>CM075872.1:13116725-13484225 GCA_038021265.1 Cyprinella venusta
TTCTGGCCTCTTTACTAACTGCTGTAAACAGAGTGAAAGACAGTTGTCAAGCGTTGTGTAAGACCCACTGCAGTGCGTTTGTAGCGGCTCCATTTGTCCCACCAGAAAGTCTTCTGAAATTCCCAAAGTTCTTTTGCTTCGCGCTGTGTGACTCACGACGACGGGGACGAAACACAACAGAGGGGGTGGGTTGGCTGAAAGGACGTTCTCTTGAACAAAAAAACTTGAGACTCGGTATTTTAGACACAAAAGGCTTTTGGGGAGCGTTTTTTTCTGGCCTCCGACACACACATTAGGAAGCCAATGCTTAGTCTAAATGTACAAATGTTGTATATTGCCTTTATATAATTCAAAAGTCAGTGGTAGGGTGTGTAAAAAGTTTTACCATTTCCTTTTCAGCTGATTAAAAAGACACTCTGCTTTTCATGACATCACACAATGTGCCCTTTTCTTATACTGCTGCGGATGTGGAGGTGGTTTCTTGTCTTTCTCTCTCTTTGTAGGAGGCATCCTTTATTCTCCTCTGAGAGGAAGTGACTCAAGTCGACTTTAAGTTCAGGTTTCCGTGTGATTTCACCCACAATGCATCGAGCCCCACCAGCTCCGCTATCTTCCATTCAGCCCCTCATTCTCCCACGTCAGAGACAATTTACACAGTCCGGAGTTTTACAACCGTCTACGCAAACCAGTGAATCAACTAAGTTTAATTGGCTAATATATAAGGTTATTTGTAAAACCCTTTCTTACAGTCTATGGTAAGACCTCATACTGGTGAGAAAATACCTCATGGAAGGAACAACATGGTGTGGCAAAAGAAAAAATGGGAATTTTGACTTTTATGCACCCTATATCTTAAGAAAAAAAACTTTCTTTTATTCTAATTCTCATCTAATTCATATGGAAGCTTGTTTCCGCCACTGAATAAAAAAATAAAACAAATAATTGTGACTTTTTATCTCACAATTCTGACTTTTTTTCTCAGAATTGCGAGTTATAAAGTCAGGATTGCGTGTTATAAAGTCAGAATTGCGAGATATAAAGTCAGAATTGCGAGATATAAAGTCAGAATTGCGTGATATAAAGTCGGAATTGCGAGATATAAAGTCAGAATTGCGTGATATAAAGTCGCAATTCTGAGAAAAAAAGACAGAAGTGCGACTTTTTATCTCACAATTCTGACTTTTTTTCTGACAATTGCGAGTTTACATCTCGCAATTCTGACTTTCTAACACATAATTGCGAGTTTATATGTCGAAATTCTGACATCTTTTCTCAGAATTGTGAGATATAAACTCGCAATTGCGACTTATCAGGCCAATTCTAAGGGGAAAAAAATACTAGTTTAAATCTCACAATTCTGACTTTATATCTCACAATTCTGACTTTATATCACGCAATTGCGACTTTATATCAAGCAATTCTGACTTTATAACTCGCAATTCTGACATTATAACTCACAATTCTGACTTAATAACACGCAATTGCGACTTTATATCTCGCAATTCTGACTTTTTTTCTCGCAATTGCGACTTTATATCTCGCAATTCTGACTTTTTTTCTCGCAATTGCGACTTTATATCACGCAATTCTGACTTTTTTTCTCGCAATTGCGACTTTATATCACGCAATTCTGACTTTTTATCTCGCAATTGCGACTTTATATCACGCAATTCTGACTTAATAACTCGCAATTCTCAGAAAAAAAGTCAGAATTGTGAGATAAAAAGTCGCAATTATTTATTTTATTTTTTTTATTCAGTGGCGGAAATTCATGACCTTTGTATCTTGAATGAACATTGTTGCTGAAGTTACAGCTATATTTTTCCCTTTGTTACTAACTTTGACAGGTCTTTTGAGTGACCGTCTCATGTTTGTGAAAGCACTGAATTTGAACTCTATCCTTTGTGTGGAAGAGCGTGATTTATCCTGCTTTAAAGTTTCATTTATTTGATTTAAATATGCATTGTAAAGATTGAAAAAGGCTTTATTTAAATCTTAAAGCTCTCAAATGCATTTGGTCTACAAAAAGCATCACTTTTGTTGTCATCAGTAAAGTTAGTATATGGGCTCATGTATGGTCAGCAAGTCAGTGGGTTTTTGTATTTGGGAAATGATTGTCTTTCTTTCACTGGAGTGTATAAACAGGGATTTGCAGGCTTAAAGCAAGAGTTACAAGAGTCTGTGGCGCTCATCAATCCAGGCCACTCTTCTGTGAAACACCGCAGGCTATGTGTCCGTGCATGTTTTGGGTTGGGGAGGGACTTTTAAAGTAGACTCAATAGGTCAAAAACATAAGAGTCTCTGAAGGAAATTAAGTTTAAAATATGTGTTTTTCAACTTCTTAGAAATTGACTATTTGTACATGTTGGTTTCATTATTTTCAAAAAACGTTGTAAGTTTTCTCATTGATTTTTTTTCAAGCAACTACAAATATCATGAATTCACGAATATCATTAATTTTTTGCGGAGTCAAACCACATATTATACAACCTGAGCTGACCTTGCCTGCTCATAAAAAGGTCAAATTATCTGATATTTTATTGAAGAGAATTATTAACCTTGGTACACAGTTTTACGGTTCTGCTGGAGTTCTCTGTGTGATGTCATTTCTTTTTTTCCCTGCATTTTATGCTTGTTAGACCATGATTTGGCTGACAAAGTTTTTCAGTTAATAAGCGGCAAAAGTAGCCTATTATTCTTTACTATAAGTACAGTTGTATTACCCTTACATGTTTTAATTTATGATACACTGTAAAAAAGTTGCTGCCTTAAATTTTTAAGTTCAATTAACTTGTTTTATTTAATTGTTAAGATGTTTTATTTCAACTTAAATTAAACTGACTTGAAAAAACTACTACTACATTTTTAGTAGAATAGAATGTAGTATAACTTATAATAGAAAATTGCTTTTTTTGCAATGTAAAAAATATAGGTTGTCATAACTTATCGATTATATATTTTTTAAAGGGTACAAAACGAAAATGAATTTTAATTCAGAAATAAAAATATGCTTCGAATTATTAGAGCTATGATGACATATCTTTGTAATTCAACCCAAAAGTTTGCTTCACACTGGTTCCCTCGACTTTCCTTTGGATTATTGCAGAAAATAAGATCTGTGACTGATAAAAGTTTATGATTCATACATGTTTTGTTAATCATGATAATCTTCTCAAATTAACAAATTTTAAAGCCTAAGTGACTACAATCGCAAGAAGTAAAAAGCTAAATGTATAAGGCTGTAAGTGAACTTCTAAGTCACTGCTTCAGACAGACTTTATTTAAAAACATTTTTCCTTAAAGTTTGAGTTTGAATAGTTTCCAAGGCGATTATAAACACAATGAGGCTGTAAAAGCAGATGAGTTTACCTGCTCGGATTGAGGAAGTTTAATGTTTCCAATATCTAATCACACAACGTATTACTGATATACTTATGCTGCAGGGAAAAAAACGTGAAAATATCATGAGCTTGTGTTCCCCACAGACCCTATTTCAGGCATTTAACCAGAAACCCATTGACTTAAGGACAATGTAATCTAACTCATTTCCCGGTTTTGGCTTATAAAAAGACATAATCCCGGGACTCGTCTGTTGTATTTTCATGTCATTAAAGTCATGTCCATTTACCCTAGAACCATTTAACTCCATTAAAGCAAAATATGTCATTTCCTCAGAACAGTTCTCTCCACCTCCAGTAGATTCCCGCACGAGCCTGTATCCAGGGCAGCCCTAGCTAAACTCCAGAATGCAGAGAAAAGGAAAGTACACCAGGAGCCATGGAAAAGTTAAAAAGCTGGAGGGGTGTGGGAGTGTACAATACATCTGTCTTAGGAGATAAATCTGTCAGCACCTTAGCTGCAGCCCACGGGATGCCCAGGATGGATGAGCGTAGAAGCGCCCTGCCTCACCAAAGATGGATGCAGTGCCATGAGATTTTGGGATGATAAAAGCCCCACTGAGGTGCCTTTTCCCTTTTTTCCAGTGCATTTCAGTTTCATCTTGATTGCAAACGCAATCGCCCGAGGCGTGATGTTCTTCTAAGAATGGGTAACGGGCAATTTATACACAAAAGCAGAGCCAGAGAAACATGCACACAAACACACATTTTGTTTAGTCAAAAAGGATGTTTTTGATACTCATATGTCGCCACAGAGAGAGTCCAAACAGATATTGGAGGACAGAGTGCAGGGGACGCCTGAAGGCTGCGACTCCTGGTGCCACTGATGATCTTTCAGATAAAAACCATTTATCTGCTCGCCAGGGCTGTCAGAGGCTCTGCTAATTAGCTTTACCATTCATCTCTCTCTTTCTTTCCTTCTGCCTATCTCGCTCTCTATCCATTCCCTCACTCTATCACACTCTGTCTCTGTCTCCTTCACTCGTTGACCTTCTATTTTCAGTTCTGCCTGGTACATTTGAATATTTTAGTGCACTTTTTAACCTGCAAGTTATGGGACAGATGATTTTATATCAATTAAAATGGATCTAATGGTCTGGTATTATGGATACTTTGCTGAAATGTAAACAGAGACTAATATAGGGATATTTTTTTAAATGGTAAAGGGTAAAAATGGTTTAAATTAAGATATTTGTTCCTCACATATTCTTCATGACTAAAACAGCGACCTAAGTTATAACTTATATGAGCAAGAGTCTCAAAGCTCCCATGATCAACAACATGGAAATAATGTATATAATTAATTCATGGTTTCAATGTAAAAGGTTTTGAGATTCACTGCACCAACAATAAAGAGTATGAACACAAGAAATGTGGAGCATATTCAGTAAAATATCATAAAATCAAATTTTGCTTATCATGTAACTTGTATATATATATCATCATGTAACTATATATATATTCAATATATTTTTTACAAATAAAAAGTAAATTAATGAAACAAAGTGTAAATATATATATATTTTTAGATAAATAATGAAACAAAATATAAAGAAATAAATTTGAACAAATTCCAAATCCAACCTATTTTCTCAAACACTGATTATAAAATATTCTTCAGATATAGCTCATACATATGGAAATCACATTGGTGGAATTCAGGTTAATTGGACAATTTTGCCATTGAGATGACTGGGGAAAAGTATCCCACTCAACCTGAATTCCCCCCAACTTCCTTCAATCTTGATAAAGTGTGTGGTATATCTAACAGTAGTGCGGCTCTACACCCACTGCCTGCTTGGCTGATCTGCATTTAAAAACAGGGCAGGCCTTTGCTAGTGGAATATTTATAGCATTGCATTAAGCATGAAATCGAAGGTTTTAAGTGTACCATTGCAACATCGGCACTCCTCTGTTGAGGCCTGCCCAAAAATGCCTGCCCTTGAGCTGTTTGCAGTGCAGTGCTGTTTCCATACGAATTAAACCTTCATTACACATTGACCTCTCTTCAGTCAAGATCTAAGCTACCGGTTAACATGCAACCTGGGTGACGAGGGAAAAGCAAAGTTAACCCAGGGATCCATAATTTAAAGGTAATATATGTGTTGCGCTTAATCCATGCATTTCCTAAGAGATGTGTGCAAGGTCAAATCTCAGATAAAGCCGCTGTGCAAGGTCAAATCTCAGATAAAGCCACTATCGACCTGTAAGAACTGTTGAATTCATCATGAAAACATGAAATGCACCAGTTCACGTGATCAAGCATGCACAGCTGTTTGAGCACAGGCATCTGAATGGAGATAAGAGCATTTGACAATGACATCACTCTACACTGCGCTCAGAGGGCTTATCTCATCGCCTTTGCAGTCCCAGACCCCCATAACTAACCAAGAGCTTGCTGTCTGCAGGCGCTTCACAAACACAAGTCAAAACAACGTCTCTATGGGGGAAAAAAGGCTGGAATCCCAATATTTTGCACCAGTTGTTGCTCCATTTAAAATAAAGGATTAATCTTCGATATGAAATTCAAAAAACAGAATCTTTGAAATCAAAATCTTTGCTATACTGCCCCCTTGTGGAATGAAAAACAGAAGTCTTGACGTGTGTGTTTTTTTAACTTATGGGAGTAGTTCACTTTAAAAAAAAATGGTGAAAATTTACTCACCCCCCATGTCATCCAAGATATCCATGTCATTCTTTCTTCAGTCGAAAAGAAATTAAGGTTTTTGATGAAAACATTCCAGGATTTTTCTCCATATAATGGACTTCATTGGGAACCAAACGGTTTAAGGTCCAAATGAGAGTTTCAGTGTAGCTTCAAACGGCTTTGAAACGACATCAGAAGATGAGTAAGGGTCTTATCTAGCGAAACGATTGGTCATTTAAAAAAACAACAACATCAAAGTTTAAGTTTTATAAGCTCAAATGTTCGCCTTGCTCTATTCTGTGATGCACATTCGTGACTCTCCTGTTCGAACTCGTTTATCAAATTGAACAGATCTTTTTCCGGGTCAACTCGTTCATTTTGTTCGTTGAATGAACCAAATGACACGAAAAAAGATTTGTTCATTTTGATGAACGAGTTCGAACAGGAGAGTCACAAACGCGCATCATATTAATAAATTTAATAAATTTCTGGAGAAACTAAAGAGACAGAACGCCACATTGTGAATGAAAAGACAGAAACTTTATTTGACATGGAAAACAAAAAAAACAAACAAACCCAAAACATTTAAAAATTGTAGTTCTCTATAAAATTTAGCACACAAAATATAGCTTTTCTTTGATATTGTAGGTCAAATCTACCCTAATAATTCATTAACATATTATAAACCCTTCATAAGGGAAAGGATTATGTACATACCACTGGCCTTGCAGGAAAAACAAGTACAATCCAGTATACTTACAATGAGTTAATAGCTTTTCAAATTTTTAAACCAAACTTTTACAGGTCAACACTCAAAAAATCAATGTAAACTACGTGTTTAACACAGCTTCCTTATTACAGATTCCTATGACAAAGATTTTACTCTAATAACTGACTGACCAAAGTTAAGGAAAAATATATTATTGCAAAGGAGCAGAAGTACTAATAGACAAAAAAAATGAATGAATATGAAACGATGAATATGAAAAGTCAAAAGGAACAAATGTATACATACATATTCACTATCTTTACATTATTTTAGCATTTAACTGGACACGAACAAGTCTGATTATTGAGTGCATACATCATGCGGGTCAAAAGAAATAACACGAGATGAAAACCTTTCCAAAAATTCCGCTCATTTAAATAACATTAAAATTGTTATTCATTGCAGCGAATAAATGGTAACGTGTGTTGATAGTGTAGATATCCAACTCGATTCCTAGACATGACAAGTTGTTTGAAGGATCACATGACACTGAACCTCATAACAAGAGGAACTGTGCCAGGATTTTAGCTGCTTATGTAAACAAGGTGAAATAAACCTACAATTATTTAAATGTTCATCAATAAACAAACAATTCATAAAGGTATGTATTAAAGACACACAACTCAAGAAGGGAAACGCATCTATAAGGAGGGTAAAAAGAGTAAACATCCCTGAGTTATCTAGTTTTGGTTCAGAATGAAGTGCATTAGAGAATGTTTGAATCTTTTCCCTTGCTAAAAATGGTGGTGGAACAATAAAAAGATAAGACAAGACTATAACATGATGCTAGACTTCTGTAAATGTGGATTTGAAGTAGTAACAAACAACAATTAACCAAAAATATAATAGCAATGACTGAAATGTTTTTATAACTGGTCTTGATTACATAGCCTCCTGCAGTGAAAATGTACTTGTTGGTGACAGGCGATGTTACTGTATTCCACATTACAAAAGACAACAACAACCAGGACTCTAAACTAGCCAAAAACTCGGTAAACCTAAACTTTCAACAGTCAGTTCTGAGATAATAAAAGAGGTGTCTTATGGGTATCAGTAGCCCTCTCTGTGAATGCAAAGTTATGTGTCAAATCGTAAAGAAAGGAGTGCACACACTGAATCTGAATAGTCATCATCTCTGATGTATAGAAAGTACCATCTACAATGAAGATATGGTTAAACCATGATCATCAAGCAACATTAACACTTGTTAATTTATCCAGAAGACAATCAGTAAAATAGATCATAGAAAAATCGAATGATGCTATTCTGCATAAAAAGAAACTGAGACAACACCACATCCTAACTCTTCTCTTCATCGACATCAATATCTTCTTCCTTATCTTGCTCTCCGACCTCACAGCCACCGGAGTCACGTGACTCTTCTACTTCCTCAACATCCACTTCCTCCTCATTTCTCTCCTCATAGAAAGATTCCCCCTCATCTCTGTCATTCTCTTCTGAGCCTGAGAGAAAGATATGATCAATCGTGATATGATTTCATGCTTATCATGAAACGCTTTATATTACATAATGTGTGATGATTGTGAAAAGGAAAACCTCACCTCCAACTTGGTCGTCCCGTTCATCATCCTCCTGCTCCAAGTTTTGGCTACTCTGCTCTTCGTCTTCGTCTGAATCTGAGATGATCACGCATTCGTCTCCGTTATTGCTGCCCTTAGGTTTGGGAGCGCTGCTGGGAGTTGGAAATTGGTTAAAGATCATTCAAATTTAGGAAAACCTAAAAAGACATTTGGGAGAATCTGGAGGAGGACATAAAATGTTTTATTCTGGCTATTACCTGCCATTCTCTCGTGGCTCCCACAGTGGAGTCAGGTAATACCTCAAAGGGTTTCTGTACAGATCTTCCTTCAGGATCTAGAGGCAAGGAGGTTTATAAAACATCATCCTTACTGTGTGTATGTATTTAAGGATTTACATTATAGTGCTTTTTTGTTCATGTATTTTCATTTCCTACACATGACCTCATGAGAGATGTACCTGTGCTATGTCATCCCTTCCTGGGTTGCTGTGATCACTGAACCAATGGAAGAAGCTCTGGTAGACTCCCTGTGATGTTCGACGAGGTTCTCCACTCCCGACCAGATTCTGCCCTCTGTGCCACAAAATTGGGTTTGAGAAGGACACCGGAGACCCTGAGCAAAAGCAAAAAATAAGCACATACAGATGATAATGCATGATAATCTTAGGGTGTACTCACACTAGCAGTTTGAACCGTGCCCGAGCGCGTTTGACCACCAAAGCGCGGTTCGTTTGACTAGTGTGAGTGCTCCGAACCGTGCCCGGGCGCGGCTCGATTAGCCGGCCCTGGCCCGCTTGGAAGAGGTGGGCCAGAGCACGGTTCAGTTGGACTCGGGCGCGGTTCGCATGCAGTGTGAGCGCTAACCGTGCTGGAGCACGGAACAGGACGTGAGAAGTCATGTTTTTTAGGAACTGTTGTCCGTAATCAAAGCTGCAAAGTCCTTTCTGCACTTCAGCTGGTACCTTGCAAACCTCCTCATACGAGCAGCACGATTACGTGAAAATTTCCGCGCCACAAAGGCGACACATCTGTTTAACAACAGGCTGTGAGAGGGCTGTGGACCACCGTGGACCAAACGACATAAAATTATCCACAAAGAAAACAGAGCGATGGACTCCATAGTGTTCAGAGAGCGCCGCTCTTCTTGTTTATCCCGAAACCTATGGAAACCGTCGCACCATAATGATGACGTAAGCGTGCTCCGGCACGAATGCTGAAACCCTATGTGAGTGCAGGCCAGAGGGGGAGTGGGGAGGGGGGACAATCGTACTCGGGCCCGGTTCATGGCAACCGTGCCTAGTGTGAGTACACCCTTAAACATGTATACATACATAGAGCGCTCATTAAAAGAGAGGTGCTGTGATGGTGGTCAGCTCACCTCCCATTCCAAGATGAAGTTCTTTCACTATCATTTTGTTTTGAAAGAACGGATTTCGCCGGAAATGAAAGCAGATGCGGTATCCCAGTTTGTTGTTCTTGAAAGATTCAATCTGTTTCATGAAAGCATATTAGAAATATACATTATTTGTCATTTTAAAAACAGGTTTAAGCCAAAGGGAAAAAAGGCTGGGAAATGTTTTACCTCTAAATTAGTCATGTAACTAAGGGCATCCTCATCAGACTCGTCGATTTGCGCCGACAGATGTGGGTGATTCAGAAGCTGATTGGTTCCAAGTTAAGTGCACAAATATGTAAGTGAAGAAAACAAACATCTAGAAACCAGCATCGCTTGGTTCAAACATTTCGATACAAATGGAAAAACAACACACACACACATAAGCATTGTTATACAAGAACCAAGTGTGATCTTTGTTGGAAATTCATCAGGCATGGTAAAGTGGACATCTAATAACATCCACTAGTGAATCTTTTGACCAATTCACTTCCTTGATTCTTTCAGTCACTTGTTTTTGAGAGATTTTTATAAAGACTGCAGTCAAAATAAGCTTGTACACAAAATCGACACTGTGCGATGATGTAACCATTGCAACATCTATGTCTGGGCAAACAGAAGTAGTGTTACTATTTATCAGACCATTAAAGATAAACACAAATATATACTTATTTGTATTTTCATTAAAAAGTAGTTGACAGACAAAAGACGACCTCAGTCACTTCTGAAAGTCATTGAATAACTCGCACTGTGTTAAAGGATACAGCAGTAACCCAAAAGCCTGGGATCGCTTGCGTGATGGCGCTGCGCTGGTCCAGGTGAGGGCGTCGCTGGCGGCTCACTTTCATCTCCAGACGTTGATGAAGACGCGCGGCTTTCTTCTCCAGCGCGTCCAGACGCATCTGTACCTGCGCGAGCAGTGCGACGGACTGCCGCACCTCCGGGGCCATCTTCACCGACACTATGGCACACTCGCCGTCCTCGTTATCCTCGTTCTCAGAGGCGACAGACGAACTAGCCGTGGAGGAAGAGCCAGGGAGGGAGTCTTCTTCGTCCTCCTCATCCTCCTCCTCACCATCATCATCGACAAACGATGCCTGCTCTGGATCTCCTCTGTTCTCGCGGATCAGCAGGGATGAAGAGCTGTCCGCCGCGGCTGCCTCCGTCCTTCTCTCGCTCTGAGAGCAACCTGGACGACTGGACTTATCTCTTGATTTCTCTCGGCTCGGTTTTTTGGACGAACAGGGCATTTCTTTACAGTCTTCGTCCCCATCTCCGCCGGTCAGACTCGCGAGCGCCTCTGCTGCGGCGATGGCCGCGGAATCTGACGGCTGGCGCGCGCTCTCACCTCCAGCAGCCTGTCTCGTGCTCTCCTGTGCGGCTGCTTCATCCTGAATCTCCATCTCCTTCTCTTCAGTTCCTTCGGGGAGCTCAGCTGCGGGTTTTGGCTCACCATTCCCAACTTTCTCGGGTTCTGCATCTTCATGAGACTCATTTCTTGGTTCCTCGTCACTTACTTTCGCCTGCTTGAGCAGCGTGGTCTCACACTCTCCACTCGGACTTGCGCTTCTTTTCATCTGGTTAATTTCGGACGGCTGACTGCTGTCCGAGTTTGTACTCATGATACTGAATAGTTCTAAATTTATCCGACGTATATGATGGTTTTTAAAACAGATTCTATATGATAATTGTTAACTGTGCGGGTCTCTATACCTCGTTCGCATCACAGCACTTCCAAGATCCAATTCTGCGCAAATGTCAGCAGGCCTAGATAGCTTCCTAACGCTGAATGAGGCTAGTTTATATTCTCACTGACTACCGCATACCAATTATTTCCGTTTGATTTTGACACAGTATTCCCAACTTTAAGCTATATCTCTCTTAAAAGTCACAATTCGTCTAAAATGTCCAGTTCTGTAGTATTTGTTTACAGTTTGCCCTTCCGTTCGCCATTTATCCGAGGCTTTACATACGAGCAAGAAAACAATGCTCTGATTGGCTGAAATGCACCGCGCAAAAATCTCTCGACCAATCATAGACGTAGTATTGCATGCAGTTGGTGACGAGCCATTTCATTGAGAACATCACTATCGCGTTGCAATTACGCATTATAAAATATTTCTAACTGAAACTGTTTTAATTTTATGTTACTTTATGAGAAGCAAAACTTGATTGTGTATAGTGTTTGTACAGAAAAAAAGTCTAAAAAAAGTGCAGGATTACATTTCAGTTTGGATCGAATATTTTATTTTCAAAGAAAATAATTGTACAGCAGTCGTTTAACTTTCTATGAACAATAAGTACCATATTAAATGTATTTACACACTTAACGAGGTCATTACTACCATTATTGGTGTACAAATGTTGGCATAATAAGAGTTATATATTTGTGAATATTTATTACATTTAGGCCTAAATTTGAGAACATTTGCTGAACTTACATTTCTTCTATCTTTGGCTGTTACATTTATATTGATTTATTACACAAAAAGGGGTGAAAAGAGTCTGAAATAGACTGACAGCTATGCATTTAAAACCACAATATCTGTAATTTATATCACATTGACTATTCTTTCTAAAGTTGTAAAACTTGTTAGTGATTGAATGTTGTTGCAATCTCTTAATCAGTGTCCATTTGGGACTGACATCTGGTAAGTTTCACCTTGTGGAGTCAGGGGAAACAGGTGAAAAGGTGCCATCCAGGCCATATCCTGGTCCCTAGAGGAAAAAGTGCTGTAATTACAATCAATCTCTTATGATTCAGAACAAAATAGCATGCCTTTTATTAGTCCATGAGGCGTCTCCCAGCTCCAACAATAAAGCCACTTTATTAGATCCATCCAAAGAGCCCAAGGTATGTTTTTTTTTAAACCTTTACTACTCAGCCAACTTTTTTATACCCATATTTATACATTCAACCAACATTGTGTACATTTTTAAAGTTAAACTCATCGATCTGGTGCACTGCAAGTTCAAAATGAAATGCTCCAACCCATGTTCAGTGTGCAAACTGAACAAAGAAAAAGAAAAAAGTCAATTAAATGACTTGTGTCATTTAATGTGCCTCACCCTTCTTTTAGTTGTGATATAGTGGCTCAGTCTACATTACATTCACATTTTTTTTTAAGAAGCCAAGCAATTAGAATATAAAAGATAATTATATACTGATGACAGTAATAGCCATATTGTTAAACAAATGCACTGTAAAATAAATAAATTATTAATTCACAATCATATTATTTCACCCTTTACAGTAGGGTATTAAAGTACTTTTGTCCTAATTTCCTCAAGTCCCATTTTGAAGGAAAACTACAGTTGGGCTTTTATTTTGATGGAAAACTGCAGCTGGGCTTTTACTTTTGTGGAAAACAGCAGCCGGGCTTTTATTTTGGTGGAAAGCTGCAACCAGTTTCTTTGAAAACAGGTTTACAAATGCATCTCATTACAAATCTAGTGAAATGCTGTTATCATCTGCTCATAAAAATGTTGGAAGTTAAGCAAATGTAAAAAGCACAACTGCTGCCCATTGCGGTCCCAAATGCATGCTAAACTCACATGCATAATGCAGTCATTCACTGTGAACCAAGCCGTTCTGAGACACGGAATACCAGAGGCTGCTCATTGGAGATCAATGGGTGGAGCATGAACTCCAGCTCCCCCTCTCTGGATGCAATTTGGGTGTAATGGATGGAGCTAGAAGGTCTAACCACACCCTAATTTTATCCCTCCGCTCATTAGATCCACAGAGGTTGAGCTAAACTCGGTCAAGGTCAACTCATTTGAGCATCACTTGATCATGACCTGACCAAGTGAACAAAGTGCAAGCTTCGCTTTAAAACATGCAGTGCAACAGACTTAAGACACAGCCTTTTGTAATTTAATCCATATTGGAATTGGATTTATCCATATTGTGCTTTTGATTTTAGATCGTTTGACATTTACTTCGCATAAGCAAATGTGCAAAACAACAGACCTTATGAGAAGTTTAAATATATTTTTGGTTCATAATGAAAATGTGGTGGGCCGCCACAGTCTAGTTAATGGACGGGTAAACACTGTAGCAATCCACAAACAGTAAAAAACGTATGAATTAACACAAAATTAAACCATCATCCTTACAACGCAGCAAGTACAGTTTACCTGTGTAACTTTTGTCCTTTTCTCCTGAGAAATTCTTCTTCATCAACAGTCCAAACAGAACCTTTCCTTCCTTCAACGCGCACAAAGCACTTATGAAGACTGAGGTTATGCCGAACAGCATTCTACACACACAAAGTAGAAAAAGAATTACTTATACTGTGATATCACAGCCATGTCATCACTTTGTCATTGAGGTGCAAGTAGTGAAAGTTTTATGGTATGTAAACGAGAGGATGTGGCTTTCAGGATTGGCTTGTTTGTGGGCAGTGAGTCATGGAATGACAAAAATAATAAGTGTGCTGTACAAATACCGCATCTCATACCTTCCATGTGGCGGTGTTGTGACGGAAGTAGAAGAACATGCGGGTGAACCAGTGATAGATTTCATTTAGAGTAAGCTGCTTCTCTGGGGACTCCAGGATTGCCTGGAATACAAGACATCTTTAACGTGACTGACAGGAAATGACATGTAATATACTCTAGGGCTACAGGAATTTTAATTCAGCAGTCCTTACCCATCGTATCATGGAGGCATAGGTGAATGGTGGCCTCATGTTTGTTAACTTATAATACTCAAAACTGGGGATAATCCCTGTGGACATAAAAAGAAAAACATATAGTGTTGTGTGTGAATAATGTTGAATATACACATGTTCAGTTTCTGAATCAGTGTTTGAAAATATGCATAGAACAACAGTGTGTTTGGCTGCTGAATGACCTGGTATAACTTGTGAGGTAGAGATCTGCCAGTATCCTTGTGTTAACGCATCAGCTGCCACTCTCTCACTGTCATAGAGACCATTTGTGTTCTGACATACTGCAGGTTGCAGGAGTCCTGACAGATGTCCCCGCTTCTCCACACTGTTACCACCCTGAGATCAGAAGGATAAAATAACATCAATAAATAATTTTGGGCATAAAACATCTGGCCTTCATCAGGCCCTAAAAATAGGTTAAAAAAAGAAAACACAAATGACAAACAGTACATTAACAGACCCCACTGTCATTATGGCACAATTCGATTAATGGCATAAGTTTACGTGCCGGTCACATATGGACTTGGCTTGGCTTTTCTAATGCTCTCTTTTTCAGTTTTGTAGCTCAGTGGATTCTAACCCCAGTCCTGGAATGCACCCAGTACTGTACATAATGATATCTTCCTAATCAAACTCATGCTTCCTTACTCATAAAGACTCCAAGACCTCAAATGGCTGATAAGACAGACATTTAAAATGTGCAGTGTTGGGAATACTCCAGGACCACGACTGTAGACTGGCTGAGGATCATTGTTGTCTGCTGTGACCCAATTTCAGATTTCAGATTTAGCTGGCAGACAGATGGCCTTGCATTTTTCTCAAGAATACACTGGTGTGAAGAAACATCCGTAAACCAGTTACAAATCAAGAGATCCCTTGGAAAGAATCGTTATCTGGTAGAAAATGTTAGTGGCGACAAAATTTGGTCCATACTTTCCAGACCTTACCATTTTTGCCTGGCTTCCTTTCTATGGCATTATATTAGTTTGATCTTTAACATGGGTCTTCGTAGATCAAACGATTCAGCTTTTCTCAGAGCAATACATCCTTACAATAGTAAATGGCACAGTGCAACTTAAAATGTACTACCAATCTGTAACTTTACCCAAACAGAACAAGCAATAATAATCACATTTCTGAGCTTTGTGAGCAGATTATTTTTTCTTTATAGAGAATGAACCACTCTCTGATATATATATATATATATATATATATATATGAAGAGTTCAGATGCAAAAGCCTCTAAATGCCATTTGAAATTTTCTTCTAAAATGATCATTTTTATCAAGCGTGTATATTTAAGTTCAGTAATTGCACTTAAATGGCAATGAAGAATACCTATTAATTGTCATTTAAGTGAAATTACTGAACTTAAATATACAAGCTTGATAAAAATGGTCATTTTAGAAGAAAATTTCAAATGGCATTTAGAGGCTTTTGCATCTGAACTCTTCATATATATATAGATATATATATATGCAAACAGCTATATGATATATTTTTTATATAATTTAACATAAGAGTGCTTACCTCAGAGGTAGATTTGACATCAAACAGGTGTAGCTGCATGGCCTGCAGTTTCTGTCTCTCTGCTGTCAACTAACAGTAACATTAAGTAAATATAACACAGTGTCATAAGCAAGCATCCATTTATCATCCAGTTCCTCTTATAACCTCCTGACCACCATGTTCTTTATTTTTACTCTGCATTTATGTACCATTAGCCCCTGTGATACATAATAAATGGGTTCTGTGTTTCCCACGCAAGCTGGTTAAATGTAGAACAAGACGTTTTCAGTATGGTGATCATGTTTTTGAGCACTGGGGTTACATACCTGATTCTCCATGTATTGTACTTTGTCTTTCTGCACCCTCAGCTGGGTTACACTTCTGTCCCCAGGAGCATGGTCAGTAGAAAGGTGTCTAGATTAGGAAAAACACATAAAGATGTACAGATATCGGGTATTGTTGGAATTATTTATTAAATTATATAGTTAACTTATTATAAAATAAGTTAACTTATTATAAAATGAGTTAACTTATATAGTTAAATTATTATAGTTAATAGTATATTTTTAATGACATAATTTTACAAAAATGACAAAAACTTTTTAAATGGTGTCTGTTAGAAGTAAAAATCATTTATTTTGAAGCAATATTCTCATCATTTAAAAAAAAAGATTGAATCTGCATATTTCTGATTTTTACACCAGGGCTCTATTTACCTTTTATAAGGACAATTTTTAAACCTTACTAAATATATGCGTTATCTTTCATGTCAAATTCTTACATTTGATCAAATTTGGTTTTAATAAAAAGGGCTGTTATCAATCAAATTAATTAATGTAGGCTACACTGCAAAATTACAACTGTAATAAATAATTGAATAATCTGATGTTATAAATAATTAATAATGATGTTTAAACAAATAATATTTTTTTAAAAATCAATGATGCTTTTAAACAATAAACCAATAGGTGGCGGCAAGTGACAGTCTCAATAAATGAATCATTGAGTCATTCATTAAAACGATTCGTTCAAAATACTGAATCATTCAATAACAAAACACAGCGCATATTATTGCTTTTCTTTTGTAATATTCGTCGGTGAAATAGAACAAAATCAGGCAATATTGGGTCTAAATTGTAAGTGACTACATATTAAGTAAGCTACTTGTTTATTAAACAATAAATTCAATGTATATTTTCTAGAACAGCCCTTATCGTGTTGTGTTACTTAACTTTATCATATATTATAAATAAACAAAAAACTCAACATTTTTACCAGTAGCATATGTTTCTTTTATGCGGTTTTGTGTGTGCTGTTACGCTCATTTGTTTAGATTTCTCCACTAATGTCTCTCACAAATACACTATCCATTACCAATCCCTGTTTATACTGACCGTATAAAATCAGAATCATTCTCTCATTTCGATCGGTCGGGCTCTTTCACTTGAAACTTCCACTTCCACTGAAAAAAGTCCACTTTTGTCATTTGGTGACGAAAAACATTAACGTTACCTTAATAAGCCGTATATTGCCGAAAAGCGCATACTGTCTACTGTCAGGGTCAATTTGAATGGTTTTGATGGCGCAAACGGTTGAAGAGTTTACTACAGCTTGCTGGTTTAAAAGTGTTAAATTAAATTGTTTTGTCTCACCTTAAGAAATGTCCATATTCTTTGAACACTTCCCTGCTCTTTGAGCACCCTGGCCATCTGCATTGTCCTTTAACACACAGAAAACTACCAGGAACACTGAATGGATGCCTAGAGATATATATAAAATAAAAATGCTTCATTTAGCACAAAACTGAGACCATGTGGACATTATGTATTTTTAATTTCTTGTTTGTGTGTTTGTTTACTCAAACCAGATACTCACTTTCCAGAATTTTCTGGGCGTCCAGGCTGAGGAGGTGACACAGAGTCACTGAGTCTGTTTTCAGATTGGCTGGTGTAAAGTGGGACCGGTTCTGACATATTGCTGTCAGGTTCTGTCTTACACACAATGTCCACAGCCCAGTCATGAACACCACATCCTGTGGAGCATTATGAAAAGTTTAGTTTTAGAGAATTTCTTTTTATAGATTTCAGTTTTGATAGAGACAGTACCAGTACCTTGTGGGAAAGGCTGGTTGCCTTTGCGTAATACTGATGGTCTGTGCTGTCTAAAATACTTGCTTGTATTTTCACTGGCACTCTGGATAAAGACAACAGAGAAACTCATCATGCATAATGTTTATGCTATCCAATGCTACATGTTTCAGTTTTCAAAATGCAATTCTATTCAATTCCTTTTAAATATACAGTAAGCGATTTCTAAGAAAAGCTGTTTAAAGTGGATCATACCGAGCACCACAACACACTTGTAGCAACTCAGTGATAGGGGGCGTGTCCACTCATGATGGGGGAGGAGAGAGAGTTAGCAAGAGGCAGATTTGAAGAAAGACTGTAGAAAGAGCAATGGCTGATAGACATTACAAATGAATAAAGGTCAGAAGAATATCATTGGGAAAAGAAGGGTTATGAGCTTCAGGACCCGCGTAAATATCAAAAAAGCTTTCCAGTGCCAAAGAGGTGACCCAAGTGGAAAGACCTGAAAACTTAACGCCGAGATTGCGTTGTTTCTGCTTCATACTGTACGTGACTAATATTTTGCTATGTTTCACAGAACCAAAAGACACTGATCCTGTAATGTTAGCTTTAGTAACAGGACAGTTTTGTGTCATTGTTTGTCTGGAGCTGGTGTTCTGTCGGCAACTAAGAACAAACTCTTGCTCTTGTATACAATTTGTTCATTTTTTGTTCTTCCTTGTTGTTCGTCATCTTCACTTTATTTATTCAGCTATTCCTCTATGATAATGAGACATCTACTCTTGCATTGCATGTTTGTGCATTTTCGTGGGTGGAGCAATGACAGTTGGCGTGTGTTTGTTTGGTGTTTCTCAGAAATTGCTTACTGCACCATTAATCCTTTCTTTAGTTTTTGGGAAAGGTGTTGCTTTGGAAGTGAAACCTTTTATGATTGGGCTGTACCTGAGTGGAATTTTGAATGTGAGATGAGCCAGCACCTCTGAGATCACTCTCCATAGCAACAGAAACCTTTGAAATCACAATCACAAAAAGATACAATTTTAAAGTTTGCGCAATGCCTTTTTAAACGTACACAGGCATTTTGTGATATAGCACTTATAAACATTCCTCAGTATGATGTTACTTGAGCTGTAATTTTCTAAAGTTGTCTAACTATGTTTGAGGACTGTTTTTTAATGGAAGAACTTCAATTTACATTATGAATATTCCTTTAATTTCCAAATATAACTATGGCAGCTTCCAGTCTGTTACCTTGGTAGCCATGAGTTTAGCTGAGCTAAGAGGTGATCTGCTTGCTCTGGGCTTCATCTGTATGCTGGAAAAGGTGGGATAATCTTCCTCTTGGTAATGATGTTGGTGAATGCTTCGGTTTTCTTCACCTCTGTATGTTCCAGAACCATTTTGAAGCATTCCTATATAGAAATAAATAGGAAGAGTTTACAGTTCATTAACTTTAACATACTACTAATGACTGAAAGTGAAATTAATCAGCCCTACAAGTACAAGCGCAAAGTATTTCCTGTGCAAATACATTTACCTTTTGCTTTGTTTCCATATATAGTATAACTTAACTCATTTGAATTCAAAACTTCTAAGCAGAGGCTGTTTATCTTTCTCTTGTTTCACTGTGCAGGATCTCTGAACACAAACTACAGTTTCCTTTGAGCAGGAACCAAGAGGTCAGGAAAAGCAGTGGTGGGCCCTTCGTATTTTAAAGGGGTCATGACATGATAATTTAAATTCGCCTTGTTTTTCGACATTTAAGAGGTCTTTGTACCATTAAAACGTTCGCAGATTAAAATTTCCTCCTCATTTTAGACAAAGAGTTTATTTAACCAAGCTCCAAAAACATCTCGTTTGGATATTGTGAAATTTGTGACATCACACGAGCAAATACATTTGCATGTGACTGCCTCCAGAGCAAGACATCGGCAAATAGTTATACACCAATGCACCATAGGCTCCGCTCACTGGCATTCAGTTGCTTAACGGATGACATGCTTACACCGATACGAGTGTTGCGTCGCATCAAGCAGTTCCCATTATAATCACTAGTGCTGTCTACACTGGATATAGTATAGAGATGTGCGTTTAGTTTCCGACATACTCCACCCACTGGAATCTGTCGACAACAGGACAAATGGAAAAGTGAAAGAACATTCGCTTTGACATGTCCAGTATAAGCAGCTCATTTGCATCTCGGTAGAGATTTAAGAAGGATCCCAGCTTCAGAAACAAGTGGAAGGATTTTTGTAATGACGTCCAAGGTCACGTCGGAGTATTATATGTTTGTTGGGGGTGGTGATGGCGCAGTGGATAAGACACACACCTGTGGTGTGAGAGACCCAGGTTCGAATCCACTGCGAGACACCAATGTGTCCCTGAACAAGACACTTAACCCCTAGTTGCTCCAGAGGTGGAGGACTATATGAGAATCAAACCTGGACCATTTATCTGATTCACCCTCAATGTGTATTACTTCTATATGTGTTTAGATGTAATGCAATAACATCTGTTGGATGCTTTTTTGTGTAAAGCTATGGAATTATCAGTGTTATGATTCTTAAAACCCTGGATGGACTATAAGCAAGAATCTTGCACTTGTAACTTCTGAGAAAGAAAGAAAAAATCTTCATCTTTGGATTTTAGAGCACTATTGTCATTGCGGTTTTCTGAACTTGTTTAAAAAGTCATGTGTGGATGGTGTTGCTTATTTCTCTGACATTTGACATTAACCACATCAAGTATGATAAATGTCAAATTTTTTCACCTGGGGGGTTTTTCAAGTAAGCAACTTGGGTTGATAAGAAGGAGATACAGATGTAGGAAATCAGAGAAGAGCCTTATTTTGGTGCTGAATAGTAACAAATGTTTTTAAACATCAAATATGCTATAAATACAATACTTTAGTAAAAATATAAATTACAGCACATTTCTAAAAGTATGTTATTTAATTACATTTTTTTCTGTGCTTCTCAGAACTCTGTTTCCTTCTTCATCAAGACTAATTATTAGATGTTCAGTTTATATTGGCTACATGCAAGGGTGCAACTGTCCAGTCATTTGCAATGTTGTGCTGTTGGGCCACGTACATTGATAGAAATTTGTTCAGCCAAAAGTTCAACCAGAAGATGATATTGATGAATTACTAAAGGCATTGAAACTCATTATTCATCTCTCAGTCTGAATACAGCCGTCTCTCAGTTCCATGCAACGACATAAACTCCCTCAAGATATGAGAACAGTCTGGACTGACAGCAAGTTTCATTTATGCCACTAGGCTATAGAACTTTAGTATTCAGTGAAATCAGTTTTAGTTTCCAAGTTATTTTGTGGAATTCATAGTTGCAATGATAATCATTAGGTCTGAGTTGTTCAGAAAGAATACCCATCAACTACTTTAAATTAGCAGACACTTGAAATTAAACCTGAAATCTAATAAAAAAATATTACAGATATGGAACGCAGGCCTAATTTCTCTCCATTTCGTTCTGACTCACTTTTTTTCCACTGTATACCCACTCACTTGCTATAGCGTGTTGCTTTTCTCTTAACACACATGAATCAACCAATATATTTGGGGCATGTACTGTACTGTACACATTCAAGAAACAAAACGATAGTGTTGAATACTTGGACACCATTCTCCACCCAGTTCCACCATCTTGGCTTATTGTTTTTGTAAGTAATAATTAATTGAGGTTAAAGTGGCATCTGTTGCATGACCTGTGGAAATTGCTGAAGATATGCAAGTTAAAGCATTAAAAAGTGTTAGATTTAAAAGGGTAGTTAGATTTCCATGCTTTTAAAAAATGAATAACCAGCATCAATATGAATGTCTCCACATTTGTCTGTTTTATAGGAATTTTATATTTATCATTTCTTAGTTTGGAATAAGTATTTGCCATTTATTTGTTATTAGTCATAACAGGAAAATAAATATTGTCTTATCAAATGCAGTCTCTATCAAAATAATTGTATTGTTTCTTATCTGAGTTGCACTTTTGCACATATTTTCCAACATTAAATGAGGTTATCCAGTCACTATCATACAATTATTTTATCATCCTAACTAATGCAATCACTCTTAAAAAATAAAGGTTCAAGCAAAGAAAGATTACTTAACCTGATGTCAAAGCAGAACCTTTTAAATTTCCTTGAAAAAGTGTTTGTTCTAGTTGTTTCTGACCATGATGCACTGATGCATTAAATATCCCAGAAACCAAAATACTGATCTGTAGATCTAAAAGTACCATATTGCTCGACTCAGAAAAATTGAAGAACAATTACTTTTAGGAGTTGTTGACACAACAACATAATTTCTTGATTATTTGATCGCTATTTCTTGAAGTAATTTTGAGTTAAAAAAGTCCTTATGTAGAACTCTCAGGTACACAAGAAGTGTATTTTTAGAGTTTTGTAACTTACCCTTTTTATCTGTTGGCTGGGTAATCCTCCTATGATTTCATTTGCAGAAGTTTAGCTAACACATGATGGAATTACTATCATAACTGCAGTATCTCTTTAGAAGAAAGGATGTTTTACCTCCCACACCTTTTTCTTTGTCTGTCGCGCTTTTCCTTGAGACTTTCAGTCTGTGTGCTTGTGTGTTTTCCTATACGTTCTCCCCAGCAAATGGCTGTGGTGCCTCTGAACAGGAAAGAAAAACCAAACACTGAGTTTGTAAAATCCACAGACCTCATCTGCATCTGCACTTTAGGAAAGCACAACATTTGGTTGCGTGTCTCTTTTTCCTATGCTGAGCTGTGTTAGTTTGTCAGGTTAAACAAAAAACTACAGCGTAATGCAATGTTTTCAGTAAACAGTATGTAAATTGTCATACCACCTTGATTTTCAATGCTATTTTATGTAACATGAATTACAATTAATTCAGTGGTTGGTCTGAGAAGTGCGTGATTATTTTAACCAATCAGAACGAAAAAGAATTTGAAACATTTAATCTTTATTAAAATTCTTGTCTTTCGAACTGAAAGCAGATTTTGAGTGTTAAAAATTGACCAAAATGGACCTAAATTTGATTATGCAATGTGAGATTTTCAATAATCATAATCTAAACAGATTTGAAAAGACATATATATTATATTAACATATATATATTAATCCATATTTATTCCAAAGTAGCTACTTAATACAACAAGGTTAAAAGAAAGAAAGTAAAAAAGAACTCACCTGTTGGTGCGAGTGTTGGATAGATGTGAGTGAGAGAGCAATTATTAGGGCGAATGCTCTGGAAATGTTCGGGTCACCCCTTTTATAATGTTTAGCATGACATTTAGTGGAAATGCCTCACAGGGTGTTGGTGTATGTGTGTGTGTGTGTGTGTGCGCGCGTGTGTTAATATTGTATATACATGTGTGCATTTACAGAATGAGTAGTTACTGCTAGTCAGGCTATCTCCACAAAAAAAAAAAAACATCTGCTCCTGTTTATTTGTTTTTAAATCACTTTGCCCTTTTTGCACTATGCAATCCAGATTTTTTTTTTTGATAGACTTCTGTAGTCTGTGCTGAATACAGTGTGCGCCCAGCCACCTTCTTGCTCATTTTCCACAAGTTCTTCTGAAAATTCTTCAGAAATGATTTGGCATTTATTGTTTCTGTTTCTTATTTTAGAAATTCTTCATTGCAGCATTTTTTCCCCTTGAGTGTTTACTGAGGGATTTCATATTGTTCATTGTTAGGGGTCACATACTGTATGTGCATTGGTAAGAATTATTCCTCTGGTGTGGAGGAGCCAAATCCCAAATAAATCTCGAACATCTCTTGGTCCATTTAACCACAAGACAGCAAAAGATTCAGCCAATTTCATTTTGACAGAGGTATCTTTTATATCTGTCTTTCACCTCATTCATGCTGTTTAATTTGGAAACATCTTACTTATCTTATAACCTAAGATAACGTATCACGTTTAAATAATAAATAAAATTAAAATTAAATAATAATTGTGCCCTGTGCTTAAACCAAATACGGGATATTGCGCCACTTTCAAATTAAAACCTGGTGAAGTCCATTCCGGAAGACCGGAAAATGAGATTGCAAAGAAAATAACCCATTACGTGTTTGGAAAGTCCGTTTGCAGGGTGTGTGACGTTATATTCGTGTTCTGGGGGGAGACTGAACATATGTACATGTACATAGCATGTGTGTCGATTAGAATAACGCAGGAAAAAACATCCTCATCCTGTGGTTGAAAAAGGTTATTGAGTGTTTTTGAACAAATTGTTCTTCAATAATGGCACTCCAAGCAAATACCGTATGTAGACTTGCAAGACTTTTTTTTACAGTCTTTTCTGATAGTACAAAACTATGCAACTTAAAAAAAAATTGAAGGTAGATTGTTTGAACATCCATCTCAACAACAGGCACATTCATACTAAAAACAAATGCTATTTAGGGTCAGAATTATATGTCTAAAAAACTAAAAAGAATTTTTTCAATACATTTATTTACATTGTTAATGTTCTTTTGGACAGTTTCATGTTCAAAGATTCAAACAATTTATCTTAATATTTTAAACTTATCTGCTCCTATAAATTATTGATTTAATTGGAGTAAGGTTTCAATGCAGAATGCTTATGAGAAGACTATTATAACATTTATACACTGAAAAAACATTACATTTTGAAAGTCTTTATCTTCTATGATCACACCTCGTTCTGCTCTTCTACATTCATTTACAACTTTTATTTAAAAAAACTATTTCTCCTTGCTGAATTAAACACCATGTGAAGTTATATAAGCCCTGTCGAGACAAATAATGAAACAAAGCATTCAACCACTTCCAGGTTGGATGTTTTGCATTATTATTTAACTCTATGTGGCTTTTACAACATCATGGTGTTTCATACCATATCATATTCTTAGTCTTCTTTACTCAAGTTTTGTGTCAGCAAATGAAAAAGAAAAACATTTGGTGGGAAAAGAACCAACTGGTTAACAATATAAAAAAAGAATCAAGGTTAAAGAAAGGGGTCGTATGTTTGAGGTGTTTTTAAGCAGGTGAAATCTTAACACAGGGTTAGTCGTAAAAGCACAAGTCACTGGAGTACATGCCCACTTTGTTCCTGATGTCACTCAAGAGTATCGAGACATAAGCTGTAAGTGATTTTTGAACCAAGTCTGCATATTTATTTATTTATTAATTTTAATAATAGAAATTGTGTTTGTAGGGAAATATGGGGATGCATTTACATCATAATTGCATAATCATAATAATCATAAAACATAACAATACCTGAAAGGAGTGGGGAGAGTTGTAACAAAACCAATCCCCATTGAAGGCGTTTTTTCCTATTTTCTTGATTTTTCAACATGCCTAGAGTAGAAAATGGAAGATGTTTCAGAATGCAATTTGAAAAAAGCTCTCAGCAAAATCAAAATGCAGCACAAAGAATCTCTTTTTAAGACAGACAATGTAAGTTTTACAGCACCTGAAAAGCAATGTCAGGTGGTCTTGACTATGAGTTATTAGATTAAGGCAGCAGACATGTGCTATGGAGTTATTTTAAATATACAAATAAAGGTAACATACAGCTTCAAAATTAAAAGGATTATGAGGCAAAATGTATAATGTTAGTTCAATTTTTGCTATCATTCTTTTCTGCCTTATTGCAAAAGACCCCAATAGTGGAATACTTACTAATTAGGTAGGTTGCAAGAATGGAATTATTTTTATTCAACATCTATTCTTGAAGTCTGCTTCTTATAATCGTAAGGTTTTATAATCTTTATAATCATATCTGATCTTTGTAGCTGACAAGCAGATATCTTGTGTTAAAATATAAGAATTCAGGGACTAAATGTTATTCATGGTTAGACGGAAAGGGTTTACGACCATCCCCGGACTATTCACAGCAAGTCAAAGCTCTAATGCTGAACCTGTTGCACATATTGATTTCACTTTGTTGAGCAAGACTGATTGCTCCATCTAGGGGTTAAATAGCTTACCAATCAATATCATTAAACAGCAATGGTCCGTAATTGAATATGCCAGCTATTCTTTATCACCACTGGATTTCATTAGCAAGTGATCATTCTATATTGTTTTATGGAGCAGTTGCATTTGACTGGATTTTGTGATCAAAAAGTAATCTGTGCAATCAGTGACAGGTAGGCAAACTGTTGGACTTTTTTGCTTTAATTTTTAGTTTTATGAATGAGGAATCAAAATGCTGTTTTAACCATCATAATGGCTTTTCTTGATTCAATTTTGTTAGCACTTAATCATTTTATCCCCTAATGGGAGGGGCGTGCTTAAACCACTGTAAAACGTACCAACATTTCATATTATATGTAGCATTTTGGAATAAAAACATAAAAATCAATTGTGGGCGGTTCGGTTCTTATCTTTATGTTTAGTAAGCACATTGCATTATCTTCATGAAAAATTTTACCTGCAATTTACACTTTAACCACATTTCTAAATGTAACTTAAACTGCAACATTAAGACACTGTCTAATATTAATTGGTAAATTATTCCAGTTATTAACAGCTCTTCTTTTATACTCATAACAAAGCTCTTGTTAATCTTATATTTTCTATAAGCGAAGAAACAAATGAGGGTGAGGGTGCAAGATTATTAACAATTTTGTACGTTAAAAAACAGTTGTAAAACAAAATAAAATGGTCAAAAGTAAAAAATGTGCTTTTGAATAATAAAACAATGATATCTATTAGGTTTCTTGACAAATACTTTTGAAGCATGTTTACATAAAGTATATGCAGGTATAAGAGTAGATTTTCCTGCTTGTGACCATTAATAGGCAACAGTAATAAAAGGGAGGGGAAAAATTCAAAGAATGCAAATAAATTCTTGCAGCTTTCATTGAAAGTTGACTCCATATAAGTTTAAAATTTGTAAGTCGAGTTGTCCCTGCTCACACTATTTTTTTTAAATATGCTTTTCAAATGTTAAATGAGTGTCTAAGATAACTCTAAGATATTTAAAATCTGGCATATTTTGTAATCTTTCACCATTAGGCTAACTAATATCTGATCTCCTCCTTTTTATTTTTAAAATATATACAGGCAGTTTTCTGAACATTTAAAGTTAAACAACACTGGGTATAAGCCAGTCTATCAGAATTTTTTCCTACTATGGAAGTTAATGCGGTCGATGGCTGTTTGTTTGCCCACATTCTTCGAAATATCTTTCTTTTCTGTTCACAATGAAAGAAAGAAAACTCATTGTGCAAGTTTGGAACAACTTGAGGAAGTAAATAACGACAAAATTTCCATTTTTGGGTGAAGTATCCCTTTAGGTTCATTGTTATCATTATAATCAACAACAAATTTGATAAATAAAATGGATGATTATGATGATTATCATCATCATTATATCATATGAATTATAATAACAATAACAATGAATATGCATATTAATCATTATTAGCAGACAATAGTATAGGGGTATTTATCCTCACACCAAACTACAAGCAAACAAATGAGCGCGTCTTAGCATTTGAAAACAGTGTTGGGGGGCGTGTGCGGTTTGGAGCGACCGACCAACAAGAGATGAGGGGAGGGATAATCAACAGAGCCCATCTTCCTCCTGACCTCTGGGAAACGATGGACGTGCCGCTTCCTTCTAAATTTAGACACTCATTCGTGTCGGTGCACTATGCTCTCCAAATTGTTGTTCTCGTTTCTGTCAATAGTTTAGGCCTAGTTCGGTCGAAACGAGGAGAGAGACCCTCGCTGGTCTCCGTTGGCACATGAACGGCAGCTCGGTCTGACGAACGCGCACCATCGCAGGAACGGCACCTTTCATGTTTTTTACGAGGCTCAGAAACATACATAATGGCGCAGGGGAATAATGGTAATTTCCTTACTATCCCCTCACAAGAGGGTCTTTTCAAGACGGTGAAGGTCGATCGGTCCGAAGACAACAGTAACGATGAAGAGGAGGAGGAAACAGAGGAAGACGTCCGGCTAATACCGAGGTCTTCCCCTGTTCCCAGAAAGCGAGGCTCCTCGATCGCCGATGAAACCGCCGAGTACATGCGAATTCGCCTGGCGTTGACGGACAGGAGAGTGTCGTTTATAGACAGTACGGGAGCCGAGCTGTTTGATGTCAGAACGTTTGTTCCGTTTGATTCAGATGAGGAGGACGATTCAAGATGGGAGGAAGAGGAAGCGCGGTACCGAAAAGCCTACCGCGAGCCCACTTACAGAGTTTGGCCAGAGTTCCAGGTGCTCTCCGGAACGGAGCTCTCGCAAGCTGTCCACACCAACAAGCTGGAAGTGGAGAGCGTGACATCTGTGCCCGATGAGCCTTTGGCCTTCGAGGTGATTATTCGTGTGCTCAACATTTCTTTTCACAAATCAGTCTATGTCCGTTCCACGATGGACGGTTGGATCAATCACTATGATTACCCAGGCGAGTATGTCCAGGGCTCTTACGACGGCGAAACGGACAAGTTCTCCGTGAAGCTGTCTTTCGCATCACCGTACCTGTTCAACGGAGCGCGTATTGATTTTGTAGTACGTTATGAGACGTCCGATGGAGAGTTTTGGGCGAACAACTCTGGCAGGAATTATTCTGTAACTCTCCTGCAGTCATATGAAGACGAAACAGCCCAGACCACCACAGAGGAGAAAACGGAGTTGAAAGGAATCCTGAAACCTCCCAGGTACCGGTAAGTGGGCGTCAATGGACTTCTGTGACTAAAGGTAAACCCTGCTGACTGTTTTTAAATGTCTTTAGCCAGCAGTCAGGAGTATACCTTCTAACAACAAGACGGAATAATTCCTTTTCCGCGCAGTTTACCTTTCAAACAAAACAAAAAAATATATAATTGTTCAGTAAAAAGACTTTTGTCCGTCAATGGAAAGTGCGCAACAGTCGGTTTCGGAGGGACAAACTCATTTGTTACATTAATTGCTCTGTATGCTAATGAGGGGCTTGTTTTACCTCAGACATAGCAATCGAGCTCAGAGTGGCAGTGCTGAAGCTTTGAGGGCACAGTGACACCTTGTGGTGAGACCAAACACTACGCAAGAGGTTTGTGGGCGTGACTTGACGGGTGTCACGGGAAATAAATGAGATGGGCAATGTGGACAAAATCTTATATCACGGTTTATTTTATGTAGCTATATAGGTTTAGGCCTACCATACATAAGTCTAGGCTACTCTTTATTCCGGACATGGCCGTAAAACATAAGCTGGTCGGGATTTCTAAAATGTCTGGGCACACGTGAACAGAGCCCGCTGATAACAGACGGAAGCACGTCAAATTATCCACTATTATCATTTTATGCCTTGCATTGTAGATCTGTTTAACGAAGCTAACTGCATTTTTGATTTATCTTCCAAAAACAATGTTGACGGCAATACATTTTTCCATAGATGAGGTGACATTTCCGCTATAAATTAATTTTCTGGGGCATTTTTAAAAACCTTATTAAATAGTAGGCTATATGTGTCATAATGTAGCTTAACTGATCAATTTAGTTAATAAGGCACTACTATAGTGCTGTTACTAGGCAAATAAAATCAGTTTCAACAAAATCGATCTTCGCACTTGTTCGATTTTGGTGTTAGCCGAGCAGTGGTTTCGGTGGCTCGCCAATGTATTGGATTTCTCCAATACATAAAATAAGTAAGCTTGACCAGTTCTTGTGGGGAGAAGAATTTATAGCAGTCCTTCAGCAGTGATGTTATCATGTCACGCTTCAACAATCTTAACCCAAAGAAGACTATGGGCCACAAACAATAGAAACCTCTAGGACCTCCCACAGGAGATGCTAATCCACTCTGAGGAATGCTGATTCTTTGTCATTCACACCAATCAGTTTCTGTGGGCCATACATCTGAATGGGCCATTTGGCACACACACCTTAGCAGACACAGACAGAGTGATTACATCTAAAGCCTGGTTGATTAAATCTTAGGTAGAGTGACAATGTTAATGAATCTGATGATTGAAAATACAATCTATCACACTGCAGATGTGGGACGTGCAGACGCTGACTCTGAATGGCATTAGATATTATTTACACAGACTGTTAAAGGGTTAGTTCACCCAAAAATGAAAATTCTGTCAGTATTTACTCACCCTCATGTTGTTCCAAACCTCTATGTGTTTATTTGTTCTGCTGAACACAAAGGAAGATATTTGGAAGAATGTTTTAATCAAACAGATCTCATTCCCCATTGACTACCATAGTATGTATTTTTTTCCTACTATGGTAGTCAATGGGGAATGAGATCTGTTTGATTAAAACATTCTTCCAAATATCTTTGTCTTCAGCAGAACAAATAAACACAGAGGTTTGGAACAACATGAGGGTGAGTAAATACTGACAGAATTTTCATTTTTGGGTGAACTAACCCTTTAATGCAGAGGAGCCATGGATGCATTTACACTGCAATTACAATAGCATTAATGATGTGATGAGATTATTTTTTTATATAAGATTTTGGAAATATGAAATTATACGTTTAAACCCACACTGTGGAACTTTTCAACCTTTATAATATATTACCAAAACCCATTGAGATGGTACATCGACTTACAATAGGTTGAATGACACGTCTGCCGTAGCCTGAAGGTGTCTGTATCGCTTTTACTAGCACTTTGTAACTTCAAGTTTCAGGTAGGAACCCGAGCACAAAAAGAACTACAAAATTAGCTTTTAGATTTGGATGTCGCCAAGCAAAGTGGACACCGTATATAAGTGGAGCTGATATATTTAGACAATCACTCATTTCTGTGATCCCTGTGATCCCGCTACAGTTTCAATCCAAGTTTTGCATTCCCCACTCCCTGCTTACCTGTGTGAGAGAAACCATGCTCTGAGAGATACTGAAGCGAGAAAGTGCACAACTCTGTACCTTTCAAAAAAGCAATGCCAAATAACAAATACTAAAACATGATGCTCTAGTCTAAGCCACCCGGGCCATAGTATCAAGTGAAGCAGCATCAATGAATTTATGTCAGTGTAGTTTATAACTTTAGATTCACATTAATGATTTAATGATTCTACATTCACTGTTTCATATTTAAAACAAAATTAGTGATGTTGTTACTCAAATTTTAAGTTGCATTTCTGCATAATTCTCTCGATTCGTGTTATATTTACATGCAGCCTTTGTAGTGTATGAATATTTGCAATTATTCAATATCATGATCATATGTTTAAAACTTCCTGATGCTAAAGATGGAACAAACGTCATCTTGGATTATACTGTGCCTGTGTCATACAGCATCTGTATATTGTGAGTTTTGGGGTTACAGTCTCCCCACCCACCCCATCCCTCCCTTTTGAGAATGGCAGCCATTCAAGGGTGTGTGAGGAGGGTGGATGAAAATAGGACAAGACAGGTGTCACTTTCAGCTCTGGTGCACTGAGACCTTACCTCTGACTTTTCTGTGGGGGTTGCACAGTAGAGACACAACAAACCAACAAAAGCAGACACAAACCTACGCCTGTTCCCTCTGTATGCTTGGAGACAATCTTTTTACCCATTATTTTCACTTTTCACATTCTGTCTGGAATACACACAACAACAAAGAAAGTTTGAGGGGAAAAAAGACTGAACCCAGATGAAAACTTTTTAGATGCAACAATGTCATGGAACTCCTGATTTGTCAAGAGATAAAAGTCAGAAGATGAGTTTCGACCTTATGTTCCAAGCAGACTCGCAAGTCTTGCTCGCAACCTTTCCTCAAATGTCAAGTCTTTTTTCTATTACATTGCTCAAACATGCTACAAATAGAAGGTCATAGAAGAGGATGCCAATTGTACCACTTCACGCAACTTGAAGTGGAAAAGTTTTACAAAGTCACATCTGACCAGCATGCTCTGCAACAATTTTGGTAACATGCAAGAACGCATGTGTAATATTTGGACAGGTCCTTATCCCATCATAGGATCTATCATGGGGTTTAAGGGGGAGTGTGGACTAGACAGTCTTCACCCACATCTCTGAAAAGATATCTCAATAGCTCTGGAGGCGGTCAGATGTTACCATAGTAACAAATGTCACAGAGGTCACAGTTATTTTCCATTTAATGGAGCAGTCAAGTATAACTCTGGCCAATGGATTATGCTTGTGCTTTAAAAGGGATAGCTCATCAAAAAAAAAAAAATCATTATTAACTCACCTTTATGTAGTTCCACACGTGTATGACTTTCTATCTTCTGTGGAACACAAAATAAGATATATTAAATAATGTTGGTAACCAAACAGTTTTAGTTGCCATGGACTTTCATTGAATGGGCAAAAACAGACATTTCAATTTGTATGTTCACATAAAAAAGTTCAGGTTTAGAACAACAAATTCAGGTTTAGAACAATGTGAAGGTGACACTTTTATTTTTTGGACGAACTATTCCTTTAAATATCTAAAATTCTATAATGAACAATTAATAGTCTTATACAAGTATATATGACATGAAGGTGAGAGTTTTATTTTTTGGATGAATTATTTCTTTAAATATCTAACATTCTATAATGAACAATTTATAGTCTTATATATATATATATATATATATATATATATATATATATATAATTGTAACTGATTAAATTCTATACTTTTCAAATATTAACTCTGTTTATCAATGTGTGCTGCTGAAGAATGATTGTTTTGTGTGTGTCTTCCTTTTAGAGCTGACATTGGTTACAATGACTCTGATGATGGAAGAGATGGTATGTTTTAAAGTGTCTTTTAAAGCTTTTTTATCTTGGGATAAATAAAACATACAAATGTCAGGTTCGTCTTTTTATGCGTCTGATTCCTCAGTTGTTGATTTTCAGCAGATCTGAGCAGCACTGAGTGTGAAGAAGCAGATAATAAAGCATCTTTTGCACAGCCGCCTATTGTCCAGCCAGATATCGACATCGATGTGAGTGAAGTTTGCTTTATTATCACCGGTTCTGAGTTCTGCTTGGATAGCAGGTGGAAAAAGACATGGTGTATTACAAACATACCAAAAAAAGTTTAAACAAAACATTGTTTCCCCTTCTGTCTCTAACCTTTACCAGATTTCCATGACGGTTTTCGTATGTGGTGTAGCAGCCTTTTTTCTACATTTTTTTTGTTGCGGTCTGTCGGAAAACTCATTGACCTCTATGCTGTCTAGACTCGCTTACAGTGAGTCTTTGCAGGGCTCAATCATAAGGATTTTTTTCTACTAGCCCAGTTGGGTCAGTGGCTCAAATTTTTACCAAAGTTTCACTGACCCCTCCAGAGAAAAAGTAATAAAATAAATAAAATAAGCCTAATTGTATTCGTTGTTTTTGACCCATGTAACCAAAAACTACTAGCCATACTCTTACTGTATAAGGCTAAATCAATCCCAATTCACCCTTTGCCCCTACCCCTTGTTTTCAAGTGTACCACTTGGTCTTTAAAACAGAGTTACAAGGGCCATGGGGTTGAAATATTCCCCTACGAAATGGAACAACCCTTCATGAACCCGATACGTCATGAGTCGGCGGTGATCATGGCTCTGCCGTGATTTTACAGGATTTCTACATGACATCGACTGACAAACAGTACAGCTGCTCTTAACTTTGAGGAAACATGATGATTATAACATTCCTTCCTTAAAATGTATGTCTTTTCTGATTCGGAAAGTTAATTTATTACACAATTTCTTAATTTAAATGACTATAGTATTATTATAAGAGTAAATAAAGTGCATGGTGGTGTCATTTGGCGCTAAATTTAAATGTTTAGCCCTCCGTTTGGAGTGTGCCTCTGAAAAATCTCCGTTTCGAGCCCCCATCGCCCTATTCCTCGATCTCAACAAGAATCGGGACGATGAATGCGCAAAACGTTGGGATAGGGGCAAGGGGTGAATTGGGATTCAGCCTAAATTTCAAATATTTTTAAAGTGTACAATCAGTAATAAAATAAGGATTATGCAGCTTCTAATCAGCAATGTAACTTAAAATAACAAATAATCAAATAATGAGCAGTAGTACAAATAAATACAATAGAACAAACATACAAATTCAGGTTAGTCTAACCTTTTTTCAGGTACGGTAATTGAATAAAGTAATCAAATGTAAAATAACATGCCATAGTCTGTGTAAATTAAATATAGATTAATCCTTATTAAAGTTACTAAGGTTATTCAGTCAAGGGCAGTGACTGTTTTTTTTTTCTTTCTAGTCCTTTGTTGTTTGATTAATATTAAAAACCCAGACTGTTGCAGGTTTTTAGGTTGCTGTCACAAGACCGGAGGCTCCTATATGCTGTTACACATGCTTTTTCTCAATTGTTTGCTTTCACTTGAGACATAATCTGTGTTTATGAGGATACTCGTAAAGATGGGCATATTGACATTAGTTTTTGAGAAAATGAAAAAGTGAAAGAGAACTCATTTCTGTCTGTCACTATTGCAGCAGATGCAAAGCTGTTGTGTTTTAGAGCAATTTAGACTACAGATAAATCAAGAATCTTGATATAAACTAAGTTGTCTTTTTAATAAAAGCTAAAATACTGATAATGTCGATTTTCATCATACCTGCTTACTCACACAATTGAATTTGCTTGTTAAAAATCACACCGACATTTCACTGTCCCAATAATCACTTGCTTGTGTCTATTTGTAATGTGTTGATTTGCAGCTGTTTTAAGTAACTGAATCTGGTATTTATAACAATAGCATACTGTAGCATCACCATCTCGGTTTCTGGTCTGTGGGTAACCCATTAAAATAAATAGACAGACACATTATTATTTCTTTACCCGAGATCTTAAAGGGATAGTTTGCACAAAATTTTGAATTCTGTCATCATTTGGCATTTCTAACCTGCATGACTTTCTTTCTTCTACTGAACACAAAAAAGATGTTTGGAAAAATGAATTGAGAAACACTGATAAATTATAAAAAGAAAACAAAATTTTCAACAGAAGAAAGAAAGCCATACAGGTTTGGTACGATGTGAGGGTGAGTAAATGAAGACGGACTTTTTGTATAAACTATCCCTTTAATTGTGCACTACTGTTAATAAATATAAAAATTTGATTTTAAAATCTATTTAAGTGTATTTTCTTTCATAAATGTATCACGCTGACAATGTAATTTTTGTAAATTAGCTATTATTATTATTTAACCTATTCTCCAGCATATATTAGATGTGTATTTGTTGATATTGTTATTCTTTTCATCTGTCCACCTGAACAGCTCATTGAAGCTTCAGCATCAACTTAGGTAATGTGAATGTGACTTGCTAATTAACGCCTTGCTAATGTCACCCATTCATTGTGTTGCATGCAAGGTGCATCCTGTATCGTGACTCATTATAAATGAAATCTAGATCAACCATGTAGAAGGTATTTGTTCCCTTTCAAGAACGGTCACTTCATATTGCGTAGCTAATATGCAGTGGTTAAACTCCTTTTCCACGAAATTTTGAATTGGCTATGCAATACGAAGTGACCATTCTCAAAAGGGACGTACACGGTTACTAACGGTTCCCTGAGAGTAAAGGAACGAGTATTGCGTTGCCTGACGCACTATTGCAATATGGATGTGTCGCTTCAGTCGATATAAACCTGGTATTTTGGCCGAAATGAGCAATATTCATAGGCCTAGACTAGACCAACGCCAAGACAGTTGATTGATCACACGTTCAGAGACGCTCTGCCATTGGACTAAAGTCCCTTTCTCTCAAGGAAACCGAGGTTACGTTAGTTACCGAGTACGTTTTCATGCTTTGAGTTTTAAAAAACAATAAGCTTAGTTTATACTACATATGTTAATTTATATAATCATTTTAGTCAGGTAGTGTAATCTGAATTGAAATTCCTTATATTTTTCACATGGAAATATCTTATAAACATATAAACATTGGGCTGTTTTTTGGGGGGGCTCCTGGGCTGTTTTCTCATTGACCATTTTGCCTGGGAGTCTTTGGAATGAAAAAACCCTGCCTAACTGAAGTAAACACAAAACTACCACAAACCAGTATAAATTGTATTGATTTAATTCTGTGTATGTTTTATGTAAATATTGACAGTATTGTTGCATGTTTGCCATGTGACTTTAAACAGACTAAATGTATAGAGCTAAACAACAATCTTGCATTATTTGCATCACCTTGAACTTTTTTTTTTAATTTTGTGTAATTTTGTCTCAAACATTCAGAACAGTCTTTTGAAGGTTTTGTTTTCACTGGTGCAATGTTCCCTTTTTGGCATGATTTTTTGTGAAAAAAGTTAACACAAATCACTTTCCCATTTGCACTTAGCATTTTAGTGTTTTAAATATTTTAGTAGTTTAGCCTTTTCCCTTTTTTGTCAAAATCTGTAAAAACAGTGATAGACATCTCCATATTCATTTAAATTGTGTCTTTTGTTTTAAATAAATTATCCTTTTTTAATTTTTTTACTAGTTATTAGTAATGATCGACAAACTGATATGGTTTGAAACAACAGCATGTATTAAACATAGATGAAAACTATACTAATATTAGTAGTCCTGGTGTCAATGATAATATGCATTAGCAAATTAGTTTACTGTTGACTATCCAACTACTTGCAATCAAAAAATGATTTCTAATTTCTTTAGCAATTACATTTAAAGTGCCATTCATCCTACACTTTTTGTTAGTTCAATAATTGCAATATTTATTAATTCATAATTGCAAACAAATGTTTAATGCCTACAGCTTACATTCTTGCTTAAAAGTTCATAACTTATTTGAAATGGCTTTTTTTGCTCTTCCACTCTTCTGTAGACTGCCAAAAATTTGTCCAGTTCTCCAGAGTCCACCCGGAATTTCTCCAAGACTGGATGTTCTCTATTCCCTTCAGATACTCCCTTCGGAGAACAACTTCCACTAGAGTCAATGTCATCCAGTAATTCACCACAAACAGAAGAGTCTGGACATCAGCCATTAATTCTATCCATCCCCCAATCACAATCAACCCAGCGGTCCTCTGAGGCACTAGATCAAGTCTATAATGTTGTCCCATCCATGTCCCTTTCACTTCCTGCAGTTCTCATCCAGTGCTATGATGATCCAGAAACAACCAATGATGAATTTAAGGATTCCAATAAACCAAACCAATCCCTTCATCCACAGATGGATGATTTCCAGCATGAGATCTTTGTGCAAGTGCCTTTAGAGTTTGGCCAACCATCACTGGCTGGGATTCCAGACACGCCACATATCCAGGAAGAAGGTATGAAGGATGTTAAGGAAAAGAAAGATATTGAGGAAAATAAGGGCACATTGGAAGACATGATAGAAGAATCAGAAGAAGATAAAATAGGAACTAACTTCCACATGTTGGAAGAAGTCAAGCCTTCTTCGCCAAATGAGGTAAACAATACAACTGAAGGCATGGAGAAGCTAAGTCTGTCAAAATTACAGCACACACTGAAGGAAGGTATTCAAGAACAGAAAGTAGAGCTTGTCTCTATATTCCGAGTCGAGACCACCAAGGCGGTTGAGGTGGAAAGCACCAAGACGGATGACGAGGAAACAGATGTTTTTGTGGCTTCCTGTTTGTCTCCCTCTCATTTAGGTCCCACAAGACAGAACAGAGAAACCCAAAGTTTACTCATCCAAAAAATGTCTGATAAACTACCAATCATGCAACATCAGCAAGAAGAAGTATTTATTTTGGATCCATGTGTTATCGACTCGGCCCTCCATGAGGATTCAAAACTTGACGACCAAACAATTTCTATGTGTACACCAGAACATCCAACAAGCAAACAAGAAAAGCCAAAACTGGTCAGTGTTTCTGAAACATCACCAACAGACTACGATCTTCAACCTTCAACTGTTCACTCTTCAGCAGAAGATGATTTAACTTGTCAGGGTGATGAACCTTCCACTGCTCTACATCAGACATCTAAAAACTCTGAAACCCAGCACGCACTGCCAAGAACCGGTACTGAACTATCTCAAATATCAAAGGATCAGACTGAGGTTACTTTGGACACGTGTCTTATGGTCTCTGTGACCTTCTTCAGTGCTGTTATCTGCCTGGCTGTTGGGATTCGAGAGCCAAGTGTTTTTCTGTATGTGGGATTATTCCTGCTATCCTTCTGGTTCTAATTTCTGTGCCAGTTTTCTTTCCCCTTCCATCCGCTTCTCTTAAAAAGCCTTAAGTTTTTACCTTCTTCCTTTCTCCCCAGTGCCTTGAGAAATTCCAAAGAAAGAAAAAAAAAGAACCATTATTATGTTAACAGATCTGGTGTTATATTTGTGTTTATGTGGTTGTAAGTAGAGTGAGAGTTGGTTTGTGTATCATTCAGAATTATAGTATACAATCTGCAGTGGTTAATATACAATCGGAAATAATAGTTTGAGCAAGCAGTGTGTATTTTAGCTGAATTACCTCATACATGATTGGTCATTGGAAATGTGGCTTAGCTCATTGATTCATAGACTAAATGTGTCTTTTTGTTAGTTTCTCTAAATATCATAGCTACTGGCCCCCTAAAGACTGCATTTAGTCATTTTTTAATATAAACTTGGAGTCATTTGTGAGTGGGATGGCTTGATGGTGAGTGTATATAGTTTTGTGTGATAAGAAATGAGTCAAGACTGGACAAACGGTGCAGGGTATTTTAGATAAGAATTATAGGAAAGTTTGAGTTTTGAGTGTAGTTATAGGAATTGAATTTGTAGATGTCTGTAAATCTAACCAGAGCATCTCGTTATGGAGTATTTTGAAATACGAAGATACTAAATTTGTATGTTTATTCACCTATCGACACTGTGAAATTGTGCTTGATGATGTATGTGATCATTTTGTAACCTAGATTACACATTATATATAAGTAAATGTTAAGCTTTAAGAGTATGCAACAATTTTGCACCCATCTGCTCCCTAAAGGGTTAAAAAGCATTTAAAACACTCCTATCTTTTTTCCAGTTTAGTTAGCAGACAAGTATATTTCCTTTTGCAGTGCTCTTTAGAAGCGTGCCCCAAGCCTCTGATGTCACCCCAAAAGGTCACGCATTGCATTGAAGTCACTGCATCAGGTTACCGGGTGACTAAACACCATTGTAAGTAGAGAAGTTTGAGCTGTTCCTTGAAAAAAATCTTACACACTTGGTTCCATTCATCCAAAAACTGAATTAATGTGCAAAAAACGCATTCTGTTCTCAATAACATATATGTTCACATGTATTTTGTCAATGTAAAAGAAAAAATAAAAGTCTATATAACTGATAAAACTGACCAATTTGTTTCAGAGCTTTTTTTGTGTGCAGTCCTTTAATTTTTGTAATCAAACTTGCTGTCCATTTCAGTAAAATTATCCAAACTGAAATAAATCCAAATTTGGTAGTGAAGTTATATTCACAGAGCTGTAGAAACTCATGATATGCTATAATAACTAAAGGACACAAAGTTTGTTGCACAAGCACAAGTGTGTGATAAATGTGAGGTCTGACAAAGTAACTCGATTCTCTTTAATACAAAACATAAAAATAACAAGTTGTAGTCTTAATATATATACATATGCACAGATTTGGTTGTGGATGATAGTTATAAAATTGTGAATTTAATAAGGAAGCGTTCCTGAGCATAAACTAATCCAGAATGTATGAATCTTCAATCTACAGCCACATTCCAGCTCTGAAAAACCACCTAAACTGTTTTTCCCAAAAACATTGCAAGCACAAGTAGACAAGAAACAACTGCCACACTTGGTACATGCGACATTTTGGAAAAACAACCCTGATAGTTGCCAGACAGATCGGTGAAATAACCAAGCACTCCCACTCATTTATGCATCCATGAAGTCCAGCTCTCAAATACATTCAATGAAAGACCAGTTTGACAGTATGAATATATTTTGGCATGTGTTAGACTATATTCACATAAAACAGAATAACATTTAGCAAGCGTGAGAGGCAACATCTCATGTAGGTTCACCTCCCTCTGTCTAACAAATTTCTCCTCTGTGCATTAATAGTACAATTTTGCCACCTGGTGGTAATTTAAAGTCATTCAAAAAATAAAAGGACAGTAAAAATTTTATATCTTACACTGGTCTAGAGATATGTGCTAAAAACAGGCCAAAAAAGTTATACTACAAAAGTTTGATTGAAAAAGTAAAAAGAACCCCTCCTAAATCAAACACATGACCATTTTAAACATTTAAAATATTCAAATCATTTGTGTAAGAAATCCATGGTGTCAAAGACTTTGATATGATTTAAAATATGCTTTTAAAACAATTACTGAAAAGCCCCTTTTTTACTTACTAACGGAAAAATCGAAAGATTGATGGCACATTTTATACAATATTTAAAGCAGATAACAATTCTGAAGGAAAATGCATGTTGGGGAAATTTTAAAAAAAAAACCTTAAATATATACTTAAAATTCAACGAAGTATTACAAAACACCTGCCAAAACGGTTTCTAAACTGCAGATGCTTTCAAACATATTCACTTGAACACATGATCTTCTTTCAGTCCCTCTTCAGCATGAACATCCTCTAAAAGAGGTACTTTCGACATGTCGCCACCCCACATTTGCACTCCATGCGCATACGTTTCTTAGGGGATCCTGGGAGTCCCGTCAGACTGAAATTAGAATCCATCTTTGTGCTCTCTGCATCAACTGGATCAACTATGGGGAAAATGAGAAAGAAAAATTCGATTTAATTTCAAATCATTCAATAATTTGGTATGATTCTTTTAATGTTTTTGAAAGAAGTTTCTTTTACTCACCAAGGCAGCATTTATTCGATCAAAAATATAGCCATATTGTGAAATATTATTCCAACTTAAAATAACTTTTGTATTCAAATATACTTTAAAATTAGGGGTGTAACGGTTCACAAAATTCACGGTTTGGTTCGATGACAGTGGTGTCACGGTTCAGTACGTTTTCGATACAGCAAGAAGAAAGAAATGCCAGAGAGATGTCCTTGATTTAAAAAAGCATGATCAATCATAAAGCATGATCTTTTTTTACTTTGAACAATGATGGAGTTATACTTGACCCATCTTCTGGGGTGTCATCTCAGCAGCATATAAAACAGCTACTTATAAAAAATAAGAAATGTAATATTGTAGTAATTATAAACAAATACAAATAAAATAACAATTTGGTATTTATATGGAACTCTGTGCTTTTACTCAATGTAAAAAAAAAAAAAAATCCACAAAAATGAGTGTCCACTAAATGCTGTGGGGACAGTTTGTAGTGTGTCTTTCTTCTTGTTTTCATCTAGTTCCAGTTATTGACACACTGGGGTGATGTCTGCGTAAATGAGTAAACATGTTTGAAGTTTTCCCACTGGTGTAGTCTAGTGTCATGTGTCATCTGAATATCTAATAAACATTTAATTTCACAAACCTTGCTGATTTAATTGAACCCAGCTGTGATATCCAGAAGTGTGCATTTGTAGCCTGCATAAACGTGTTACTGCGAGAGACGGTCTGTCCGTGCAAAGTGAGTGAATGCTGCAACATGACATCATGACTTTTGCGTAAACATACACGCCACTTTCGAGTCAAGTGGCGTGTTATCTCTACGCATTTTGAGCTATCCGCGTGTATGCGTTTATGTCTACGCCATTAACGTTCGCGTCATTCCGCGTGTCCGTACGTCCAGTCATAAATGCCATTAACCCCAGTGACGGTTAAGTTTAGGGATGGGGTTGAGGTAAGTCATATATTTATATAACGTTAGGCGTTCAGGTTAGGGTTAGGTCAGGTCAACGGCGTTCAGGTCAACAGCGTTCATAAACACGCTGAAAAGCAATTATGCGTCTTGATAGCACGCCAAAAATGGAAATACGAATTGGCGTGTCATACACACGCTACTTCATGAGATCAGTCTGGAACAGAAGATCAGCTTCACAGGAGACGCGATCGAAAAACTTGATTTTTATTCTGAATGAAGCATATTCTTCATTTTTAAATATGCTGTGTCATATTCATATCGTTTTCACTGTGTGCGGCATGTAAAATTAGCATTACCCAGTCTTTATTTGAAAAAAATATGATTACCAGTGTGCACGAAATTACCAGAATACTGTGTGCTCTGTTACAGTGTTTACTTCCTTTTTATTCACATATTCTTATATTTTTAAACAATTACTTTATTTGTGAAAAATACTGTAATATGATTGCAGATTCAAGAAGTTGCACTCTAAAGTATTAGCATGTTTATTTTAAGGATTTGTCTTCTAATTTATTTCTAATATATTAAATATTGATTTATATATATATATATATATATAGGCTTTATATCGGCCACCCTGCTCTCTAAGATCGGCAATCAAAAAAACAGTATTTGTCGACCACTAGCAGGGATTATTCAGTGTCCTTCAGAAATCATTCTAATATACTGATTTGGTTCTCAAGTAATCAGGCATGTGATAGTCCGAGTGAAAAAAAAAGCAGGATTTTTTTAAAGACCCAACGTAAAGCTTTTTAAAGGGATCCTATGCAGTTTATTTTAGCTTAACTGAACAGCTTCGGAGTTATTGAGATGGTTATATGACTTCTTTTGGGTTAAATGGTGGCCGTCTCCAGTTAACTCTAGTGCTCGTTGCCGCTGCAACAGTGGTGCGGATACAGTGTTCTGTTGTGACGCGCAACCTGTTTGACTAATGTTATCACTTTTACATATTCTATTATATAAGTATTTTGAAACCAATTACAATGACTTTCCCAAAACTTCCAAACAGCCCCGATTTTATTTTTACTGATCTGCATGATTCACATGGGTCATGATTTTAGGCTGAAATAACCGGAATTCCAGATTAATCCGGAAGAATCACATCCCTGAGTAATAGATGAATATGAATAGAAAGCTCAAAATAACCACATCTATCAGTAATATAACTCTTTACATAATGACATACTTTAAAATTATAAAAGTTGCTGTCACTTTTGATCAATTGAATGCATCATTGTTGAATAAAAGTATTCATTTTGACTGACCCCACACTTTTGAACGGTAGTGTGTTTATATCAAGGCCAAATTAATGACCCCAAATCACTCGTCAAGTTGCAACTACTTTTTTCTACACAGTGACTCCCATACATACTCTTCATTTTGTAGTCAAAGGTGAGCTCCTCTCCTGCCTTTATCCCACGTGTGGCAAAGAACGCTATCCGTGGCAGCCGCTCATCCAGGTTATCAATAAACACATTATATACCTGAAGGTTTGGGTCACACTGGGGACAAAAAAAATACTTTTGTAAGATTTAATTTACTGCCTTTAAATGATAAGCTACAGTTTAAGGGATGTCAAGTAAAATGTGTTGTGATTATTGCTTACATTTAGGGAAATGCAAAATTCAAATCATACATTTGAAAGAAAAAAGTGTCTATTTCAAGTAGATGCAAGCTCAAGTCCACTCACGCTGTGATTGACAAAGTGGGAGATGTTTCCATAGTGAGCAGCATCCACAGTGTATTCGTCGTCCACATAATCCAGGTCAAAAAGGTAGGTGGCGCCTTCTTTATCATATATTTGACCTCTGCGTTCTGCTTCTTCTGTCGTAATGATCTAAAGAAAAACAGAAACAAAAGAGTTTATCAATCATGAAGCCAGACTTATTAACAGCCAATCAGCCATCACAAGGAAATTGAAAACATTGTTTGCTTGATAATATCACTAATCTACTAAAGCAAAACATGTTCCCATGATTACATGGTAATGATCAATGATCAACTGAAAGTGAACACAATGAACCACTTGTCTAAACCAAAAATATCTGATGCAGTAACTATATGACTAAAGCCTCCGTGCTTCTTACCTCCCCAACGTACTCCATGACAAAAGTGTTCTTGCGAATGCGCTCCATGGTCCGTACACCCCAACCCCTGCCATTGTCCGTTCTAAAAATGCAGAGGGAATACCGAATGCCCTTCTGCACCACTCTGTTGAGGCAGTCGAGCCCACAGCGGCACCGCTTGTTGCATTCATAAATGGGCAACCCGGGCCGAATGCGGACCTGCCCTAACTCATTGTAAGCAAACTTGTGCTGTGATGCTCCGGCACAGCAGCCCTCCACGGGGTTACCCAGGCAGTCTGTGCATTCGCAGCCCACAGCCACCTCATTCAGCATGATCCCATCACCAACTTTATAATCATTTATGTAGGTGAAATTCTTAGGCGGACCCTCCAGGTCGACCATGTTCCGGACATAGATGTGGCCCTTGTGGGCGCCCAAGCTGTTGAGGTGTACCTCCCACTGTTTAAGGGTCTGCCGGAGTTTCGCTCGCTGGATGAGATGCGACACGGTGGCAGGGTCAAGACGACGAGGGGCAGAACGCTTCTTCTGTCTCTGCATCTCCACATTCAGGTCCTCCCAGAACTGGTTGAGAAGATCCACGCACTTCAGGTTCTTGCGAGGTTCCCATGTGTTGCTGGATTCAGGGAACCCCTTCCATTTCACCAAATATAACTCCTGTGAAGGGGGTAACAGGTATTGTATTGAACTTAAATGCATTTAGATCTGGATACATGTTTTCTTTGATAAACCTAATTTTACCCTTCATGTAGTAAAATTTTCTTTCACTTTATATCTACTCCAAAGGAAGATATTTTATTTAAAAGAATCCACTTTCTTCAAAACTTTATCAAAACTAAACAACACGTTCGGGAGAGACTGGGAGAGAGGAGCTGTAATTATGTAAAAATACTATGTTTTTTGAAGAATCAAGCATGAAAACATATTCTAATTACTCTAGTATACCCCAAAAACAAAATCAAGACTTTGTGAAAAGGGCATAAGTGATCCTAAACAGTTGGGAGAAAATCTGATGTGTATCTGTTTATTGGGTCAATGGATGAGGTCTAAAAGGTTGACATGAAGCAGAAGTTATAATAGACTTTCTTTTCCTCTTGTGACATATATCCAAATGAAACGGCTTCTCAAACTAGAATTTTTTTTAGGGCTGGACTTGATTTTGTCTATTGGGAATTGATTGGATCATTGTGTTTAGTCATCACAGAAGAGATGGGAGGGGAAGTTACTTACAAAAGTACACAGATATAAAAAAAGAAAAAGATGAATAAATCATTTATAATTCATTGTCTATCAATTTTTATTTCATGGTGAATACCTGCTGCTATCTGTGTCAATAATGTTACAGTACATGGTACGAGCATGAAGCATTAGTTCAACGTCAAGCTGATAAAAGTAGCCTATTATTATAACGTTTCATTGGAGTTTACATGAGTTTTTTTCCTCTCGTGTGTTGAAATATCTAAGACCCCGTTTACACCTGGTATTAAAATGCGATCTGTATCCAGATAAGTTATCCGGATAATAAGTGTTCTGATCTCACCTTTGCGTTTACACCTTGTATTTTTAATGCATCCTCATTATCCACATTGAGTTCGGATCTCTGTTCTCCAGAGTGACACCTGTGCGTGAGCACTGAGGTGACGGGATATCAGCTGTAGTTTGTCAACAAGGCAGGTAACGGACGCGAATAGCGCGTCAGGCGCGAGTGATTTCAATGTTAAGTCATTGCAAAGACGCGTTACACGTGTAAAAAAATCCTGCGGCGCGAATGAGAAGTTGTTCGACTATATCCGCGAGAAGTTGCGGCCTCTGCTGTCACAGAGAAATACTCTGTCGCCGGTGTCTGTGGACAAGAGAGTTGCAGCTGCGCTTTATTATGCCACAGGGTCTGGACAATCTCTCGTCTTTGGGATAAATACAGCAACTGTATGCCACGGATTCTACCAGGATGACGTTTAGCAGGTAAGAATGCGATCACGTCGTACGGATTGCGTTTACACCTAATAAAGATCCGAACACAATGCGAGCCAGACTACATCCAGATGTGGTCAGGCAGATCCGATCACAACGCGTTTACACCTTGCATTAACATGCGTTTTTTATTATCCGGATAACTTATCTGGATACGGATCGCATTTTATTACCAGGTGTAAACGGGGTCTTAGTGTGGCCGTGTACCTTGAGTGCTCGCTCGTGTTCGAGCGCTCAAGAGCACGATAGCTCTTGTAAAAATTGGTTGCAATCTGAAACATCACCGATAGAGGCCACTAAAAAATACATATAGCTAGCACTTTAAGCATCCATTTAGATTTAATTCATACAGTGAAGACAGTGTAGTGTTTTTACATTTTATTATGCAATTTCTGGAGTATCTCTTACAACGTTTAATTTGTATCTTTGTTCTGTTATGCTATTTCTGTCGTACTGTTCGTAATTTGCTTCTTTGTTCTTGTTTTTAAATAACACAAATAACTAGGCTATACTGAGATATATATTGTTATCATGCAATAAAATTTCTCATCATGAAAATAATATTCTGATCACCCACCGCTAATGTGAGACCACTTACAAGCCAGAGGTTTATGCTCACCTGTACGATTTGTGTCTTTCCATCGGTGATAACTTTCTTTTTGTAGTCGCAAAGGTATTCTACCTCAAAGTCACACAGGTTGTTCTTGTTGATGCCTAGGTCGTCGCATACCACCCCCTGCTCTCGACAGATCACTTCCAGCTGGTCTGTGTTGGAAATGCATGCTACCATACACACTTCACCTACAAGAACAATTAGATGTTAATTGCAGGAAAAAAGCATGATGAAATTTGTAAAGGCAGACTTGTGCAATTTTTATTTCAAAACATGAAAATATATGAAAATAATTCTAAAAATAAATTTAGAAAATAGCTGAAGTCCACATCCCTTTAAACTAGGAGTCTGCCGAGAATTATCAGCAAAAATTTTACCAAATTAATTTTAAGTGTAATATATACATACGCACAATACTCAAAACAAATATTAGGTTAAAAAAAATATGTTGCTAACTTGGATTGCAAATATTGTGAGTAAAATATTTTACCATTCTTCAGTACAATTACAAACAAAAGCCAATTTAATTGATTTGACTATTTCACATAATTTTCCAGACACATTTAAACAGGTCCTTAGAAATTAAAATATATAGCAGCTTGTATATTGAAGGAAGGGGGCTCTCTGACAAGGGAATCATCATCATAGACCCCTTTCCATCATTCTTTTCATTAAAAAGCTTGAAAGACTGCAGTAAACCACACATCACCAAAGAACAGCATTAAAGTTAATTTATTAAAACATTTATTAAAATATTGTACAGATAACTGGATCATTTTGCCAGTTTGAGATAAAAAAAAATTCTTACTGGAAATCAAACATGCGTCATCACTAACCAATGGGCCATTTAAACTGGTTAACGTTAAGAATAAACGTAATTTGTAAGAATAGACATGAGACGTAAACCTAACGTGTAAACAACGCCAGAAGCGTAGATTAACATGTTGAGGGGAAATGTGCTTTTTTTATGCGTAGCTAGAGTGTTCGAACATACGGAGTAACGTTAGATCACATATTCCTCATTAGCTAAACACTCAAAATTATGCTTGCTAACTACTGAATGTCCACACTTTTGCAGCAATTGTGACGTTGTACAACTTTACAAAGTTAATGCAAGAATGATAGATAAGTAAAGGCATTCACAATGAGCTTGTTGAATGTGTTGCGTGAGCGCGCGGTGGCCATAACATCGACCATCGATGTGAGTTTGTCAACAACTTGCAGCAAAGATTCTTCCAAAACGGAGTCTTGTTTCCGGGGTTTCTTTGAAAATATATATTTTAACGAACAACTCGTGTCATAGAGATGACAAATATAAAGTAAACCGTTGTTTCTGAACGATTAAACTATACATTCTTACCTTTCAAATTTTCCGCCATCTTCCCCGACCGCCGCCAAAATTATAAGATTAAAAAGCTGCTCGATGATTGGAGGGGGCACAGTCTGAGTGACGGGTTAGGAAACCAATAGAGACGGAGTAAACTCCATTTTACTTTTCTTTCTTTCTTTTTTTTTTTTTTTTTTTTTGTTTTTTGGAACGCAAGTTACAAACATACACGCATCACACTTCGTAAAGAAGTATTACACAGCAAAAAATAAATAAACATTAGAATAAAATTAATTGAAAAATAAATAAATAAATACAATAACAATAACAATAACCTACATGGCTTAAGCAGACTTACAAACTTCATTATCTATAAAAATGTTTTCACTTGAACATTTTAGAGCATAGTTCAGTTGCTGACATAGCTCTCTTATTTTTAACCCGTTTAAGAGACTCAAAATATATATCAGTTTCAATTTGAAAAAAATAAATAAATAAATAAATAAAAAATAAAACATGGCTTTGATTTGGAGAATTTAGCTTTGTGAATATGGAATTTACCTAGTAAAATAAAAGGTTTACAATATTACACAAATTTTATCTCTACAATCAAAATATGTAATTTATTTATTTACCTTCAATTGTTGAGACGGAGTAAACTCTTTATAGGAGGTTTGAAACAAAGTGACATTCTCTGGTTGGGTTTATGTATGCCTAGACTTTGCTTCATCAAACGATTAGTTTTCCATTTGCAGAATTATTTCCTTTCTGGTTGTTACAAAATCTGAAGTCTGCGTTTCTTATTTGTGTGCAGTCAAGAAGTTGTTATTTATATGTTCATTACCTCTATTTTATAATATAAATTTGGAGGTATTACAATTCATAAAGATATCATGAGTTTGTTTTTCTATAGAACAAATAAACAACGTTATTTAATTTCAGTTCGTAATAAAACTGTGAAGTCTTTTAATTTGCCTTTAACCGTTCACAAAGGCGGGACATCTACCATCACGTGACACAGTCTACACAATCCTTAACTTCCGGGAAAAGTCAACATATGTTTTGATCTATGGTTTTGATAGGCATTGATGTAATATTAAAGGTGCGTATATGCATTTATTTTTACGTTTGCAGTTGCGCATGTAACATTTAGCGTAAACATTTGATTTGAAAGATTTAATAGTATTTTCTCTTTAAATAAGTAATAGAGATGGGAAAAGGCCTAAACTGTGGATTGTGTCCTCGGGTGTCTAACGTTATCAGCTTCATACAAATGCTGCATAAGCCACTCAATACACAAACTGATTAGGAGTAAATTGTTTAGATCCCACATGAATAAGAATTTCAACAGATGACTAGTCTTGTTTGCTTTAATACTGATTGTCCCACTTCAATTTTAGCAATTGCCTTCAGTAAAACCATAAATAAAGTAAATTATGTTTATGTGCAGGCGTCATGTCATCCAGCATTGCTCAAAATCTTCGAGCACCAACTCTCGTTCTGCTGTTTCTTGTTCTCATAGATGTGAAATCAATTGCACATGCAGATAAGGTACAATTATACCCTGACACATGCTCTTCATATTTTCCCACTCATGTCATATTCCCTAAACATGTGACGTAATATGTTCCTTACACAGAGTTTTGAAGATGTGCGTTGCAAGTGCATCTGTCCACCTTACAGAAACATCAGTGGACATATCTACAAAAGAAATGTGACCCAGAAAGACTGGTGAGAATCTGCATAGACCTTTGTTGTCTGTAAAAAAAAAAAACTGTCTTATAAGATTTTGTTTTTCTATGAGTTGTTTATTTTTTATGTATTGTTTTGTAGTAACTGTCTACATGTGGTGGAGCCCATGCCAGTGCCTGGCCATGATGTGGAGGCCTACTGTCTGCTCTGTGAGTGCAAGTATGAAGAACGAAGCAGCAACACCATCAAGGTATCCAATAATCAATAAATTCAACTTAAAATTAAAGAAAACAATTCCCGAAGGACAAAATCAAGTCAAATATTCTTGTTCGGGATGCTGTTTCTCTAGGATATACATCACAAAAGGAAAGACAATACTGTACTCTTGTCTACTTTGATATTTTTGTATATTTCCTAGGTGACCATTATCATCTACTTGTCAGTGGTTGGGGCTCTTCTGCTGTACATGCTGTTCCTGCTTCTAGTTGATCCTCTGATCCGCAAACATGATCAGTACACCATTCCATTGCACAACGAGGAGGATTCTGAGGTATGTCCTCATCTGTGCTAATTTATTATTCCAAAAGTTTACATTTGACTTGGAATCTAAATGAAATATTTGTGAGCAAAACAAATCTTTAGGTACAACATTGGGAAATATTTTCTCTAAATAGCACAACAGTGCTTAGAAACAAGTCTGTCACACACCCTTTCACAAAAATGAAGACATATTTTCTATTAACACTTACTCTCACCCTCACTCACTGACTTAATAACTAACTAAAAAAAGTAATTGTATTACTATTTAACAAGTAAATGGTATTCATGATAAAACGGTATTTTAATTAAAGAAAATATTTGTGCTATACTTCATATTTTTGTTGACCATTTTGTTAGATTTAGATATTAAAAGTGCACATTGTTCCCGACAGGACGTGAGGCCGCATGTGGATGGTCGTGGGAACACGGTGCTGGAGAGGGTAGAGGGAGCTCAGCAGCGCTGGAAGAAACAGGTCCAGGAGCAGCGAAAGACTGTGTTTGATCGCCACAAGCTGCTCAGCTAAGTCCTCAGACTCCAGCTGGGGGAAAGGACGAAATGGGCACCACTGACTGAGACAACATTCTCATGTTTGTCTTACAATTTCAGCTTTATGGCAATGTATTTTCAGTTGGCCTGATGCTTGTGTATTTTTATTTTAATTTTAATTGTACGAAGGCTGACTTGCTTGTATTCCGCTTTCAAACTGCTGCTGTGAAAAGATTTAGTAGCTTGCTGTTAAAATAAATGATGGGAATCAGTCAGCCCCAGTTTGTCTTACTCCAGCGGTCACCTTTACATTTCTCACGTAATAACTTGAATATATCAGTGCTGCCACTACTTGCATTGCAAAGGATGAGATTGCAATAAAAATAATGTAATCTGGGAGCATTGATAGGGAACTGTATGCAATCTAATATAGATGCACATATGAATGGGTAGAATGTCATTACTGCTGTAGTTTCACTTTGAGGTACCTAGAATATGTGTTGAATGATTTCCATTATTGATGGAATTTTTGCCATTTGATAATACCATTAATTATGGCTTGTATGTCTCAAGAATATCTCTTTAAAAAAATGGCACATTGTAATAACCTTATTTCAAGATGTATATACTCTTCGTACGACTGAAGACAGTAAGGGTTTGAGTGGTTGTTATGGTTGAGTGGTATCCTCATAAGCTTCCTCTTAGATGATTGGCACTTTTGTTGAATAGTCTGATTTACAGACATCCAATAATGTTGATTTTGCACCGTAAAAATGTGAAGAACTTTGCTTGACTATCGTATTTGCTGCTACAAGAATTTCATTCCAGTGTGTATCCAAAATACTTGTTGCTGTCTTACATGTGAAAATGCACTGAAATATTAAAAACAGAATATCGTCAGCTTTCTTTGTACAGTTTTTTTTTTCTTAAGTTCACAAAGACATAGAATTGAGTCCTCCTATTGCCACATAATGTAACTCAAAGTTTGACGTTAAATGCAGTGGTAAGATATACTTAGCTGGAAACCACCAACATTGGATCCTGTAAACATTCCCATCTGCTGTTTCATACAGTAAACCACCTACATAGTAAATAAGTCTGGCATATTTCAATAACACTATGTATTATTCATTTTTTCCCTCCTTTTTAATGCCATATTTCATCTGTTGTAAAAGCAGCTGAAATTTTCTTATGGATACTTCATTCTCTTTCTTTTTTTTTCTTCATCGTCTGCACCCCAAGGCCGCCCTTCCCCTCTTCCACCTGCCTCCACACCCCCAAGAATGGACACTGACTGCCTGTCTATATATATCCCTCAGAAGGGGCCAGCTGTGCCAAAATGTTCCCTGCCCCTCTGATGCCTCCTTGTCTGGTGTAGGTTTGCAGCACGGGCCAGGGCTAAGAAGGTAGACTGTGCCTTCCTCAGAGAGGTGTGAGATGGTGGATGAGGCTTAGGACCATGCTGAAGATCTGACCTGGACTTCAGGAGATCAAGGATTTGTTTAACTAGGAATCTCATTTCAGGTTTTTGGGTGAATTTCCATCACACTTTGTGGAAAATAAGAAGATTTTGCATTTGGGAGATTCAAAATGGAGTCAGGTGGCGGCGGTGGTGGTGGGGTGGCCGATTTGGCCTCGTTCATCATGAATGAAGAAGAACTGAAGAGAAAGCAGAGGGAGAAGATCAAGAAAATGCTGGCCACTGGAGGAAACCCTCGACCTCCGCGTTCCTTGTTCTTATTCACGCTCAAAAACCCTTTCCGCAAGACCTGCATCAACATTGTGGAATGGAAGTATCCTTCAAACTAACTTGATTTTTAGTTCTTCAGTTCCCTTTACATAAAGCTTTGGATTTGTGGTTTGGTGTTCATCTAGTTATGTTATTGAATCGTAAGCTGAGATAGGCATGTTTTAGAAAGGTATCCATCCCCCAGAGAGAGATGGTTTAACATGCATGCCAGAAAAAGCCCTCAGCCATGGCCTTGTCTTAGTCAGCTTTTTAATCTTCAAAAAAACAAGATTTGCACCATGAAAGATATTGATTTTTGAGGTGGAGAAAATAAAATAGGCACAGTTGTTTTTCATAATCCCCAGGTTTAGTGTCTCTTAAGGTGCTGAAATCTCTGTCTCAGTTGTGAACTAAAGGTGTTAAGCTTTTGTTATGTGTCAGACTCAACACGGTCAATTGGAAGCAGCAGTTCCCAGCCTTAACTTGGAAGATGATAAGGATAAACCCTGGACTATTTACAGCCAGTCAGCAAAACACTATTAATAAGACTTTAAACTAGTGTTAATTGTCCTAATTTACAGTTTTGTTTGTTTTAACATGGCTTCATACCCCCAGTTTCACAGAAGTCCTAGACTAAAATCTGTTTGAGCTATAAGCAACCTGCACTGAGATATCTTAAAATATGTCAGTGCCATTGTTTTCTCTCAAGATTCAGATCAGTAATATATTTTTGTGAGATACATTTAGAACAGCTTAGTCCAGGCCATAGTGTTTTTAGCACTTAGATTGGCAATTTTGGATATGCAAATATGATTAAATGCACATAAAGGTATTTGTAAGAATGCTGTCTTTCATAGCTGTAAGATCCTAAATTACACCCAAGAACAAGAATCGGCTGTGCTGCAATAAAAACAAAAAAGTCGGAAGTGGCTTGTTTGCTTCCTCTTTTGAGATCCCCCTTGGAGACAAAACCCTACAATACAAACTGAAAACGTTTAATTGATTAGTTCACAAGTAAGAGGCATATAAATGGAAGTGTGAATAGGAGGTGTAATTTTGGAGCTATTTGTCATACAGTTTAATAATGTTCTGGCTGTGTACAGCTGTTGCGTAGGATCACTAGTGGACATGATGCTGACCTGGCAGGGAAATTCGGATTCCACCCCCTAGTGGCAGAAATGCACACAGAATTACAGTTAGTTTTGTTTTGTTTTTGTTTTTAAGAGTTACAGTTGCGGGCTACATGTGGTGTACAGTTTAAATTCAGCAATCATAGACGATTAGTAAGTATTTCTGAATTCTGAAGCCAAATTCAGAAATACTTCTTACTGGCCATGAAACTATATCATGATAAATACATTTCTAATAAATATTATATGTATTAGCCTATTTTGTATATTTATCATATTATATATTCTGTCCTAGTAAATGTTTGTTCTGATGTAAAATCTGATTAGTGAGTCCTTGATTGCAATTTACTGACCAAATAACTGTCCAATATCCCTTTCTTTTATTTAAAAACTTGTATTTAGCACTGGCCGACTGTTAATTTATGGTTAAATCTAATTTATGCAAGACCTGCTTATATTCATCACAAAGTTGAATGAGAAAATCTTTACTTCAATTTTCCAGTGGTTTTTTGAGCCATGTTTGTTTGAGCCCAATATTTTCCTGAGCAGACACCATCAGACCCTTTGAGATCATTATCCTGCTAACTATCTTTGCGAACTGTGTAGCTCTGGCTGTGTTTCTCCCTATGCCCGAAGAGGACACCAACAACACTAACTTAACATTGGTGAGATGTTCTTAAATTACACGTACCATAGGAGAACATATAGGTTAAACGAATAATCCCTAATTACTTCAATTTGTAATTTACAGTGATACATCAACTCATTTTGCAAATAAATGCCACCACTGGATTAAAGGGCCCCAGATGGCTCATGTGTTGCCAGATAATCTGAGAAACTTCAATTTCCAACATCATTTATTGCGCAGATCTTTTGCCTATAGGTCTTTTAAAGCACATGTGTTTTGAAACTGATACAAGCTTTCTCCCAGTTGGGGTTTGCACTGGATTCCTTTGGATTTACGTATGTGATTACATAAATAAGCTCTTTTTAAGTTTAAGTTAATATAGGCCTATCAACAATGCAATTTAGAACATGTTTTAGAGCTGGAAATACCATGCTAGCAGGTGGTGTTTTGTGTCGTGGGTTATATATTTAGTCTTTGGTTTGAGATGTGCACGTCCAAAGGTACAAGTGTGGTGTTTAAAAATATACTCAAATCTTGGGAGGGGGTTTTTCATGACGCATTAATATAGATTTTATTGACATGACTGTAGAATAGACTTGCAAGGTAATGAAATCATTTACCCCATATGAAGGTCATATTCTTTCCACTAGCGTGTGCAGTCATATTCTCCTCTCTCAGAACAAATCTGAGCCCCACTCACTTATTTACTCCCCTGGGGTTACAGTGACTGTCAATGTGGGTCATCCATTCCTTACATACTAAGTCATGAAAGAGGAGCTGAGAGTGGATCTCAGACATGGTCATAATTATAAATTTGATATGGCCTGGTAGTGTAGAATGAGAGGCAGTGTGCTGTGTAATACATACAGATTAGATCCTCACTGCACATTTGAGGATGGTTGTTTGGTTTGGCAAATTTTAAAGTTTGGGTTTTAGAGCCGCTTTGCATTTGTTTTTTGAACAAATCATCCATGCAGTGTAAATGACAGTGAGTTAAAGCTGCTAATAGCCCCTCTGAGATATACCGGTAGTCATTTTAGGATGTGGAAACAACAAAACTTCCATGAAATGTTCTTCAGAAAGTCAAAAAGTAACAGTAACACATTTGCAGTAACACATTTGTTACTGCATCATCTTTTACACCCCATTACTCCCGCCGTTAACACTGTTTGTTTCCTTGCAGGAGAGTCTGGAGTACATCTTCCTGATCATTTTCACTCTGGAGTGCTTCCTAAAGATAGTAGCGTATGGGCTCCTGTTCCATGAAGGAGCCTATTTACGAAATTGTTGGAACTTATTAGACTTTGTTATTGTGTTCATGGGGTAAGACGACTTTCAGAATGTCCAGAAGTCACAAAAACATTGTCACAAAAGTGACACACACAATTGTCTTCTGAAATGATTCTCAAAACTATCCTGAACCTTGTGTTTAGTGTTTGACATATTAAGTAACCATGAAATATAATCTGACATTTTTTTAGAAAGGTTTTATATTCATTAAGCAATAGTCATTTTAAACTGCTTCCACAGGCTCTTCACACTTTGTGTGGACACCATCAACTCAATAGCAGGAGTTCCCAAAGAGAAGGGAGGCGGGTTTGACATGAAGGCTCTTAGAGCATTTCGAGTCTTGCGACCACTGAGACTCGTATCGGGAGTTCCCAGTAAGACATTTCTGAAAAAAATAACATCTCAATAGCACCACAAGTACAGCAACATATGAATTTAAAGCTAGATCCTAAATATACTCACAACATAACATCATAATTACAATAAGTACACCTTCATAATATTAACAAACTGAGTCACTATTGAGTGAAAATTGCAGCTTAAATAGTTGCTTACACAACTCTTAACTATCATGTTAGATTAGAATATAATGTTTTTGCCAAAAAAGTGATGTGTTGAAAGTGTATTTGTTGTCACCCAGGCCTGCAGGTGGTGATGAGCTCTATTCTGAAGTCCATGTTGCCCCTGTTCCACATTGCATTGCTAGTCTTCTTCATGGTCACCATTTATGCCATTATGGGTTTGGAGCTGTTCAAGTGTAAAATGCACAAGACATGTTACTACAAGGGCACTGGTGAGTCTTTTTATTTGGAGATTGATAACTGACCTTATATTAAAGTGTATCTCATATTGAAAACAAGTTTTAAATATGTAAAAGAAAATAGTTAATTCTAATCATAATGATTTGACAAAGCAATTCTTCGATTTGTTTTCTAAGCTTTCAACCTCTGTTTCAGACATCGTTGCCATCAGGGAGAATGAGAAGCCATCACCCTGTGCCCAGGCTGGAAACGGGCGCCGCTGCACCATAAATGGCACTGAATGTCGGGCAGGTTGGCCTGGTCCCAACTTTGGGATCACCCATTTCGACAACTTTGGCTTTTCTATGCTCACAGTCTTTCAGTGTATCACAACAGAGAGCTGGACTGATGTGCTCTACTGGGTAAATACTTGCATGATAGTCCTGCTCATTATTATCCTGTAGAGAGGCCAGAAGACAATCTTTCATGTGTTTTATGAGGCAATAATAAAACTACTCTATACTGATGATAGATTTTTATTGAAATTTTTATTTAAATTCTTACTTTTTTGCATTTTTTTATCTCACGAGTGCAGTGTTCTAGAAAGTAGAGCTCAAGTTAAAAGACATAAAAATGCAACTCCCACATTTTTGTTTTCATTCACTACCCTGGGTTCTGCATTCTGAGTGAAAGACCCCTTAACCATACGACATAGCCAAGAAATACAGAGATGTAGTATTTAATCTCTCAATTAATTGTTTTGATTACTCTTGATTACTTTTTGATTAAATGTTTAGAAGCGTTTTGATTATCTCTACATATTGCTGAAAAGGAGTCACTGAGAAAATCGGCAACACGAATGCACAAGTCTGTCTGGAACGCAATTTACGATCATTTAAAATGACTAAACTACATAAAACATAACTTTAAAAACTAACACTAAATCCTCATCTCATGTTTGTCAAAATCAAATATTGTGATGATTCGATCTTTCAGATTAATGATGCCATGGGGAATGAATGGCCCTGGATCTTCTTCCTGACTCTGATACTGCTGGGCGCCTTCTTCATCCTTAACCTCGTCCTTGGAGTACTGAGCGGGTATTAGGTCTTTTAATTAAAGTTTTAGTGCACAGTTTATATACCAGCAGCTCAAATTTCAGTTAGCAATTTTGCAAGTTAAAGATGAACTTATAACAATTGCCCCATCCAAATACACTCAGTGCGTGGCTAATGAATCATGAAACCTGGCAGAATAAGTTCACTGAAATGATTTGTGGGACACAGATACATTTAATCAACTTAAATGGTTTATCTAAGCTACTTATAAGACATATAGAAGAATATCACATGACCATGCAGCCATTTCAGCCAATTCATCTACATGGGCCTAATTGAGATTAGTTTTTTCTCTCTACAGGGAGTTTACTAAGGAGAGGGAGAAGTCACGGTCACGAGGAGAGTACCAAAAGCTACGAGAGACACAACAAATGGATGAGGATCTAAAAGGATACATGGAATGGATTACTCTTGCTGAAGTTATGGATGCAGATTCTGAGGGTAATGGTGCTATACGGGTTATCTGTCTGCTTATCTATCTATCTATCTATCTATCTATCTATCTATCTATCTATCTATCTATCTATCTATCTATCTATCTATCTATCTATCTATCATCATGCAAATGGTAAATTTAATGTATATTTGTCTAAAAGCACAAGAACATCATCAAAGTTTCTTACTACTTCTATTTACTCTCCAGCACTACTTCTTCTTAGAAAGGACACTGATTCAGAGACAGATAGTTTATACCAGATTGAGGGGATCAACAAGTTGGTCTACTTCTAGTGAGTATGCAATCAAAAACAACATTTTTAATCATGATTCAACTGAAGACTGATTCTCCATGGTCTCACTGTGAAAACAACAGCCGTATGGCACGCCACTGGAACATCGTTTTACGGAGGAAGTGTCATGGCTGGGTGAAAGCTAAATTCTTCTACTGGTGGGTTCTCCTTGTTGTGTTGCTCAACACTTTGGTCATTGCGACGGAGCATCATAACCAGACTGAGGGCTTGACAAGTTTTCAAGGTCTGTTCCGTAAAGCAATACATAGATTCCCAACTCCTATTTAGTTTGTTGGTTGGTATATATATTGGGGTATATACTAAGTCTAATATGCTGATCAATTTTGCTGTTTGCAGACACTGCAAATGTAATCCTGCTCATGTGTTTCACGATTGAGATGGTTATGAAGATGTATGCGTTTGGTTTGAGAGCCTACTTTATGTCCATCTTCAACCGATTTGACTGCTTTGTGGTCACGATTGGATTACTGGAGATCTTCCTGGTCGTGTCAGGCATCATGACACCATTGGGGATCTCTGTGATGAGATGCATACGACTCCTACGCTTATTCAAGCTCACAAAGTATGTTTGCTTATTGAAACCTACAGTAATAGAAAACAATATGAAGCTTTTAGTTAAGTTTCCAAATAATAATATTTATAAAATGTATTTGTCTTAATTTCCAAATCTTAAACTTATTTTCCTACAACAATAATTGTAACAATATTTTACTGTGAGATAGTTCATGTTGCCGTGTTAAATATAACATACATTCATTCATTAATTTTTCATGTAGCATACCATTTTTCTTTCTGTTAAAATTACTGACACTATTATTGCTATTATTAATAATAATAATGTTTTACTACAATAAATGACCTCCCATACACAGTTGTTTCCTCCACCAAGGTTGCTGTTTCCTCTCATTGATTTTTAGGTACTGGACATCACTTAATAACTTAGTGGCATCCCTTCTAAACTCAGTGAAATCCATCGCCTCCCTCCTCCTGCTCCTCTTCCTCTTCATCGTCATCTTTGCTCTCCTGGGTATGCAGGTGTTCGGTGGGAAGTTCAATTTTCCCGACAGAGTGGTTCAGCGTAGCAACTTTGACAACTTCCCACAGGCCCTCATCAGTGTGTTCCAGGTACTCCGACTGCTATTTTATTGACACTATTCTCTGATTACGGAAGCTGTTTATGTGAAGGCCTTTGTTTTCAGGTCCTAACCGGAGAGGAGTGGGACACAATCATGTACAATGGAATCATGGCTCATGGTGGACCTCAATCCCCTGGAATTCTTGTCAGCATTTACTTCATAATCCTATATTTCTGTGGAAACTGTATCCTTTTGAAGCATGTCCTTATTTTTGTGTCTCTGGTATGCATTTTTTTTTTCAGAATTCCTTGGTGAACACAGTATGCTTTTTTAAAAAGAATGTAGCAAAGCACTTAATATAAAATATACATTTGCCAATGTTTCTGCTGATAAGAGGGGAGTGTTTTAGAACCAGTAATGTTAAATTGTTGTGATAAAGTTTTTTGGGATGTTCCTTAGCAAGCTGTTGATCAGTCGTTCTCTTGAATGTGTTCTTGGCCATCGCTGTGGACAATCTAGCCGAGGCTGAGAGTCTGACAGCAGCACAAAAAGAGAAAGCGGAGGAGAAAGCCAGAAGGAAACTCATGAAGTAAGAGAAAATCTACAGTATTTATACAAGTCAGAAGGCTGTTTTTTAAAAGAAATGTATACTTTTATATAGCAAATATGCATTTAATTGATCAAAAGAGACAGTAAAGACAATTATAATGTTATGAAAGATTTCAATTACAAATCAGCATATTAGAATGATTTCGGAAGTATCACAGACAACTGAAGTAATGCTTGCACAAAATTAAACTTTGTCATTTTTAAAGTGTATTAAAATATAAAACAGTTTAAATTGTAATAATATTTCTCAATATTACTAAGAACATTGCCAGAGAAGAGTGAGGAGGAGAAGGCCCTGATGGCTAAGAGACTGATGGAGGCCAGGAAAGCTGAGGGAATGTCCACCACAGCCAAGGTTTGACACCTCTGAGAACATTGTTATTTTAGATAAACCTTCTGCAATGCTTTACTTATTGGCTTTCTAGCTAGTTCCATCAGTATTATCCAAAATGCAGCAGCACATTGATTCTTTCAAATTAAAGGCTCTTATTCTAGCTTAGCTACATTAACAAATGCAAGTGCCGAAACCAGTTTCATTATGTGTTTGCCTCCAGCTCAAGATAGATGAATTTGAATCAAATGTTAACGAAGTGAAGGACCCCTTTCCTCCTGCAGACTTTCCAGGTAAGGTTGAAATAACATCTGAGGGCTCTGCACTTCATAACATGCTGACACCGCACACACTACATCTCTAAACATGTAAAGGATGAAGTTCAAAGACAGCTGATCTATTATAAGTAAAATGTATTATTAGCTCCAGCCTCCAAGCTCATTTATGGAGCACATTTCAAACCACACTGCTGGCTATTTCCATGTGGTTCAAAACTAAATGATATGCACAGCATAAATGCCAATCAAAATCTTAGTGGATCACAAATACGCTCACCTGTGAATGTATGTGATGTTTTTGAGTTGACTGAGCTGTAATCCTTCACCCTTGCTCAGGTGATGATGAGGAAGTTGAACCAGAGATCCCTATCAGTCCCAGACCCAGACCCATGGCCGACTTGCAGCTCAAGGAGACGGTGGTGCCCATGCCCGAGGCCAGCTCCTTTTTCATCTTTGGCCCACAGAACAAGTTAGACTTTATGCTCTGTTTTTTAATACAATGTACAACTCAAAATGAAGTGTTCGTGATTTGCTGTCAGTGGTTAGTAACTGATGCTCTCTGTTGAAAGGTGGCGGAAGCTTTGCCACAGGATCATCAACCACACCACCTTCACCAACATCATCCTCCTCTTCATCCTCCTCAGCAGTATCTCCCTGGCTGCTGAAGACCCCATCGACCCACGTTCTTTCCGAAACAAGGTACCAACATTTTGACTGCTGTGTTGGTTTGACTGAACTTTTAGTTAACTGTTCATAAAAATCTCCGTTCCCAGGTCTTGGCTTATGCAGACATTGTCTTCACGTCTGTCTTCACCATTGAGATTGTGCTGAAGGTAACATGCTTGTCAACTCTATTTAACGTTCAGATCTGTGGTTTGCCTGACATGCAATTCAGAATTGACCTGTGTATTTTTAGATGACGGTTTATGGAGCGTTCCTGCATCCTGGCTCGTTCTGCCGAAACTCCTTCAACATTCTAGATCTCATTGTTGTGGGAGTTTCCCTCTTGTCCATGGGCATGGAGTAAGTTCAATAATATTTTATGCTCTTTAATTTGTTAGTATACATCATCACCCCACTCTCTGTTGGATAAAGCTGCTATCCTCGCTTTAACGAAGACATTTTTTGTTTCAAACGAGGAACATTATTAATAAACATATAGAAACTACAAAGACATCTTTATTAGTTAATGTAGTGGAGGCTAAACGCACGTAAACGCCGTTTACGCACCTCCCAAATTTGGAAATAGCGTTTACCCACCTCCAAAGTGAGTTTATCCACCTCTCAATTTAGTTTCATATTGTTCATTATTAGTTTCATAGGTTGAAAAACCTAAGACGAACTCTTTCATATTGCGCTGCATTACTGTCAGTGTTTACTACTGACGGTAAGGTTGTACTGTTGACCCTCGCGCAGCTTCTCGAGCAGAAATCTACTAAATGAGCGCAGAACACACTCAGTTAACAATATAGGCTGCTGCCTATAAAAATCTAAATAGAGTTTTTAGAATTCTGACATGTTAAACAACCTAAATTATTTTTCCTGAACACCACACCATCACGATAGAAAATGTGACATTGATTTCCTACAACAGTTCAATAAACAGTAAAAATTAAATCACTTACATTTTAGATGCAATATTGGCTGTTTTTGTTCTGTTTCAGCAGCGAAAATAGTTCCAAACAATAAACACAGCAAAACCACGGCGCATCTCATCTCACACGTGTTTTCATTACTGAATGATTCAGCATTTTGAACGAATCGATTGAGTCAAAGATTCAATGAGCCATTCATAAACATCGGTCTCATTCTTGAATGATCAGTCGTTTGAACGAATCGTTTGAATGAATGAATCAATGACTCACTCATTAAGACGGTCGCCTACCACCTACTGGCGATTTAGTGTTATATGTTTAAAAGTAGTATCATTCTTTCCAAGTTTCTTATGTAAATTTAAATAAATTTCATAACATTATTTTATGCAATTGTTATTTTTCAGTGTAAATGATTTAATTTGATCAGCCCCTAGGGTAACAGCCCATAGTGTCTTATTATTCGAAATAATTGAATTTGTTGATCAAATTTAAGAATTTATAATGAAAGATGAAGCATACATTTACTAAAATTGGGTGAGGGGATGCCCTTTAAAGGTGCAGATATTAAAATAATGTGATTTAAATATCAAAGCTGATTGAACACTGATGAAAATATTGTTTCAGAATAAATGAACACACAAAATAAAAATAAAAAACCCGGACAAGCAACTTTTTTACTCAGACAAATGAATGGCAGATTTACTTGTCCAAAGGACAGGCGTATTAAAAGGGTTAATGTCGAGGCCTCCCTATAGCAATGTTATCAGCACCGGTAGACAGTGGCCCACCTTACCTGGTGACCACGTCATGGTCCACCAGAATAGTTTACCCACCTCTTTTTTTACCACTACACCTCTGATTCACACACATGCATTTTTCTTCTGATGGACTACTATTTTGTGGCTGTTTTACTATTCATTAACTCTACTAATGAATACAGTGTGAGATGTACACTACAAAGACTGTAATCCAATTTGTGAATGAATGACTCTTATGACCTGATTCTATTGGTGAATCAAAAAACATAATTATACTAATTATACGCGACCAGTGTAGTGCGATTCCTGAATGAATGACTCTTATGAGCCACTTCTTATAAATGAATCAGAAACACACTGCATGCAGTCTCATCCAATTTCTGAACAAAAAAAGACATGAATGGTATTACCAACAGTCCAAATTTTTCTGGAATGAATGCCTCGGATGAGCCAGTAGCTTTAAATGAACCAGAAACACATAGTGCGACCAATGTAGTCCAAACAATTCTGGAATAAATGACTCTTATTAATCATTTTCTTAGTGAATTAAAAACACTTAGCATGACCAGTGTACTCAAAACGATTCCCAAACAAATAACTTTTATTAGCTGATTCTTTGTAGCAAATCCAACGTGACCATTATAGTCTAACTGATTCCTGAATGAATGACTCTTATGAGTCATTTCTTTTTAGTGAATCATACACATAAAGCAACTTACTTCACATGTTAACGTGTAGTTAAAGAAAGCATTAGGATTTTTTTGGTAGTATTTTAATAAACAAATGAATTAAATTTGTTAATGTTTTTGCTACGGTCAAGACCAATAATTGGGCTGCATTACTGGATTGCAGGTCTAGTACCATCTCAGTGGTGAAGATTCTCAGGGTGTTGAGGGTACTAAGACCTCTAAGGGCCATCAACAGAGCCAAAGGGTTAAAGGTGTGTATGTGTTCAGCATCCTAACTAAAAAGCTGCTTTGATTTGTGATGTGGCATTTGTGAATTTATAAATGGATAACTGCCATCAAAACAATTTTGAGGACATTTTAAATGTGGATATTAAATGGTTGCATAAGTACTTAAGCAATCTTAAAAGCATTATCATGTTAGGCACTAAATATACTTGAATTCCTCTCTCCAGCACGTGGTCCAGTGTATGTTTGTGGCTATAAAGACTATTGGTAATATCGTCTTAGTCACCATGCTCTTGGACTTCATGTTCGCCTGCATAGGAGTGCAGCTCTTCAAGGTGAGACAACCTGACTATTGTGCTATAAAACACTGGGTTTTGAAATGAAAGAAAGCGATTGAATGCTGAATGTTTTACCTTTATTCAGGGGAAATTGTTCTATTGTACGGACCCCTTACAAAAGACAGCAGAGGAGTGTCAGTGAGTATTTTTAGCCACATTTCCTCCTCATGTTGCTGCTGATAAGTATCTAAACATATCTCTTGCTTTTGGTTGTGCTTAGGGGAACATTTTTAAAGCATGTGCAAAATTCTCTTCATGACATGGAGGTCCATCAACGCCTGTGGGTCAACAGCGACTTCAACTTTGACAATGTGCTGAACGGCATGCTGGCTCTCTTTACCATTTCCACATTTGAGGGCTGGCCAGAGTGAGTGTGCGAAAAATCTCATTCTATTAAGATCTTCATGTGTCTATAATTTAAGTTACACTTAAAATTTTGTTTCATCCGATAACATGTTATACACATAACCTTTCTTCCATCACCTTCAACAGGATCCTTTATCGGGCCATAGACTCTCATGCAGTGGACACAGGCCCTTTGTACAATAATCGTGTGGGTATCTCCATATTCTTTGTCATCTACATCATCATCATTGCTTTCTTCATGATGAACATCTTTGTGGGCTTCGTCATCATCACTTTTCAAAAACAAGGAGAGCAGGAATACAAGAACTGCGAGCTGGACAAGAACCAGGTAGCCTAACTAGCAGGGATTTGATCCATAAAATTGTGTATATTCGACAAAAAGATTTTTCCTTTATCTCCACTTTTATTGTATGTACACTATCAGGTTTATGATGTGCATGCATTGTGTTTTGAGGATTTTCACAATCATCTTTTTTTGCTGTCTTGCCCCCCACCAGCGTCAATGTGTGCAGTACGCACTGAAAGCGCGACCCCTCAAATGCTACATCCCGAAGAACACGCATCAGTACCGCGTGTGGTACTTCGTGACCTCCTGCTACTTTGAGTATCTCATGTTCTTTCTCATCATGCTCAACACACTGTGTCTTGGAATGCAGGTAAGCAGTTGAATAGCAGTTACTATATGTTCAGTGCAAACAGTAGTATAATTAAGTAATTTGTTTTTTAATTATTGGCATGGAGTTAAGTTTTCCTGTTTGGTCAGTTAGCAAGGCTTTGTTTATGTACTTACACACAATTATTTTTAACATGTTTTATTAAAATTGATTCTATCATCAAAATTATTTTCAAAATTTTCAGAATTATTTCACATTTTATGTCATTTTATTGCTGCATGTAATATGAACTATCTTTAAGTTCAAATTGTATTCTTTGAATTAAAAACCATTATAAAATGATTAAAAACCCTTATCATTATCTACTACAACCATGATTTTAAAGTAAAGCTTAAACTCATTCAGTCACTATGTTGGTCAGAAAAATGTTCAGTCTATAATATTTCATAATACAAAAAATGTCTGCTTTGTTCATCTCTTGTTTCTCTTCTCTCTGTGATATAGCACTGCAACCAGTCTGATCATATAACCAAACTCTCTCACAATCTTAACCTAATCTTCACTGTCCTGTTCACTGGCGAGATGGTTGTCAAACTCATTGCATTCAAAGCAAAGGTACTCCTGCTTCCTCAATATGAAACTCTAAATAAGAAGATGTGCTCTATTTTAATACATTTGTTGGTATTTTGTGCGCCTTCATACAGGGTTACTTTGGAGACCCTTGGAATGTGTTTGATTTCGTCATCGTGATCGGTAGTGTCGTTGATGTGGTCCTCAGTGAGGTTGATGTGAGTATGGCAAATATTTGAGGCTACCCAATTATGTCAAAATATTGTCACAGTGTTTTGCAACAAGTTAAGCATTTCAAATGGCGACCAACAATGGCTTGTATTTTAAACCCGTATTTAGCGATACATGAAGCACAGACCACAGCAAGCAGTCAATATCAGCATTAGTGCACAGGAGGTACCGATTTCATCAGCTCCAGCTCGATTTTCTTTTCATCCAACCAACTTTACTCATCAGTGGCCATTGATGGGCTCATTTTCATGATTCATTTCACTTGTGTTAATGGACCACCCCCTTCCCATCTTTCACAGCTGCTTAATACACACTGCTGCACATCCCCGAGAGTGATTTGATGCACTTTTTATTGCCTATATAAATAACCAACTCGTTTTGGAAGTGTGATCCATAATTTTGATGTTATGTTGATGTTTGTCTCTGACTCCCAAGATGCATTGCTGTTTCTCTCATGCACTACATTCACACCTTCCATCTTTCTGTTTCCCTCAGACTGCGCTGGAGACCAGCGGAGGACTCTGGTGTCTACAGGGTTGTGCTGTAAATATCATTCTGCTGTGAAAACACACACCACTCACATTATCTCATTCTACAAGATGAACAAGGAGAACTTAATGTGTTCGATAGCCATTCATAATCTTGAGCTCAATCAACAGATTCTTATTAATGGATTAAAAGCTTTCTAAAAAGTTTTTTTTTTAAATGTATATTTGTTTTAGTCACATTTGCTTGCCTAATAGTCTGACTTAAAGGGGTATGAATTAATTATTGATTATATAATTGATTTAGGTAAAGTGCGTGTCTTGACCGTATTTTATTCAAAAGCATAAATATACACAAAAGATCTATGCATGATACCACATTATAGTGTTGCTATGTATTTTTTTTATATTATATTATATTATATTATATTTTTATTCATTTTTCAGGAAGTGAATCCAATGCAGGCAATTGCTGTAAGTACAATTTCCTGGTTTGTTTTCTTTTAAAACACTTTTTCAGATTTTGTCAAAAACTTTTGATTTGTTTGTTAGGTGGAGTTAAATATTTCTCTCTATTTTACTCTTTTATAGGATGCAGAAAATATCCGAGTTTCCATTACATTCTTCCGGCTGTTCCGTGTGCTGCGTCTCATTAAACTGCTCAATCGCTCAGAGGGGATCAGGAACCTTCTCTGGACCTTTATTAAGTCCTTCCAGGTGAGACAAGAGATTTACAAATCAATATCTCCATCACAAAAGAAGACAATGGATGCATTAAATTGTTCAAAAGTAATAACCAAGACATTTATAAGGTTACAAAATATTTCTATTTCGAATAAATGCTGTTCTTTCGAACTTTCTAATCATCAAAGTATCCTGATTAGTGTGTTTGACTGTGTTTGTGATCATATAAATGGAGCCATTAGAGACTTCTTTCGAAAACGATGGAAAGGTTTTCTGAAAAGTAAACCTTGCTTTAGCTTTAACCTGGTGTTTCTGACATTAAAGGATGTTGTGTTCCTCCTTCAGGCACTGCCTCATGTGGCTCTTCTCATAGTCATGCTCTTCTTCATCTATGCTGTCATTGGGATGCAGGTGAGAGCTTTCCTTATCTGGTTTCCCTATTTTTGCTCTCCTTCTTGTTATAATCTTTTCTCCAATTGTCATTCTTCCTCTCGCTTTATCCTCCTCTCTATAGATGTTTGGTAAAATAGCCCTGGTCGATGGTACAGAGATTAACCGCAACAACAACTTCCAAACTTTCCCCCAAGCAGTTTTGGTATTGTTTCGGTAAGCTAACCATGTACTTAGGAAAATGATTTTATGCAATCTCAGCTTGAGAGCTCATATAGTGCAACTCTGAAAAGCTAACTGGTCAATGTGTGGGTTCGCAGTGTTGCCACTGGAGAGCAGTGGCCTAAAATCATGCTAGCCTCTATGTACGGAAAGCTCTGCGACCCCAAATCAGACTACGGCCCTGGGGAGGAGTATACCTGCGGCTCCAGCATTTCTGTCTGCTACTTCATCAGCTTTTACATGCTGTGTGCATTTTTGGTAAGCAAATAATGAAGTTTTTTTTTTTCTCAAAGTTCAAATACAATAGGATTTTATTGATGTTTAGCATGGAAACATCGTGTTTTACATGGAACAACTCTAAATACAGTATTTAGCATTGTTGAGATCATTCTCTTCTTGGTAGGTTATCAATTTGTTTGTGGCTGTCATTATGAACAATTTTGACTACCTCACTCACGACTGGTCGATCCTTGGTCCGCATCACTTGGACGAGTTCAAGAAGATCTGGGCAGAGTATGATCCCGAAGCAACGTGAGTTAAATCACACGAGGCTTTGTGCTTCTTGGATGTTGTTAACATTTTATGAACATATTGTCTTCTGTCCTTATAAAGGGGACGAATCAAACATCTGGATGTAGTCACTCTCCTGCGGAGGATCCAGCCACCATTGGGTTTTGGTAAATTTTGTCCCCACCGCTCAGCATGTAAGGTGAGAGAATTGATATTACTTTTTTGGTTTGGGGCTGGTAAGATATTTTTTTTTTATGTTTTCTTATGCTCAAGACAACATTTAATATGAAATATTGTTATTATTTAAATAACTGTTTTCTATCTGATTATGCATTCTAAAATGTAATTTATTCATGTGATGGCAACGCTGAATTTTTAGCAGCCATTACTCCAATCTTCAATGTCACATGATCCTACAGAAATAATTCTAGTATGCTTAAGAAACATTAGTATATTAGTCTAGTAGTTTGAAGAAACATTTATTACTTCAGATAAAAAAAATAATACATTTTAACAATGTAAGAATTTTTCATTTAGATACATTTTTGCTGAATACTAGTACAAATTTTAATTTGAAAAAGTCTTACTGACTCCAGTCTTTTGATTTGAAGTGTATTTCTACATGCATTTTCAAAATGTATTTTTGAACTTCCCCCTCAGCGCCTGATTTCCATGAACATGCCGCTGAACAGTGACGGCACAGTGACCTTTAACGCCACACTCTTTGCACTGGTCAGAACAGCTCTGAAAATCAAAACTGAAGGTGTGGAATTGAAATCAAATGTAGTTAGCAGTTCATTTCTCAGCACAGTATTTAACTGACATGTTTCTGTTAGGAAACTTTGAGCAGGCCAATGAGGAGCTGAGAGCCATCATTAAGTCGATCTGGAAACGGACCAGTATGAAGTTGTTGGACCAGGTCATTCCGCCCATTGGAGGTGAAGTCATTGACCTCAGTCATGTCAAGTGTCAAATTTCAACAGTGTTCCATGTCTGACTACCAGGCTTGTGCAAAATTCTGAATTTCAGAATTGGCCTGCATTGAATTCATGAATTAAATTCTGAATTGTGCACAAGCCTGCTGACTACAATGTGATTTTATTGGCTGCAGAGGATGAAGTCACCGTTGGAAAGTTCTATGCCACCTTTCTAATTCAGGAGCATTTCCGCAAGTTTATGAAGCGCCAGGAGGAATACTACGGTTACAGGCCCACCAAGAAGAACACTGATGAGATTAAGGTGCGCTTTATGATACATGCCTGCAGTAAACATCAAACCAAGTGGCATTATTTTAAAGATAGAAAAATACTTAACTAACAGAAGTTTGCTAGGTTGCAAATTACAAAACGATACTATTTGCTTTGCTCTTCTACCCTGTCCATGTGCTGGTTTTTGCAGGCAGGTCTGCGCAGCATCGAGGAGGAGGCAGCACCTGAACTGCACAGGGCCATCTCAGGTGACCTGATCGCTGAGGATGAGATGGACCGTGCCTTGGAGGGAGGAGAGGATGGCATCTATAGGGTCTGCAGTAAAGCATCTTCTAAAGGAATTAGATCAATGTAGATATAGACATCCATCTGTACTTACAGCCTCTGTGTCTCTATCTATGCAGCGGACCGGTGGTCTGTTTGGGATCAACGCAGACCCCTTCTCCTCTGAGCCCAGCAGCCCCCTCTCCGCACAGATGACAAGCCAAAGGCCCCTGCAGTTTGCTGAGACTCGACCAGAGGATATAGAGTCCCCTCCAGACTCCGTCTTCCTCCCGAACACTGAGTTCTTCCCTGATAACATGACAATGAAAACCAACACCAATAACAATGCCAAATTCATTGATGAGTGAGTGGCTAACTTTAATGAAAAAGTGCACTTAATGTGTATCTGTAATGGTCATTATGCTCATCTGATGTTTTTTTTTTTTTCAGTATGTCATCTAGGTTTACTTTTGAGAGCGAGTCACTGTCAACTGCTGCAACCAGAAACTATTCATACGAGGACATAAGTGAAAACAGTAGACTTCCTTTAAAACATTAAAAACGTTAACATTAAAAATATATGAAAATCTATCAAACCAATTATAATGATCATACTATGAAGACATTGAATCAATAATCATTATTGACAGTAATCTAGACATTTTCTTGTATAAATGACATTATTTCCTGTGCAACCAATAGGAGACTCTCGTTTGTATGTGGGCGGAGCCTCAAGTGTTGATGACAGACGGTTTTCAGATTTCACTGTGAGGACTGATATCACACAGGTGTGGACAAATGTTGCATATATCCTTAGCTGAACACAGTAGGTCACTTTTTGATATTCCTGACAACTGTCTGTCTGTGTGTGTGACTCAGTTCCCATACAATCCCTCATATGGAGCATCAAAGAACCAGAGAGCAGCAACAGAAGCTTCACCAGCCACCGACAAACTCATTCAGCAGGTAAACTACACCAGGCCACATCTCCACTACCCTACATTCATTACAGACCTGCTCAGGAAAGACTATTAAACTGTATTTTCCATGAATCCGCAGGCACTGAGAGATGGTGGTCTAGATTCCTTGGCTGAGGATCCACAGTTTGTATCTGTGACTAGGAAGGAGCTGGCAGAAGCCATTAATATTGGTGTGGAGGATATGGAGGGCATGGCTCAAGAGATTGTAAACGGGCAAAGCGGCAAGGTAACAAAACGTAAACGGCGTCCCATCCCAGTTCCACCCGGCACCAGGCCAGCCAAACCCAATGAAGAGACCAGTGCAGTGTAGATCGATACTGAGAGACATTCAACATCATCAGCCTGAATCCTCTGCCATTGTACGAAATCACTTGCATCACACTTTATAAACAGGTAGTGCTGTTTGTTTTGAAAGGACACTTTTACTAAGATCCGTAGTCTGTCATACAAAGTCTGGTGATTTTTATTTCGACTGGCTACTCCGATTCAGGACTTGTTTGTTTTTTGGTAACTGAATTTACCAAATATCCTCAATAAAAGTGTTCACTTCTGTTCTGTGAACATTTACTGTTGAGTGACTTGCATAACACAGACAAATGCCTGGAAACTTTGTTATCCGTGGACAAAGTCTTTTCTTTTGTTTGTCTCGTGCCTGTGGTTTAAACTACACATATTTGCAACACTAAAATGGACTGCTCACTTTTAAGTTACGTTCATAGGACACACGTTATTTAAGAAATTATATTGATTTTTGTATTTAATTATAAGATTATTTGTTGTTAAACCGAAGGGGTTTTAAAATCTTGGCATCTTGTTTAGAGGAAAATGTTTACCAGCTCAAAAGGTGGATATTAGAATGACTTACTGTATATATAAAACATATTGCTTCTAAAGAGAAATTGGAAATATCATTTTTGTTAAATGTGAAGTGTTTGCATGCATGTGCTTTAAAAGCACTTTGTGTTTTTACATTTTACATGCATATATATATCTACAGTTGAGATAGAGCAGTGGTGGAAAAGAAAGAGATAATGGGATCAGTATGTGACGTAGGCCAGATTGAACTGTGTCCCTGCGAGGGCAAAGGTTTTTTTTAGTGTAGTGCACTACCCACAGGCACTGACACTTTTATGCTTATAGGCCGTTTACATGACACCTTTATCAACTACATAACTTTTTATGGGTTTTGGCCATTCTTTTATACAACAAAGGCATTTTGGGGGCCTGAAAACGAATTTCAAGTGCACGTTTTTGAAACCGATACCATTAAATTGTCTCTGTAAACTACAAAAATGCAAATTACATTGATTTGTCATGCAGATGCGTATTGCATTTTCAGTCTAGAGGTGCATAGTTTTCCAGTGTAACGGATTACAAGTAAAGGCAGTTACTTAAAGGAGCCGTATGCAAGACTGTGGCCAAAACTGGTACTGCCATAACTTTCAAATTACTGTAGAGCTGTGTATCCCCCTTCCCCCTTGACTAAAGGTTGCCAGATATGCTGCAGGATTCAGCAGGAACGTAGGCTGCTACAATAAGCTTCCAATGGCAAGTGACGAGTCCTACACAGTGAGTTTTTTTTCTATTAATTATTTATTTCGGACTTTGTCACAAAGTATTTCAGATTCATATCAAGGTTTTGTTTTGGTTTCGCAACGTTAGATTTTTTTTTTATCCGATTCCGCAGCTTTTGTAACTAGAGAATAGCTGGCAACCTGAATGCCGCAACACTACTGACTCCTTGATTGGTAGATCGGCGGAGGGTGGAGCATCATAACAAAACACAACATCAACATCAGTTGAGGCTGCAACTTCACTTTTTAAATGACAATATCCTGGCCGGACAACTGTTGTCAGTGATATAAGTATTTGAAATGAACATGATTTCTTAATGTCTAGTGACATATCAGGGAAAATGTATGATTAATTGAAATACTTTTCTTGCGTACTGCTCCTTTAATCAGATTACTTTTTTGAAGTATAGTTATTAAAGGAATACATTTTACCTTTACAACAAAATATCTTTTCAATTAAAGAATGGAAGTTTCTTTGTTTTCCCTTATGCTCTCCTGTCTCCATGTTCAGAGGCGTTGTGTGCGCTGTGTAAACTTTTTAATAGGCATTTGCTCCTCTCACTTTTTTACAATCCAGAATGGAAGCACAGCTGACGGTTTGTTTGAGCTGCGCCCTCTACTGTACAGATACTACACATTTTCTCAGCCTGAGGCTTTTTTATTTCACTTGTTTACATTTGCTATATATATACAGTATATATATATATACAGTATATATATATATATATATATATATATATGCATATATATATGTGTGTGCGTGTGTGTATGTATACTGTATATATATATATAACACGTTGCACCTTTTTGAAATATAGTTGAACTTGAACAACAGAAAAATGTAATTGAACGATGGATGCCACCGATTTAAGTCTTAAATCTTCTGTTGTACAAGGCTTGATTTGTCATTTCTGTTCAGAACATGGTTTTATATTTCATTGCAAAGTACAATATTTTGTTGGTTTGCATTGTGCAGATTCACACACTTTCTCTTTCCACCTCAGCCTGTGTGTCTGAATACATAATGAGGTTAAAAGTGCAATTTTATAAACAGGAGAAACATTGTTCACTTTTTTCCTTGGGAAATGGGAAAATGTGCAAATCATTTGGGGGGAAATAGTAATGCTTAAAAAAATAAAGGATATTAACCCACTGTTTCTCAAATAAATGCAGAGAAATAATTGCTTTTGTGTTTTATTTCACTGTATATCTTTAATCATCATAATATGACTGCACTGTCACCCTATTAAGCTTGCAGCTGCATTAGATTTGCCAGTGAGCACATACAGTTAAAAGCAACTGCAAAAAGCAAAGGTTAGTATTTTTTGTATTATTATTTATATCATGTTTGCTCTAGACAGATGGAGTGATGAGCGTGCAGCTGTACTACACCGCAGAGAGGGAAACTTGAGAGCAGCTCCAGATACTATTAATACTGCCACACGTTACAGCTCAAGCCTCTTATGGCGTGAAACTAAATCCATAAAGCAGAGATGAGAAGTTTAGACAGTGTATGAACTGACGTCACAAATGTAAACTCGCTACAGTAGTTAAATTAAGGCTGACTTCTACAATAACTGATCCCAGTAGGCTTCAGTAACAGAAGACATGCAATTACACACGCAAAAGGAGGAACTTAATTACAATGAATTTATTTATACGGCATTTTACTGACATGAACTAAAGTCACATGGTGTGGTGTAATCAAACAACTTAAAGACGATTAAAGAAAATACAAAAAAGTCGCTAAATCCCTAAAAAACTCTGGGGTGATGATTCCCACACTGAGGGGGTAATGTCTTGAAAGCTATGATGTGACAAACGGCACATTTCCAGCAGTCCATTTAAACGAGGCACGTCCCCTCAGATGAAGTAGTGAGGTTTCTTGACATTTATGCCATACTCTGTCAGGGCCGGTGTCAGATCTTCCATTGTCAGAGTGTATTTCTTGTCCTGGAGTGATTTTTTACACCACATTTTTTATTTAGTACAAATTATGACCAGCAGATTAAAACTATAAATGTTTGACCATTTGTGAGCACAAACCTTGGCCTTGTTTCGAGAGCTTCCGGATGCCGTGCCCTTCATTTTGCAGTGCTGTAGCGCATCGTTTGCAATATCCGAGATGAACTTCTGTGATGCCAGGGATATGAGACGGATTCTGACAACACACAAGAGGATATTGATGCAAGCAAGATTTTGACACCAGACATTTATATATTAAGAAATATAGCATTTTAATATTGCCTAATGCATTACCAACAATGCAATAGAGTGCAACAGTTGGGTTTAGGAAGTAAAAGATATCTCCATTAGGAAATTGAGTTAAACAATAAGCATTTAAAGACAGACCAACTGTAAGCAATGATGTTGTTAATCGGTATTTGCTACTGCTGAATTCGTCAGCACGCATTATTTCATCTCATTTTTTAAATAATTGTTTAACAGTGGAATTCCTGCTGAAAAACTACATTACCCATGATGCTATACAGAATATTACACCAATCAGAGTAGAAAAAGCAACAGGACATTATCTCTTTAGCTCCACCCATTTCCATGAAACACTGGTAATGTAATCGAGTCATTTATATATATCAAACTTAAAATATATTGTTTTCATACATCTAATCAACGTTCATAAATGAGCAGTTTTATATTTTCTCCATTTTTAATTCGATTATGCTGTTTACAGTGCTTCATGGGATTGTAGTTCTTTCCATCACTATTTTTGTCGAATTTTGTTTAACTAATTTTGATGCTAATATAGTTATTCATGAAGTCAAGCAGCCTCCTAACTACATGCAATATGAACAAACTTCTGAATTTTGTTAAAAAAAACTATTCTTTAAAGTTTGTTTTAAGTTGGCTACTCAGAACCATCAAAGCAAACCTGGAGAATGCATTTATCACCAGTGCCTAACAGCTTTCTAAGAGAACATTCATTGTTCCAACTCACATTCTTGGATCTGATGCTTCAAAACCAGCTCGGTTCAGGTAATATCCTGTGACTGCGTCTGGGATCTGAAACACAGACAGCTTGTTAACAGTGCAACTCACAATAACCAAAGAATATGTAGCAAATATTTACAGAATATGCGGACTCACTGTAGGAGTGTAGTCCTCCAACTGCATCAGGAAATCGGCCAGTGGCGTAGTTGAGATAACGGGTTTCACATCTCCATTGGCGATCCCTGTGGGCACATACACCCCGTTTGACACGCTGGAGTCGGATGATGGGGTTGCCATGGCAGCTGAAGTGGGAACTGTGAAGGGGGAATTACCACAAACGTTCAGAACCGCACATTTCGACTATAAATACACTCCTGCCCATAATTTTACAATCTTATAAAAAAAATCAAAAGACAACAGCAAGTATCTGATTCTGAACATCCAAACTGTCACAAAGAGAGTTGCCCCACCATTACTGCTGCCCACGGCAGGGATGCTGCTGGCGTGTGTGGAGCTGCTGTTCGGGACGCAGTTGCTGCTGGATGTAGATGTGATGGACGCGGCGGCTGCTCCGGTCTGTCCGGTTTGAGGATGATCCACGTTCATTTTTCCTGCTTAGTTTCAATATTCTAACGCGCTGGGGGTACTAGGCAAAATCTACGTAGTTTAAACTAAGGAAATGTTAAGTCTAACACTCATTCATGAGGCTAAAACTGCGGGGTCGGGATCATTCGCTGCGAGGAGAAAAATATTTACGCTGGAACCGTGTCACGTGATCAACACTTCCGTGTGCAACTAGTACGAGAGTCCGGAGAGCTTGAGCTTCATATCAGAATGTGAACAATAGTTCCGTGAGAAATAGCGTTTCAGCTAACTTATTATTTATCAAAGCGTATTTTGTTCCACTAACGTTAATTTTTAAATCGTAAACAATGTGTTAACTATTTTGTATTAAGTACAATATGTAATTTAGGTAAGTGGAGATAAAAAAAAAGAGAAACATCTTTAATCATCGACAGACGACGGCTTGCCATGCGGCTTGCAAATAACGTTAGCTCCACCTAGTGCTGTGACTTCATCCTTTTCAAGATAATTTACAAAAGATTAATTTCATAAACTGAGTACTTTACTCATGCACACCAGTTCTTAGATGACACCTTCTCATTGATAGCGTGCCCAGATTGTCAAACGTAAGTCTAACAAAACAAAATATTTCTAGTACTTTAAAACGATCAGTTGTGTGTGTGTGTGTGTGTGTGTGTGTGTGTGTACACAAACTACCCAATACAATGTTAGATAAGTGAATGAGTATGACATAACCACATCAATGACCAACAAAAACAAAATGTTGTCAAATTATAAGTATTTTATTGTCACAAGAATAATTATACATTTTAGTAAGAAAATCAAAAATAAATGCATAATATAGAAGCCACATATCAGTATGTATAAGCCTACAAGAGTATGATACCATAACCACCAGTTTCAACTGAAAGAGACAGTGACAGTAAGGTACAGATATGGTCAGAATGGTTCAAGGCCCTTTCAACCATTGTCAAATCGCTGGAATAAAGAATTAAACGATATAAACATGCCTTAAAATGAAAGTACACAGTCATTTCCAATTCTCTTGGCATTACATTTTACAGAAAACAAATTCTAGGAAAATAAAAAGTTTAAAAATGTTGTGCTTTTTGTGTTCTCTAGCTTGGAAGGAGCAGATTTACACAGAAATACACAGAAGTTAATACTGCCAAAGCTCCATTTATGTTATTTAGACATGCAAACATTAATTATAGAACCAAAACTGTAGAGGGATTTTAATGACTAATCATGACCTTTTAAAATAGAATCTTAACATTGCAGATCAGTGATGTTTAGTCTAAATTCAAATTAATTGTAATCATATCAACTCAAATAATATCTGCTGAGGCTGTTGTTCAGTATCATGAAGGATTTCAGGAAACTTTACAGAGGAATGTTGTACTAAAACCAGCCAAACACAAAACCGAAGTGCGAAGTCATTTGGCACAACAACAATGGAACAGCTAACATCTCTCTCCCTCTCAATGTTTCTTTTTCAATAAAAAGTCAGATTGTTGCATGGCTTCCAACAGAATGCAAAAGTTGTTTGATTGGTGTCAGTCAACTCCTCATTCACCAACAAATAGCATATGCACTACTACAATAACCCCTTTAAACCCAATATTCAAAATACTTTTCAGTTCAACAGTAGGTAACAAGTGAAAAAGAAAGTGGATGGCTGGAAAGACTGGGAGACAAATATTTATACACCTATTGTTTGAATTTCCACAGAACTAGTGAACAAACAAGAACATTTACCAGTGACTCAGAACACAGAAACAAGGAACATGAAGCATAGCAGTTGCCAACAATATTGACTCTAATGTAGAAAAGAATAAAGGTATTTTGCCTTTATTTATTTGATTCTAAAGGATAATATGATACACAGAGAATAGAAGGGAGACAAGATTGTAGGCAACAAAATACAAATTGAAAAATAAGTTTGTTTCTTTTCACAAGACCCCTTTCCATACAAAACTAAAATTATTTTTTAATTTTCATCACATGAAAATATAGATTTGTCTTTTTACATAGCATCTCAGTTACTTTTGCCACAGTGTACTGCATGTCACATGACCATTAAACGTTCAATTAATTACGCTTGTGGAATGATATGTTCCCTCATTTTTAAGATGTCGTCACAGTAATGTATTTTTTTAAAACTAGATATTTAATAAATAACATTTGTCATTTTGATGCTAGAATTCATGCACCAGGTCTACAGAACAGCCATGCCTATAAATCAAATGACTTAAATTCTATTCCTAAAACACCTTTCACCTCATCTCACTGTGAATGGGGTGTTTTGCAAGGCTAATTTGACAAATATTAAGCTAGCCAGACTTTGACTTTTTAGGCAGTTGACACTTTAGAGTTAGTTCACCCAAAAATTATTTTCTCACCATCATGTCGTTCCAAACCTGAATGACATTCTTGCTTCTGTGGAACATAAAATAATACATTTTGAAAATGTTTAAGCGTTTTTTTTAATCCATAAAATGAAAGTTAAAATAGTTCTGGACCCCACCGACTTTCATTACATGGACAAAAACAGTTTAAACATTTTTCCTATGTCTTCAGCAGAAGAAAGTTATAAATATTTAGAACAACATGAGGGCAAGTAAATAAAACTATGGGTGAACTATCCCTTTAAACAAAAGCTGAGGTGGTGGATTTCACTCATCCATCCGGTATCTGACCAACCCCGTTAACATGTCACAGTTAATGGTTTAGCACAAATGGAAACTCAATACAGGGGTTTAGAGGTTAAACAGTCAGATGACCTAGTCCTGACAACACCTCCATTGACATTAAGCCATTTTACAGTTTACAGTAATTTCCCATTTTGATTTTATAGACCAATTTTAAAGCATGTGTGTGCCACACTGAATACTGGACACCTTACAAACTGAAGGGAACCATGTATGGACAACGACACCACAGTGACCATGCAAAAAACTACATATAAAGACTCAACAAACACCATTACAATCATCACCACACATGCATACACCCAAAGCCACCTCTTCATCTCTCTCTCTGCTCACTAAAAATATACTATTTTATGCTCTTAAAGTATCTTTGAACAAGAGCAAAGATCTGATGTACACTAATCCTCTCATGTTTAAAGGGTCAATGAGGAAAATGTAATTAGTTACAGTACAGTGTAAAGCATTTCCTGTATAAACTGATATGAATACAACATATGGCATACTGAGAGTACAAGTCGATTAAAAAAAAACTTTAAAACCCCTTAAGAGTTAGAATTAAACCTACTGACACATTGACAAGAACAAGACGCAAGATGCCGTTAAAGCTAAACCGATACTGACGCAACGATGAGGTGAATGAACTACAGTACATATATACTCATGCGACTGCAACAGAACAAATCCAGTCCAGTGTACTGAGATCAGTGTCTGGCTTCACATTCAAAATCAGCCTGAGAGAGAGCGAGAGAAAGAGGCAAAGATAACCTAGACAAGAGATCCGCTCTTGAGCACAAACTCCACAGGTGTTTCAAATCTGCATGGTTTTCTGAGCATTTCACAGCCTTGCATAGTATCTCTGATTGCGGGAGACTCTGATGACAGACAGACACACACACACACAAATCGAGGCTGTCGAGGTGGATGAGGCTATTTGAAGGCTGACTTCAACTCTTTGAATGCGGCTTGTCTTTGTTTCCTCTCTTCCGCCTGACGCTTCTTCTCCTCCTGCTCATTACGGATTTCCGCCTCAAAGCGGTTTGATTCGTTAATCGCCTGCACCTGTCACAGAGGAAAATATACATTTTAGGTGACCCTAAATTGAATTTTCTTATCTAGGGAGGCAATTAAAATCATTATTAAAACACAGAGCTATCATAGACTAAGATGGTGAAAATAAAAGTATTAAATGTCATGATTCTTTACTTTTGCCTCAAAGAATGATTTGGCTCCCTTCACTCCCTCAGTTGACACGTCAATCTCCGACAAACGAGCCAAGACGTGAAGTCCACTGTCCTCTGCCAGCTCTCCTGCGGCTGCTTTTCTGAATATAAGGAGAAACTAGAGGAAAGGATGGAGGTGATTAATGTGGAGAATGTTCAACCCAGGAAAAAGTAGTTTCATGTGAAGTAGACTGTACTTTTTGCTGTGAAATAGGCCATATCTGCAACTAACTGTTTTGACACACAGGAGCATTTACCTCTCTGAAACTGAGTTTGCCATCCAAGTCTTCGTCTACTTCTTTGATCATGTTCTTCAGGCCCAGATGAGTCTGAGGTGCTCCGAGTTTCTCCATCATCAGCTTCAGCTCCATCAGATCGATGAAGTTATCCCTCTCTGAATCATACCTGCGCGCACACAAGAAACCAAATTATTGAAGCAAAAATATCATGGAAAAAAAAAATGTATGTGCGGTTTCTGAAAGGATCTGCCCATTTCATCACTGGTGATATTACTGCAATACCTCCAATGACCAATAGAGTGCAGTGCTGAAGAATAACTGGTCCCTAGCTAAGCAGGAAAAATTGTCTGTGTCTGAAAGTGCCTCCTATACTCTTAAATAGTGCTTTATTTGAGGGCACAGCCATTTGTAGTGGTGTCGAACTTTATATCCGTAACACGACTCGGATGAACTGTAATAAAGTGCACTTTCATTACTGCAGTGATCAGTAACATTAGGCCTATCGCTGAGGAGACTGTTAGCTGGATCACGAACAGTTGCTACAGATCCATCCTCAGTATCAAATGATGACTGCTATGTTCATTTTTACATCTTATGAGTTGTTCTGAGACAGTGCTAATGAATTATGGGGATACAAAAAAAAGCACTGGGTGTATTTTTATCATTATAGGGTGGTTGTCTACACACACTGCCAACACACATTTTTGTTCAAACACCATAATAGGTGCCCTTTAAGAACTAGTATGACCAACTTGCAGTTAGTTAGAGTTAGTCTTACATTTTGATATCAAAATAGACGAATCTACCGTTTTATGTACCTGAAATTACAAACAGTTTTGATCACTAACTTGATGACTAACCTGTAAAATTGATGTCTAACTTGTAAGACTAGTCTTAGCAGTTTATGCAACCGGCCCTAGTACAACCAGTCTTGTTTTCACTTATGTACATACAATTAGATATGGCGTCAACCCGAATAATATACATTATGCTCTGCATAATGATATACATTATATAAGGTTATATACATTATGCTCTGCCCAGCATCAATATCATTAGTCAGACGAGAAGTGTTTATTAACATATACCTGATGCTGAGATCATCTTAATACCTCCCCTACATTTTTAATAAACAGCTTATGAGCTGTTAGTAATTTATTGAGTTAATAGCAATCAAAGACAGCAGTGTGTACATTTGGCAGCATTAAAATTTGGGAACTTTAAACACAAAATCTGCAGACTAAACATAAGCTAAACATTCAGTCATTTCTCGTTGATCTTAAATCTCTCTCACAAACGAACACTTCCTGTGCTACAGCAGAGATGAGATCGCTTATGACTTATAAAACAAGAGACATTAATATCTGCCTCCTCTTCTTTTCTATCTATAAAGAGAATGTATGCTGAACTGATCCACAGTTGCACATTTTCAGGTGCAAAGGTCAGAAAATTGTATGTTGGTGGGTGAGTGGTTGTGCAGCAATGTGTTTGCGAGGATAGACTAGTCATTCGCAATCATTATGTATGAGACCACTTCCTCCACACTTCCACGTACAAGCAGAAACACGCGTATCGCCCAAAGATGAGGTTTTACGTTTCCATGGCAACATGGTCATTTTATTAAAGGGTCATGAAACCCCCCTCTTTCAGCTCAAGTCTAGCTCACAATCTCTTTGAAAAATGCAACTTAAATGGGCGTGGATGGCTGTGAGAAGAAGGGAGGGGGAGTGGGTGTGGCACGGCAGGGGAGAGCGGGATAACTGTCATCGGCCAGTGGCCCATGCATATCAACTCTCACTAAAAATCAGTGGTAAAACGTGAGGAAATGCTAGATTTTTTATAGCTGGCAAAGTTAAAGTCGAATGAAATACACTGACATCTTATTTTCCTTTCAAAAGTAACTGACTGCCCTGCCTATATTAGCCTACAGCAGTGATCTCAAACTCAATTCCTGAAGGGCCACAGCTCTGCACAGTTTAGCTCCAACCAGCTTCAACTCGCACCTGTAAGGAAGTTTCTTGATTAGCTCAATGGATCTGGATCAGGTGTGTTTGATTAGGGTTGGAGCAAAACTCTGCAGAGCTGTGGCCCTTCAGGAATTGAGTTTGAGATCACTGGCCTACAGTAATCGTTTATCTATTTAAAACATATCAATGTACATGTACAATTATAAATGTTTCGATTGTAAGTGGACACATAAAAAGTACACATTTAACAGTTTATTTTTTCATATTTCTTTCTGTATGACCTTAAATAAAGTATATTAAGTCTATTTTGCTATGTAAAAAAAAAATCCAGCAAAACGCGCCATTGGAAAGTGATCCACGTGGTGTCATGATTGAATAATCAAGAGACAGTGTCTTCTCATAGGATAAGAAAACATAGTCTCAAGAATAATTATGAGACACCGATGAGTCAAAGCACTCACAGTGCACTGCCACGTCCACGATGAAGATTTTTAAACCCAGAAGACAAAAATAGAGGAGAAAAAAAATAAAATGTAACTATTTTCCCTCTACTATTAAATCTAACAGATGCTAACATTGTCTTCAATGGTGATACCTCTGTTAAAATCTCAGAAAATTGGGTTTAGGGTTTCATGACCCTTTAAAAGTAGAGGCCAATGTATTTTTGGATGAGGCACTTATCACCTATTTGAAAAATCATCTTCCTCTTACTCTCACTTCCTATTTATTTTGTTCTTCCTTCCCTCAAAGATACACCTGATAGTATCATAAGATTACTTTACAATGCATTTGACATCTATATTTTGGACACAAATAAAACATAAAATAAATTGAAGTAAGAGAAATTAAAACAAAATCAATATTCTGACCCATTCCCATTTCCTTCTGGATTCTAGTGATGAGTTTATCTCCCTTGTTAACCTCAAGGCAATCCCAGAATGCAGTGCACCCTGCTCATGAATATGGAGTGTGTCCATCTGCCTCAAAGACATAGCTATTGTACTCCTGTCTACCGACACGAGACACCCTGCTGATGCCAAGTCTCTCTCACACACTTAATAACTCCTCATTAACCCTATATAACAAACTAACTGACATCTTCCTATCAGTAATTCAAAGGCCAAAAAAGGCTCTTCATGTTCAGAGGCACAAAATCTCTTAAATTAACTCTTCATGCTGTGGCATCTGACACATTGGGCTAACCTTGATCACAGGGCGCTGAAAAATGCTGTTTGATGAGGGATCGCTCATCGCTGTTGTGAAGGACTTGTGTTTCTCTGTGAATGCTGCTATCGTGTGTTTGGGTAAGGATTACAGTACAGCAGCGGTTAAACACACTAATGTGATTTCAAGGCAAGCAAGATTGAGTTGGTGGTTTATTTTTAAAAGGCAAAATCAGATCACTTTGAAAACCGGGCAACCAGTGTCCATAGTGGTTTTAAATCAATAATTTACGCCTGCATACGGTTAGTCTGTTTAACAAACGAAAGGTCAAGCATGCCCAGTGCAATTAAAGGTCAGCTGTAATTTAAATCCACTATGTTTAATTATGCAAACCTCAATGCCTGAAATCACATCGGGCTTAGCTTACTTTTGAAAGCCTTTTCATGCTCTTCAATGACCCCGATTTGCCAAAGATTACAGGGTTCAAGATTTAAGGTTCTTTTTATTTTATTTTATTTTTTCATTTTATGTCATCAGTCAAGCTAAATCACTGTGTTAAATAGTGTCACTTCCTCTCTGTCATGCTCAACAGGTGTTTTTATCCTGAACATTGTACATTTTTATGATCTTTTGTTTTACCCCAACCCTAATTTACATAGAACCTGACATAGCCTGCCAGATAGTTTCAGAATTTGCAAAACCATGTTAATCAATATTGCACATTTCATGTCTTAAGCCTTGAACCAAAGCAATAAGCTTCGAGATAAACCACAACTCTAAAATTGTTCCATGAACAGTTTGAGGTTATGAAAGGGTTACAAAACAAAAATGAAAACTTCTGATCTAGGTGTATCTTAGTTTGTGTAAGATCAAATGGAAAAAAAAATCTGATTCCATCTACTCTAATCATGCGTTTTGAGGCACGTTGCAGGCCATTAGCTCCAGAGTGCTAAAAACCCAACAAGACAAAACAGTAACAGTTCAGCTGGTTGCACAAATCTGGGACACAAAATTATTTCTTACCAAATGCAGCTTTTACAATCTATATGTACTGCAGATGCTGCCCTAGTGCCGAAATAAAGAAATTTCCCCCTTTTTGTCACCAAGTGCAACTTCATGAAGATCAACATTTTTGCCCAAATAAGTCAATAACTTGAATACCTCACATTAGAGATGATTGAGGAAGCAAATGCAATCAGCACTTCCGTATAACCATGAGAGAGACGAGCAGATTCAGGCTTCCTTCTGCCTTAGCAAAAAGGTTTGACTCATTTGATTGGCTTTGCTGCATTTGAACCCTGAGTGAATTCACAAGCTGTTGTTGGAAAGAAATCAAGTTTGATGAGTAATTATAAAGAAAGTCAAGAGAAGGAATACACAAGCTAACATGTAGCTATATTCGTGCTCTGAGTATTTAAAACAATCCCTCTTTCAAGAACTCTTGAAACACTTCTCCATGCAAGCCTGAACTTGAATGCAAGCTGAGGAATTTTTTCTTGCTCTTTAAAATGTTTAAACATGCAACAAGTCTCTGTGTTGGAGTTGAGCACAGGGACAGCTAATGTGGATTTAGCTCGGGTACTGCTGACTACTCCTGAAGATGGACACGAATGTGCTGAATGTATCCTGCATACTTGACATGACACATTGTAGAAAAACAAAGACAGTCAGAGACCAAGTGAGAGAGAATAGGGAACAGGAAATGCATGAATAGTCTTGTGAGAGCTTCGATCTGTTATTTCAGCACTGACCCCAGAAAAACTTGCTGCACTTCCACATTCCTTCTCAAAATTAATTAAAGGATTTCAAAACAAACACATCAGTTGAGCCATCTAAAAGCAGACATCTGATTTAAAGACAATCATTATGAAATAGGCAAATTAATGGACACTTCAAATCAACAACATTAACATCAGTTCTGTGTAACACTGTGTAAATATACCAAGACTGTTCAAATTGGTATATTTAATTTGGTATACAAAGAATCACTCAAATTACAATGAATGGGAAAAAGTGCAGCATGCAAAAAATCTAAATAAAAGAGACAATCGGTAATTTGTAAAGTCAATGCATCACTGTCCTTTAGAAGCTCTGGTTCCCATAGAAAACAGATTTGTCGCCTGGGATTGCTATTTGAGCATAAGAAACAAATTATGGGACAGTTTATATCAGATTTTGTTGCTGCTTCAAATTTAATTATGTTATTTGAATGCAAGTTTTCTGCAACTAACTGAAAAATTAAATTCTTTTTAGTTGACCATGCCCGTCGGTTAACATTTAGTCAACAAAAAATTGGATTGATTTTATTATCTAATTATCTTATTATTTAATCTGCCATAGTTTCTATAAGCACTACAATCACTACAATTTGTATATTGAAAATGTATTTGACAGTTTAGTCTACAACAATAACTTTATTTTTAACTTTATTTATTTATTTTATTTTTTGGAGAAGATAGTTTCTTATTTTATTATCACAATAATTCTTTACTACTTTTTTTTTTTTACTAATTTTTCTGTAAAATTCAATGTACTGCAAGACTTCCATAATACAACAGCTAGTCTGATACTTGACAATCAGCAATAGCTGCTAAGTTGGCAACTTGGTTAATGGTATCTTTAAAAACTGTGTGTGTGTGTGTGTGTGTGTGTGTGTGATGCTGTACTAAAACTCAGAAAACTTGTGGTAGGACTGAATACGGCTGAGGTGAAACTGGGCTGAGTTTAGTAGTGAAAAACATTTTAGTGAAACTGTTGATGCTAACCCCTCTACTAAAATACCACCAGTAAAACTCATGTAGACTATTCCTTAAAGCAACCATTGGAGCTAAATGGATTGTGCATTGTGGACTTTGAAAGCAACTGTTTGTCAGAATGTGAGGCATGCAACAGGATTTGAGATTAAGCAATTGGCGAAAAGTACTAAAATGCTGCCTGATGTTAGCCTTAATACTCATGCCTGTCAGAACAGTCATGCTTTAATGCATCGCCTATAGCTACTGCTGATTTAATTATAAAAATGTCTGATTAAATTTGAGTGGAATGATGTCTTGGAGCTAAAAAGACAGCAGTATTCCAGGCTGCAGCTTAAGGTGGTCTGAAGGACACTAGCATTTTCTTTAATATCAGCACATCATGGATGGACAAAACGTCATACTGCACTATGACGCACAAGGAGTGACCAACCAACACTTTTCCATCATCCCTCCCTTTTCTATATCTCTTCCTGCCAATTTTCTTAATCCCAGGTTGCCAAGCAACAGCTAACGGGAGAAGTCATGGGAAACCCCTCACACACACACAATCAATTCGGAGCACATTCTTTATGATGGCCCAGTGTAACAGGCGTGATCAATCACGACCATACACACACCTAAAAACTTTGTTTGAGCATTTTACATCCACTTCACATCTGTGCAGCGTGTGTGATGACATCATTCATGCTCAATTTCATTTCTGCAGATGGGATGGGATGAGGGAATGGTTCGGAGAGAGACAAGAAACAGCAAACCTCAACATAAGAAAGAGAATGAAATCAAGGTCAATTACATAATAGGTGATTTGAGAATTTAAACATCCCCATAAGATCAGGCACAACTTGATATGCAAATCTGAAAAGAACAACCTACACAAAATCATTTCTAAAAGACCTTTCATAACCTATGAAAGGGATTGGGAAGATCATGTTCTTATGCAAGACTTAATTGGCAAAGAATAGTCGAAACCACAGCAATTGTTCCCCTTTTTCTTGATTTATAAAAATTAAGCTGAAAGGTTAGGCTATTACTAAAAAAAAAACACAAAGATAACTGGTAGAGAATACATTCCTGCTTTCAAAGCAGAAGCTGACAGCTTCCCGTTCATGGCCTTGCCACCACCATCCGATCCACTTAAATCAGTTTCCCCATGAATTAGCGGAGGTCAATAGCATTCAAGGCTCTTCACAAACTTGAGATTCTTGCACGGATGGTTGCTTTGAAACTTCTGCAATCAAGAGTGTTTCAGATCATTTTCAGCTTCTCCACTTGAACCGGAGACAGTAAAATTTAATTATAAAATGAAGATGATCCAGGCTTCTCAATTCTGATATTCAATCCAGCTCACAATATAAAGACGACGTGCTAAAAGCATGAAGGTTTACATTTAGTCAAGATGGATCATTATCCACCCACTCCATAGATGACAGTCACTGCAGTACTGATTAACATACAGCAAACAACAAGAGAACCAAAACTGAACCAAACCTGCTTGATGCACGAGAACAAACCTCATTGGTTCTTATGAAGGCTCAAAAGTGCTGCGTAACACACAAGAATGAACCCTATTGATTCTCGCATGTCAAGCGAACATGCTTGAACTTCCATTTATCATAACTGATGTGTGTGTTGATGAATGTTTATATGTGAATAAAACACTAAGTTAAATCTGTTGAGTGTGTGATTCACCAATTCCTGTGAAGTTTATTTCTGTGACTAACCGTCTAATTAATATTTTGTTGACTAAGCCTCTTCTTGTCGACTAATGTTTAGTTGACTATCAGGGGAAAGCCCTACCTAAAAGCATGTATGTTTCAGTGACTGTACAAAGCTCATGAATATTTAATGAGGCAAGCACTGATGCAGTTTTTGTTTGCAGCACGGCACTGCATTTTCCACCGCTGTAGCTGATGACCGCAGGCAGCACTAACCTTGATCTGTCGGGATTATAGACCAGGTGACTAAACATTAGTCCTTAAGCAGAATCCGTCATGGATCAGCCAATGGCCACAAAATCCCAGAGGTTATTTATAGTGAGCAAAGAGTGCAAAGCATGAACATATTTTTTTTTTAATCACAAACAGAAAGAACGAGAAGGAATGGCCTGGTGGAACAAGAACTAGAAGAGGATAACTTCCTGAAGGAGTACTGAGGTTACATATGGCCTTTCTGGAAACATAACAGCTAAACTAATGCACTTCCTGCTGCCCAAATGAGTCATTAGGAGCATGTGATGACTGTGTGTGAAAGCCAAATAATGGTGTGTGTCAAAATAAACCTCACAACTACACAATTACTGGCAGCGTCTGAAGAAAAAAACACCCCTTGCGCTTCTGGCGTCTGTCTTTTATATTACATTTTGCTGTTAAATTGTTAAATTGAATGAAGCAAACCAATAGGTAACCTAATTAAAAGTATTAGAGACTCCAATTCAAGACCTGTGTATGGTTTGAGTGATCACTTGCTATCCGTCTTAAATACTGTATAAAGTGACCAAGTGTAAATACCCCCCTTTAATATCTTATTTGCTGAGACGGCGTGCATTGATTGGCTTCCTTTTTTCTTAACTTTGTCTTATCCTCTTAGGTCACTGTGTCAGTTGGATTTAGCTGCATGCGGGAGATTTTGTGGATAAATTCCTAGGCTGTATTTACTTTAGTGCATTTACATCATAGAAGCACAACAATACCCTGCTATCCAAACTGAACAACCGCGCTAAGGTTTTTTCCCAAACATACAGGATATTCAGAGATGAGGAAATGGGTGATTTAGAGAATAATCACATCATTCTGTTCTCTGCAGGGAGAAAGGCATAACCATTTAAGGACTTGGCAAATATATGAGCTTGAGAGCGAAGTGTTCATTGCATTCTGCTATAATACATTATGCATGACTACAATGAGTTTATGATGGCCGCAAATGAGAAACAAGCTGTATTTTTCCAACTGACAACTCACTCCCACACCTCTGTGCCCTGCAGATACGTTATGGCTTACGCCTAAACATTCCTAAATGTTCAGATGTTATCTTTTCTTGGAAATATGGCTTGGAGAAAAGTGTACAAGCAAAAAGAGGCCAGGCAGAAAGAGGAAGAGCACAGAGTTATCTTCTGCTTCCTTCATTACTGGAGGCGACTCCGCAGGAACACGCCTCATAGGGCTAAAGCTTCTCGCTCATACTGTATGTCGGCACAGCATGGGGCCTGCACACATAATCTCTCAGCCAATTAGGGCAACCTGCCATTCATATGATCAGAGACAGTAATGAGCGGGGGGATAAGAAGGGTTGGAGTTCATCTGTTTGAAGCATCTAAGATATAGCTGCCCCTTAAAATATCTTCTTATGTTTTTTTTATATTTTTACTTATGTTTTACTTATTAAAATAAGTAAAACATAAGTATAAATCATGTCATATCATTTAGTGTCACTGAAGAGGATTGACAACAGAACCGGAAGTTAATACAATGCTGAATAGTCGTAGTTTTTGTTATTTTTGAACCGAAATGTGTTTTTGATGCTTCAAAACATTCTAACTAACCCACTGGTGTCACATGGACCACATCGATGATGTCTTTATTTCCTTTCTGGACAAGGATAGTATACAGTGTATACATTTTCAATGGAGGGACAGAAAGCGGACTAAATTTAAAATATCTTAAACTGTGTTCCGAAGATGAACGGAGGTCTTACGGGCTTGGAACGACATGAGGGTCATTAATGACATAATTTTCAATTTTGGGTGACCTACCCCTTTAAACAAAGCAGGTGCATTGGACAGCTCCTACAAGTATTTTAATGCACTTAGCTGTGGACAATACATGTATTTGTACACATTATTATCAATTACCACAGATATGTAAAACATCTGGGTAAGTGCCGTTTTTTTCATTCTGATAAAAATAGAAAATATGCAAATCACTACTTATAACAACCATACAAAGAAAGATAAACGACCTACGCAAACTTTTTACAGTTTCACATTAAAATTCCCAACAAAAACCACCCAGAAATGATGGGTTTGAATGCTGGTCCTGAACCAAAAGTTTTGAATCCCTCTGAAAAGTGGCCCGAGGGCAAGGCAAAGCCTGCATTCCTCTTATCAGCTGGACTCTGGCCAGTCTGTGGCTGTTACGCAGTTCTTTCTCTCTCCCTGTGTTTTTTCTGCCTCCCTCTGCACATAAACAGTTAGAAAATAACATTCAATGGAAGCTTTTGAGCATTTATCGAGTACTGAATGTGCCTACAGAATGTGATGCAAAGCTAAGAATATCAGTATTAGTTTAGAAGGTCATAGTTATGAGATAATCAATGAGTTCTTATGACTAGGCACATAAAGCGTTCCCAACCGGCCATGTCTAACCCATGTTTCGTTATCTATATTCAGGGCTTCAGGTAACAGCACAAACATCTATTATATAGCTGGAAAGTAATAAATCAATTGTTTGAAGAGGAGCACAATCCTCTGTTGCTATTAACCTGTATGGAGCTAAAGAAAGATTCTTAAAGGGGAATAAACCGTGAAATCCCCGAGCTAATGTTTAACCTGTGAAGTAACCTGAGGCTTTGTTTCCTCTGTGACAAAGGTAGTTATGCACACTTCACACTCTCCTAAATATGAAACCGATCTCATTCGGCCCATATAAAGCCAAGGGCTACAACATCAAAGAAAACCGAATGAAACTAGTGCTATATATCACCCTGGGCGGGGTCTTGCAAAGTGAACTCGGCGTTTGGCAGCACAAAGACACGATAGAAAAGGTGATACTCTGAAACAATAGTCTATTAACAATTATTTAGCAGAAAAAAGCTACAGCAAACCTTTATCTACTTTTGTAACACCCATGTGGTTATCTAGAGGTAATGAAACCATTGCGATAGACACATCTATTTTGCAACTAGATTAACCAGTTTTAACCAGTTGAACAGCCATAATGAATTGTTCTCTAACGCAGATTATTTTAAATCAATTATTTGAAGAGACAGTTCAACTACATTTTAGTCATCATTTACTCACCCTCATGTTATTCCAAACCAGTAAGACTTTTCTTCCGCAGGACAAGACACAAAACATTATATTTTGAAACGATTTCAGTCGTTATTGTCCATGGGGTCCAGTGTTGGTTTGGACAAAGTGACTTTAATTGTGTGGACAAAAAAAATAATAAAATAAAATAAAATACTGAGACACTTTTCAAAATATCTTCTTTTGTTTTCCATAGAAGAAAGTCATACAGGTTTGGAATGACATGAGGGTGAGTAAATGACAATTTTCATTTTTGGCTGAAGTATCCAAATTAATGTGCTTATTGTTAACTAAAAATAAAAAAAACAAAACATTTTTTAAAGCTAATTCAAAATATAAATAAATACTATATTAGTATATAAATAATAATAAAAAAATATATATATATATATCACATTCTGATAAATGAAATTCATTTGTGTACGAAAAATGCTACACAAGCCAACTCATCTAGATGCAAGGGGCTCCTCACACAGATTTGGGCGGTCTGGTTTGGCTAATTTACAACAATGGTATCTTTGTTTGATAGCAGAAATGGGGAGAGGAACCCATCACTTCCTCAGTACACTAGTTTCTCAACCAGCCCCCTTTCTCACATTGCTGAGGCCTGTGTGAAACCAACTCTGTAGTCACAGCTTCAGACTGACCACTTCACCACAGAGCGCACAGGGGACGCATTCCTAGAGCGACTCTCACGAAGATTCGGCTTCCCGTAGCTGCCTCTAGTTCCCAACATTCAGCTCAGAGGAGTTTCTTTTGTTTCTTTCAGTGAAATTAGCCTGACATGAAAAGCCCTGTGCCAACCCTGTATGCAGCAGACAGCATTTACAAAAGCTCTGACAATAGTTGCAAGTCGAACGTGGGGAAAATTCTTAAACTGCCTTCATTCAGTAACCATAAAGGAAGAGAGCAGTCTCACTGAGAATCCGGCCAAGGTGGCAACATAATTGTGTCATACTGGGCAGTCTAGACAGCACGACATGCCTTTTGGTTAGAGACGCGATGAAACCTGACCATGACCTAAGGGACTTTCTCAACCCATGGTTCAAAGTCCGACATATATCTGTGTGTGTGAAAGCAGGTGGAATAAAATGATACAGACTTGGGTGGGGCTGAGGTTATGGTCCTTTCTTAGATGTGTGAAAGAGTTTCAGCCAAAACATTTGCTGCAGAACGGAGTAAACAGAGAGTGACAAAAGTAGCATAAACATTCAGTTTAGATTTAACTGGACAGAAATATGAGTAAAGACCTTATTAAAAACATACTAAATAAATAGGCTAATGTTGAACTTTCATTTTAAAATAATAGGCTACCTAAAACTAAACCAGAGGAAAAATTGTGACAATGTTTCTTCTAGGTCATTTATGGTAAATTCATTGGACAAATGAATTGATGGACAGACAATTAATTTTAGATAGATAGATAGATAGATAGATAGATAGATAGATAGATAGATAGATAGATAGATAGATAGATAGATAGATAGATAGATAGATAGATAGATAGATCGATAGATGTGACATGCACACGTCATACATCTACTGCAACAGCACTCCAGGAGACAGTTAGAGTAACTTACTCTTTGAACATCTTCTCCATGTCTTTGATCTGCTTCCTCGAGAACTCCTTGAACTCTGTGTAGGGGTTGAAGACCTTCATGCTGGGCTGCTGATGTCCACCGACGCCCTCGTTCAGCTCCCCGCGCCGCTGCAGTTTGGCTCCCAGCTCTGAATCCGCGCTGGCCGTAGCCGGTTTCTCGTGAGCTCCATTCTCATGAGAACAGTCCAAAGCCACCGGGTCGTGGTCGCCGTCCTCGATCTGCAACCGACGGTTCAGCTTCGATGACAGCTCATCCGTTGCCATTTCGTCTCAATCTGAAATCTATATATTTATGGGCAAAATACAATAGGATAAAATGCTACAAAACGCGCGGTCCATATAAAGGTTCAGTGGGTTAAATCCAAATTCAGATTTGGTTAAATACGCTTAAAAATGCAAATCATTCCACTTATAACTGCGTGAGTCTGTGTAAACCCACTGATTCAAACCTATATGGGCTCGTGCGTGTGATGACGCCAAGTGATCGCTGACGATGAAATAAGCTCGTGCGTACGATGCAGTAAGATGGACACAAACCCGCTTTTTTACGCCACGCCTTTTAAAGAGACTCACCGGACACGAAAGACCACTTACAACACCCCGGTGATACCTTTTGATATTACACAACAATATAATCTCATGTGTTTTTAGTTTCAGTAATTTCAACACTGAAATTCAGGTTATCAGCCTATTGTAGTTATTTGAGACATGGCGTCGTTTATTTCTCTCGTGAACCAACTTCTTTTGTCGACCAATTCCAAAGATAGACATTGAGCTGTTAAATCATGACATCAATTTTATAGACCAATACCAACCTGATTTATTATTTTATGTTTTTACTAATCTGACTATGTTAATAGGCTCAAAAAGGTTACTCCTAGCGCTGTATGTTACATTTTACCATGTTTAAATCCATTGCATTATTCATCAGATATTTTTGAATCAGTTCTGGAAAAAACAGCAGGTAAGAGATGTGAGAAAAGCATTCATGTATAAAAGATAAACATAAAACATTGTTTATTTCAAGCAGGAAATTGTGTTTGTGGGTATGTATGTGCTGCCAGTACATTAGCCTATCATGCATGTGAGATATCAGCATTATATCTGAAGGCATCAGCGGAGTGACTAAAGGCTGATTCATGAAACAGGAAGTCACACACACACACAAACGCACCCCCCCCCACCCCCCCCCCCCCCCACCCCCACACACACACACTATTTGAGACATCCCCCCTGGTTATAGAGGAGGGGCTGCTACCTGCGTTCTCTCCTAATATGGAGAAAGACAGAATGAAACATAGGATTTCACCACAGAGAAAGGAGTGTTTAGACCATCACACCTCTCTGAGGAGCTAAATGTGATTTGGCATGCTGTAATGCACCACAAAGTGAAAATCTTTCCTTTAGTGTATGCTAGTGAATGGTGAAAACCCTGTCTGCATTAAAAGGGCCAGTACTCTATGGTTCCAGAATGTCTGCTTTACAAACACTTTTCTCCAAGAGAAGATTCAGATATATTATGATAAGCATAAATCACTGGGGACTTCCTTTACTACTCGCTGGAAGGTCCTTTGCCTGAAGGAAATGTGAACTGTAATCCTTTCTGTACTCTTGGGATATATCTGGCCTGGGTCCGACAAAATAAGAAAGGGATAAGCAGAAACACACACAAATCTCCCCTTGTCTCTTTCTGTCATTCAGCTTATTCAGCCCCTCTTTGTGTTTTTAAGTATCTCTTTTTTGTTTTTGTTTTTGTTTTGTCTCTGACCAATGTGTATGAATGAATACAATTGATTCATTCTATAAAAGAAGATAAAATAAAAGAAGATCGATAAGACCATGAAGTGAAATTAGGCATTAATGAAAATCTCAAATCCTTTAGGTTCCTAAAATCCAAAAGCGTAACATTCGCTAGTGTAGGTCATGGTGATATCTGTACTCTAGAGTGTTGACTCATGAAAGTGACATCATTTTTTGACAATGACCTAGAAAAACAAGGTATCACAATTTAGCCAAGCCGCTGAGTTGGTGTGTGTGTGTTTATGTGTGTATTATACAGATTGCACAGCTATGTAGCGCTATAGCAGTAATTGAGCATCATGCTAGTGCGAGCTGTTTGAATCTGGTCTTTGGATGGCTGCCCAATCTCATAACAGTGCATTTTCTTTGTGTGAGAATAGAAACAGGAAGCCATGCAGAAAAAATAGAGGTTAACTTTTGGATAAAAAAGGAAATAGGCAAATATCCAACATAAATATGCATTGTTGTAAAATAATACAGCATTATGTTTGACTAAAGTTGCAGGGAAGGACTTGATTTTGTCCTTCAGGAATTGATTGCATCATTGGATCGTTGTTCTTTGCTAATTGCTGATTTAATGTGAGTGAAATCTATTTACTAACAAAATTAGGATGCTAACAATTTTGCTATAAGGATATATTTGCAATGTTGTGGAAAATTAAACCACTATGACTGACAAAATAAAGCAGTAAATTATGTGAAATGTCTTAACGTCTTTGACTTGATCACAGGCCTGATTCAGTGTGCACTTAGCAATGGGTGGTCATAGTGAAGCTGTGTTTGTGTCTGCGAGCTTCAGTGAGCTGGGAGCTCTCCTAGCATTTGAGACAGACTGTCTAACTGAAGACAGTTTTATAGTTCTGCTGCTTCTATTCTAGCTCTTTCTTCAAAGTCTGCTGCTCACTCTTACTCCTTCAACATCTCCTGCCAGGTCTTTGTTTGCCCCACTAAGGCCATTATAATCACACACAGACACACCCACGAAGAAGGCAATAGGAAATTCAGATTTGGAGTATGTAATAAAACAACTTCAAGGGAACATGAACAGAGATTTAGGCTCTATTTACAGCCGTGAGTCTTAAAAAGTTATGAGTCTTAAAAAACACATTAGGCTAAATAATGAATTAGCTAGTGCTAGCGCAGCTGGAGTTGTAAGACCTATTAATGACCCAGTGTGATGTTAGGCTGTAAAACTCCCTGCAGTCGAGCCTGTGGTGGATGACATTAGTTCAGCGCCTGAACTAATGCCATCCACCACTGGCTTGACTGCAGGGAGGCTCTACATTTCTCCTGGAATCAAACGCATACATGCACATAAACATAAACCGGATAATGACAGCACTAGTCCCAAAGGAGAATACACTGACAGATCTGCGAGTACAGTACAATGAGATCAGCTGTTATATGAATTATTAATGAACACAAGGCCAGTGAGACTATTGATTCAGGCGGCTTCCATCTAAGTGAGAAAAGGAGCAGCTTTCTGATGATATTTACTGGATTCATTCAGAAACAATAGACAGGTCTCAACAGATCTGGTCTGACAGCTGTCTATGCGAGTTTCAAAACACCAGTAGGCAACTACAAAAAAAAACAATATAACTAGAAACAAAGAGAAAGTTGTATATCTACAGTTTTTGGCTTAACTTAACCCTTTGACATCATTTAATCCAAAAGCAAATTACTGTGCATTCAATCTATGTAAACTCTGTTTTGATTGGTCAATAACACCAACCATGGCAACGCTATCAGTCCACTTATCTAGTGTAAATAAAACTGATGCATAAAAACACAACTGGTGCCATCAGTCAAATATAATAAAAATATCAAAATAAAGCACTCATAAGATTAAGCATTTTGTTATGTGACCATTACACCAGAGAACTGTGAAAATGCAAATGTGTTGTTAAATTATTTAAATATGAACTAAAAATCTCAAGGGGTAAAAAGTTTTTGGTATCCCACACTCCAGAGAACCCTTTGATCGTTATAAGTCAATTTGTTTGTTGAATTATCATTACAAGAATGACATGACCATTTTCTTCCACATCTGGAACCAAAATACACCTCATCAAAACTCAATGACTCTATAGGTTTTCAGACTAGTCAAGGCTGCTGGCTGAACCATGACCACATCTGTTCAGTGTGAGTTAAGGCAAAGAGAAAGAATGGGCAGTCAATAAGCATGCTGCTTAGCCAAATGCAAGCTAGGGAAGGCGATATCAACCAGAGACCAGATACCCATATTTTGTCCCACCCTTAATTTGTCAGCCATGAATTCCCTGAAATGTACTGTATAAGGAAAATAGTACGAGAGAATCTTAGACACAAATGCACTGAGACATAATTAGGCAGAAATGTTAGTCTCATGATGAGCCTTGATAAACATATTACTTTATCCTTGTTAATCTATTGGTGTGCTAGAAGACTTAGACATGTTGTAAATAATTTTAAAATGCATTATGTGTAATGATCCCTCTGGCTTTTCTGAGCTAAATTAAATAAGAACATTAAAGTAAGACAAATGAACACACAGAAAGGCACAACAATGTAGTTACAGAGGGGCACACCTAAGCAGAGGAACAGGATAATGCAGCATAATATTCTTTTCCTTCTTTTCTTTTCTTTCTTTATTTTTTTCATGCACCCAGTATGTACGTCTATTCCTTATTAAAATAATTTAAACATAAATGAAGAGTACATGTGACATATAGGCTCTTTCTCTCTCTCTCTCTGTGTGTGTGTATGGTTGTCAAGCTCCCTGCCAATCCGTCTCTACAGCACGACTTCACTATCCAGCTAGATTCTTCCTAAATCACCCCATCAAGGTCAGTCAGAAATCTTGGAGTAATCTTTGATGATCATTTGACCTTCACAGACCACATTACAAAGACAGCTTGATCTTGCATCTGTTTTCTTAACTTTGCATATAACTGTCAGTTCCCACATACAGATCTGTTAGAGGTTTGACCTAAATCTAAGTAAAGTCTGTCTCTTTTTGTGTGTTTTTTGAATATGGGGTGCCTCGAAGCTATTTCACTGAGCTGTTTACTGATTCCTTCTGTTTTTGGTGGGGTGTAGTGACCCCTATAGGTGTCACATACTCATTACACCATTCTCTCAAGCTACAAAGCAGATCACTAAATTAAAAAGGTAGCCTACATTTGTTTTGGAGAACAATCATCCCATCAACCTCACCAACCACTGGCATTTTAGTTCAATTTCCATACAGACTAAAGACTTTTGTAATGAAATCGTGTGTGCCATTCAGCTGCCGGAAGCAAACAAACTAGCCCACACAATTTTGCTCGTTTGTGATACAATTAAACTAAGAGAGATAGCCTAATACTGTGTGTAACGTGTGTACTTTTATCAATGCTTAGCAATGTAAACCAACTCGTTTTTCAGAAGATTTTCAGTTGTAATAGCCCTGTTCAGCCAGCAGATGACAGTCTTTGTTCATTCATTGAACTTACCTTGCTTATCTTGCCGTAAACTCTGGATGAATCTGAAACCGACTGAAAGGTGAGTTCAACTTGAATTGTTTTTTAAATCGATAACACACTGAACCTACTCCATATCATTTATTTAACTTTACTCACACAATGATAAATTGTTTTTTTAGACTCGTTCAAGTAATGAAAGCTGGTCTCACAGAACATGTTTTACATTTAAAAATTGCATGTTGACTGCCATAGCTACCTGGCATTGGTGAAATATGCTTTCTACACTTGCTACAACTTGTTTTTGGGCATCTTAGGACATCTACAATTTTTACACATCTTCTCCTTCCTTGCATTTCATGAATTTTCTTTCTTTCTTGAGTTTCTCTCACAGGAGGTCGTTTTGCATTCTGTCTGTCATATGTCTCACTGATATTTCACTCTGGATGATTCCCTCCAGAATACGTACAGTTCTCTGCGGGTTTATTTGCTGAAAATGTGGCTCTGCTTCTGCATAGACATGACATGTCCCGTAACTCTCTGTCTGGCCGCTGGAAAAGGGTGTGGAGATGGTGGCATCCTTATGGTTGCATTGTTGAGAGCTCTGGGCCTTTATTTCTGGTGTAGGACTGGCCTTACTATGGCTCACACACATCCTGTGGCGAATGTTTTGGGTATCCTGACTCAGGATTTTGCGAAAATTAGGTTTGAAGAGAAGATAAACCATAGGGTTGTAAATGGTGGAGGATTTGGCCAGGACAGCTGCCAGCGCAAAGGCGGTGGGTGGGACCGGCTCATTGGCACTGAACGCAGCCCACATGGCAACAACCGCATATGGGCTCCAAGCCGTAACGAAGCCAATACACACAGCCACTGAGAGCTAGAAGGAAAACACACATTCACTTAGTTCACATGCAATTAAATTGAATGATTTGTTTTTAAATATTTTAAGATCATATTTTGATCTCTTTAACCCATATTTTTTCTCACACACACTACTTCAGGAAGAATGTATTGCATTGATCAAAAGTGACAGTAAAAACATCTATAATGTTACAAAAGGATTATATTTCAAATAAATGCTGTTTTTAACTTTCTATTCATCAAAGAATCCTAAGAAATGTTTTTTTTATATAAAACATTGATTATAATGAAAAATGAGAATGCTTTCTGAAGGATCATGTCACACTGAAGACAGGAGTAATGATGCTGAAAATTCAGCTTTGACCACAGATATAAAATATATTAAAATAATAATAATTAAAATTCAAATTGTAACAATATTTTTAATAATACACTATTAATGTTTTTACTGTATTTTCAATCAAATAAATCCGTGAGGATATAAATCGTCCGTGAGGGGCTGCTGGCTTATACTTTCATTTTTTAAATTTGTTTATTTATTTATTAAAATCGCTGAACATTCATCGGTTCGCGCCTCCTTCATCCCATAACATCTGAACCCATAACATCACCCATGTTTTGAGAGGGGATTTCTCTGCCTCAATACTCAACATTTAGCATCAGGATAATTACCAGGGCTTCAAGCATGACACCGTTTTGAAAAATTAGGCCGGGACTGGGACAGCCAAAGGTACAGCCAGTCCTTGTCCAGAGGACAGAGGATTGGTAATCAGCATTACCTTTTTAGGGACATTAAGTACATACTTAGCAATTGTATCACGTTCCTGCTGTCTGCTCTACTGGGCAATAAAATACGGTATATTTGCACAGTGAGACAGTGTAGACACCACACCACACATGTTTTTGTGCACTATTATTTTATCACAGCTTTTTTTTTTGTTACATTAAGGTCACTATAGACATTAATAATAAAAACCGACAACAAACAAAACCATCAAATCCCATTAACCCTCTTTACCTTGACAATAAGAGTGTGTGCGTTGGTTTCTTTGGTTTTTGGCGATACATGCTTTTGAACGGCTTGGCGAGACCCCCTCACTCTGAGCAGGATGAAGGTGTAAGATAGGATGATGATGGTACAGGGGACAACGTAACAAAAGATAAAAAGACTGATGATGTAAGACATAGCAAGGGCATCATGGGATGGAATGTACCTTGGAAAAATACAACATGGAAAAGCCATCAAATCAGTTTGCGTTAGTTTCACATATTAATGCTAAAATATTTGGTCTCATACCAGTTTATGCAGCAGGCGGTTCCGTACGGTTCTGGTGCGAAACTTCCCCAGCGGACCAAAGGTCCCACAGCAAACACAGATGCATAGCACCAAACCCCAATAACCATCACACAAGCATGATTGGATGAGAACTTGTTACCTGGGGAAGACATGCAGAGGACTAAATATTTTTACAAAAAAAGGTGTGACTGGTCAGGGTGACTAATTGGTCAGGCTGTATGATTCTCCTCCATGACACAGGGTTGAGCAGTAGGATAATTTCAGTTTCATATCGAACAGTGAAAGAAGGAAAAACCATCCCAGTGTTTCAAGCTCCAGCAACCCCTAAATGTGCTCATTAACTGTACTTCTCTCTTCGGTTCATTTGTTTTATCGCTCTGTCTCTCCTTTTGTCTCATTTCCCCTAAATGTTCTCTTTTGTTCCACATGTCCTTTCTTATCCTCTTTTTTATCTTTCTTCATTTCATCTTCATCTTTACATGTCTCTTTCCATTTGTTTTAAACTCAAATTGCATATTTAAGCCAGAGGGCCTTTTTCATTTCACAGTGAACCGAATGTGACAGTTTTCCGAAACTTCAGACAGAACACAGCGCTAACAGTCCAAAACACTCAGACCTGATTCTGTTGTGTGAGATTAGACTTGATCCCAAAAACACACCAGCAGAAAAGAGAAGATCCAGCACTGTTGGTCACCAGTATAAGGTCTGTTTTGCATGCTGGTTTTCTGGTCCCCAGCATGGGAAGCAGGAGTGCTGGTGGACCCACTGCACCAGTTTTAGAACAGCACTATACCAGCTCTAACCAGCATAAACCAGCCAGGACCAACAGCAGGATTTTTCAGCAGGGACTTCACATTTTAGGAGGACAATGCCATTTTTGGACTATGTTAATTGTTAAAGGGTTAGTTCACCCCAAAATGAAAATTCTGTCAGTAATTACTCACCCTCATGTTGTTCCAACCCCTTAAGACTTTTGTTCATCTTCGAAACACAAATTTAGATATTTTTGATTAAATCTGAGAGCTGGATCACTCCTCCATAGGCTTCTATGTGCTTGAAACTTGCCGGCCCAGAAAAGTTATTAAAGACATCTTTGAAATAGTCCAAGTGACTACAGTGGCTCAATCTTAACAGAGAAGGAAATGTTGTTATTTTTGTTTGTTTTTTGCACACAAAAAGTATTCTTGTTGCTTGATAAACTTAAGATTGAGCCACTGTACATAGTAAAATATGTACAATATGTTTACGAAATAAAACATCTGTTATTACAGACTTTTAGCTCAGTGGAAAACTTTTTCAAGGATGTCTGAATTTTTTTTTTGTCTTGACATTTCACACATCTGTAAACATTTTAATATTTCATATTTAAAGTATTGCTTGGGTAAATAGCACTTCATAATAGTCTAAATGTACAAATTTATTTGGTAAAAGGAGACAAAAGAGCAGCATACCGTAATTTGGGCAGCAGACTTTGAGGCAGCATACTGATGACAAAGCAGTCAGGTTTGTTAGGCTGCACAAGCCAAATAAAACCCCGCACACAGCATAGCACAGACATACCACCTCCCCAAACAACCATCTAGAGAGAAAAGAGAGAGATAATTTTACTGTTTTTGCTTAACTCTGAAATAACTTTTATCTTTATTTGTACTTCAGAGTCATGATTACTTATCTGAAAGTACATCAAACAGTTTTAGGCATTTGCAAAAAAAAAAAAAAAAAAAAAAATAAGTGAGAAATGAGAAAGCAGTGAAGCTTTGTACGGAGCCCAGCGGGACGTGGTGGTGGAAAAATTTTTAGGATGGGAGAATTTTTCCCCCCAAATTTTTTACATTCCCTCTCAAAACTTTTGCGTTCCCTCGCAAAGATATTTGCGTTCCAACACAAAAGTTTTTCATTCCCGCGCAAAGTTATTTGCGATCCCTCGCAAAGATATTTGCGTTCCCACCCAAAATCTGTTGACAGCTGGGACAGACACGTCCTGTTTAATGTTATATCTTTGCGAGGGAACGCAAAAGTTTAAAAAAATTTCCCCCATCCTACTTTTTTTTTCGATGTCCCTTAGGGGCTCTGTAGCTTTGAAATCAAGCAAGCTCCAAGCTAAGATTAGCACACTACTTTAACACTAATTAAGGTAACAAAATCTTTTTGAATAACTAGTTTTTGACACTTCATCTGGCACCAAAAACACAAAAAATATCGTAAAATATATCTTACAAACACCATTATAAAACACACGGAAAGTGTCAAATAGCAGCATTTACTTTACTTCACTTTGAAAAGATGAATGGGTTCAAAAGTTCATGGGTTCGAGTCATTGAGTCGTTTATTTGACCAGTGCACTTTATTAAATTATTATCAAACCTGTTCAAAATGACTTCTAAACGCTATGTGATGGCAGAGTGCATTTATATATTTTATTATATAAATACTTTTATATATGTCATCTCTGATATTTTTTTAAAGCAGGATCTCACCTGTGCGCTAAAGCAGATGGAATGGCCAGAGGAAACAGAGACAAGGTCATCCCCAGATCACTCACAGACAAGTTCACGACAAAAAACTCCGCTGGCTTCAGAGATGACCTCTTACGGTAGGCTACAAACAACAGCATGCCATTTCCCAGAAGCGACAATACACCTGGTAGAGAAAGAGAGATCTATCCATCTGCTCACGTCTATTCATCTTTTCATCAAAGCTACTGAATTTGTAAAGCTGTATTGAAGATGTGCCACTGACAGTGTGACATCTCCATGCCATTCCTGATGAACCTGTCACATAAAGACACTGTTTGATCCTAAAGCTTAGAAATGCTAAGCAAACCCTGTCTGGTCTGTCTCAGGATAGTCAAGAAGAATAACAATAAGGTCCTTAACAGACTGAAGTTAAACCAACCCAGCTTTAATAATCCATGCAATTTATCTGCCACATCGTATGTATAATTAAAGTTGTTGCTTCTTAAATGTCGAGGAGACCAGAACTAATCGCACACATTCGCACACATCACATCCATTCAACTGACCGTATTCACAGACAAGGCTTAAGCCTAATATGTTTGAGCTGTCTAAACTGAAAGGAACTTGCACTAACATATCTTAAAATGTGTCAGTACAATTTTTTTTCTAAGGCACGTTAATAAAAGCTACTTAAAAGTCTGAATTGAATTAAGGCCTTATATTAGCTTAATCTAAGCATTGCCTGTGAAACAAAGTGACAAAAGGCCACAAAGTTCTTCCTGACTTATTTATCAAGTGTGAGCCACCCCAATCATTTCCCCAAACTAATTATAGACCCTATCTTTGGCCATCTCAGGAAAGCATTAAAAAATATATTTGATCATCCTCAGGACAATTTGACCTAGGTGGACACAGGCAAGGTATGCGACACAAGAAGGTTAATGACAGCTGAATCATTTCAATTATTCATAAGAAATAAAGACATGCAAAGTCACTGAGGCATCATTTGATGTTCTACTCTGAGGAAACTACTGTACATATGAAGATGTAGAGGATGCCAAAACGTAATGGTGGTTGTGGACTCACAGAACACTGAATAAAGTGATCCCATGAGGACGTCGTGCTGTCTGGAGATTGTGGATACGAACAGGGCTGTTTCTGACATATTACCCATCTGTGGGGAAGAAAGAAAGAGAGCTTAAGAATGTGTCACATTCAGTTCTGAAACATGATGTTTCAGCTATGTCAACATTTCAGTTTATCTGGTAGGCTAATTCACAGCCTCCTTTCGACCATTTATGTTTTTAAATAGTGTGTGAACAATTAAAATAATAATAAAAAAATGGTTTCCAATATCAAACCATCCGCTTTAACAGAAATCCTTAATAAAAAACTGCAAAGGTGAAATAAAATGACAGTTTTCCTTTTTGGACAATACAACCAAGCAACTAAAATAAAGATATTTACATTAAAAAAAACATTTATCACAAAACAGTCAAATATTCTTTAGCAGCAAACTTTCAGGAACATTAAATAAAATCTCTTCATTCTGTTCCACCTTGACACCCATAACAATCGCCATTGATATTTTCCACAGAAAAATGTGACCCCAGTTTGGTGATGCCTATTTTAGGCGGGTTTACACCATGTCAACTCAATCACAAACTCTAGACAGAATCAATTTTAGGTAAGTTACTCTTAAAAAGTAATTAATTACAAGTTATCACTAATTAATCTTCAACAGTGTAATTAGATTACTCTCTCTAAAAAGTGTTGCATTATTTATTACTAATTACTTTCTGAATCCCATATCAAACTGGACCAGTTGAACAAGGATATTACAATACAATATAATACAATACAATACAATATAAAATTGCATAAGTATTTAAAGGGAGAAGGTTACATTAAAAGCATGAATAGATCCTCAAGTAAATAAATTGTAGTAATTAATTACTTAATAATGCAGTACACCCAACACAGGTGAGTGGACAGAACTCACCTTTCATGAGCGACAATGTGCTTGAATACCCACATGGAGTCCAGGTAGAATCCAAACAACAGCAAAACTCACAAATAGAATGATGGACAGTTCATGACTGAGAGAAAAACTGGAAGACATAAAGAGGTGCGTCCTCAAATTCAGAGAGCTTGAGCTGTGGTGCTCTGCGCTGGAGGATCAGCAGGCGAATGGCAGTCAGTGCGCTTTGACAGTGAGCAAGACACAGTTCTGAGGTCTGATGTCACTTAGAAAGCACACTCTCTGCTACCGGTCTTTTTGTTTTTGCTCTTTTCCCTCCCCCTTCTCACACAAAAGGTTTTTGACCCTCTTCTGTATTCCCATTTTATGATTAGCCACTCTCTCTCTCTCTCTAAATCTCTATCTCTCTAAATATCTCTCTCTTTACTTCATTGAAACAAACATTTTCCTCACACCTACCCCTCTCATTTGTCTGATTGTTTGGAAATTGGGTTCCATACTGTAAAAGTAGTGTGTAATGTCATTTTAATCCAGTCATCCACTTATTTAGCTATTTTGTGTTTTCTTTCTGTTGCATTTCATATAAGAACATCCGTGATGACATTTTGTTTTTCTAGCCAAAGGCTTCTCAGAATCAACCTGCTGCTGAACGCCATTTTTCCATTTCTGTGAAAAATTCACAACATCTTCTGCTGCCATGTCATTTGTTAACTCAAAGCTATGCATAATTGTCAAACTTTTCTTGATAATTGTGTCAATGCTCCTCTCCTCTCATTTTTCATTTCATCTCCTCTTTTTTTGTGCATTTTTCATAAATTTTTGGTGTCCTTATGAGCAAGGTCTCTTCTCTTAATGAGAACTACCTCGTATCTTTAAAGGGATAGTTCACTTTGAAATTAATTTTTGATATGTTTTAGCTTACCTCAAGAGCATCCAAGATGTAAGTGTCTTTGTTTCCACAGTATTTTCAATTTTTATTTTTAGATCAAACCGTTTTTGTCTATCAGTCTGGAGATTTATGGGGCCCACCTCAAAGAGCATGCCCAGAGAAGTCCAAATTAAACATTACGGACTAAAATTACTACATTTTAAAAACGATTTAAAAAAAAATTATCAAATTAACTAAAGCATAGAAATATGAAAAAAATTCAATTACAACAAAACCAAAAATATAAAAATAATATGATTAATATAATTACACACAAGACACATACAAAAGCTTTATTTCTACACAAAACTATGAAAAAGAACTAATTTATTGTTAGCATTTAATGTCTGAGCCGAACAGCATTACTGAAACTGAATGTTTATGCGACTGTGAGAGCAATGTTGCCTGTGGCCTCTGCAAATGTCTGTGCACATTTTTTTCCCCCTTGCTACTACACCTTTTAAATTTATCCTCAAAGTCAGTGGGTGAAAATAAGGTATCCCACTGTAACTGCAGGGTACAGACCGACTGCATGAAGACGAGAATAGCAGGGAAAGCAAAGATGGGCAGATGGATTGAGGGGGGGAGGGCTGGAGAATGAGATGATATGGCAATGCTTTGCTTCAGGGTGATAGAGCAAAATTTGTTCATCTGACTCAGCAGCAGCACCCAATTTTGGGAGACACACATGATCCCATACACATTAAAAATTGATATTTTACAGTTTGTGAATATTACCCAATATTTCCCTGTAATTTATTGCATGTGTATATATATATATATATATATATATATATAGTATAGTACATAGTATAGTGTGTTTGTGTGAGATTAATCTCATATATATATATATATATATATATATGAAGAGTTCAGATGCAAAAGCCTCTAAGTGCCATTTGAAATTTTCTTCTAAAATGATCATTTTTATCAAGCTTGTATATTTAAGTTCAGTAATTTCACTTAAATGACAATTAATAGCTAATCTTCATTGCCATTTAAGTGAAATTACTGAACTTTAATATACAAGCTTGATAAAAATGATCATTTTAGAAGAAAATTTCAAATGGCACTTAGAGGCTTTTGCATCTGAACTCTTCATATATATATATATATATAATATATATATATATATATATATATATATATATATATATATATACACACACACACACACAGTATTATATTCTAAAACATTTAATTATAAATATTTATAATAAATATTAATATTTATGTTTTACTGAAATTATAATGGAATTAATGACCCTTTATTAGATATAATTCTGAGGCTAGTTTGGTTAAGTCATCCCGAAAATTGTCTTTTGTTTACGGGAGAAAGGAAACAACATGATGCTACAGTCCCGTCACATGATCAGCTAAAACAAAACAGTTATCCCCTCAACTGAAAACCATTTGAAATAAGTGGGCTTTTTGGCAACATGTTAGGCCAGCTGGTGAGCACCGCCATTATGCCACAGGGAAAATGGATGTTGTTTACACACACACACACACACACTTTGCACATTTCTCAAGTACAGTGCCATCCACCTCATCTATTACTGTAATTTCCTTCTGGCACCTGTTCTGGGAACATCCAAGAGATAACCAGCTCCACAGACTTTAAAACAGCATACTCTCGAGTACTCAATCCAGGTTATTCGCGGTATTCATGTTTTCTTTTTAGTTAAAATTACTATTGCATACATTGAATTGTTTGCCATAATTCAAATATAGCGAAAGCAACAATTCATGAATGTTTAGGAGCATTTGCATTGTTCCAAGAATTTTTTTTTCAATAACCCTTCGACCAAATACTCTGACTGAACTTTAGTTCCAGTCTGTGTTTTGAAATGTTATTCTTTGTGTAGAGTAATTTGTTCTCTAAAGTGTCAAGATGACTTTTCTCTGTTGAATGGAAGTTGCTGTCTGATGTAGTTTTTACAGAGAGCTGGTCTTGATAGCCTGCTGTTATCACCACAACTGTCTCAAAAGAACAAACACAGAATGTTGGAAGTGATGATTGCTGGATTTTTCTGATGACGTGGTTTTGTTGAGTAAAGCGTTGAAAGTTTTGAAGGAAGTCAATGAATTATAAATGAAATCACAGGGTTTCTTATCCTTGATATCTCTCTCTCTCTCTTTCTCTTCTCTGCATTTCTGTACTTTTTTTGTACATTTCTGTAAAAAGTTTTTCAACATATCACTATTTACAATAAAAATACCTGCTTACACACCCATAAAATGATTTGGGCTATTATTATTGAAGATCCTAGTCAGATAAAATATGATATGTCATCCACAGAGGACAGAGTCAGTATAATCTGCATAGTTGCGTCATCTGTAAATATGACGTTCAATAGACCTGCTAATTACCTTGAGATCAGAAAGATGTTGTGTTTTTTAGGTTTAAAGACTTTTTGATGTTATAAAAAGACAGTAGATAAAATAAAAAAAAGTTAACCATGAAAACACAATAATAAGATGTGTATGTTAGTGCCTCATTAAAACTCACTAGGCAGAGTAATGCAATATAATATGAACACCGGATAGCGTAGCAGGAACGGCGACTGAAGGCGGCGAAATGAAGGCCAGAGGCTTCAGTTGAAATAGCTCGTCCATCAGAAGGCTTTCTCGACGGCGCAACTTCTTACTCTGGATCCAGCGATGCGTGCGCTTTGATGAAGAGATGAAAAATCAGTGATATGAGCCCATCGAGTTATATTTATAGGGCTAGGCCACGCCCGGTTCGGCGGGAGTGTGACGCAGTGGGCGCGAAAGTGGGCACCAAAGGGCGTCTCTCGATAGGCTGCTGCAGTTGCCGCAGGACAGCCAATAGGCACGCTAAGTCACCTTGCCTATGTCTGCATGCTGCCACAACACATTTTACATTAATACAAAATTAAGGATAACATTTTGGCTTCAATATTTCACGGAAAAGAGATTTCATCATTGTACAGCTCCACCATGTCACGGCTCACACACTTGGTCAGACTTACTTTGCAAAGCAAACAATTCCGGCACAAGACAGAAAGGAAAATCCTCATATCACCACAGCTTTGAAAGACCAGACGCGACTCTCCTGATCTTCTTCCCACTTTATCCTATTTTACAGGCAACAGTTAATCGATCAGCTGGGTCTCCTGAGCCAGGGCCTGCAACAATAACATAATTACTAATAAATATTAGCCTTAGAAATGTGTAAAAATGTAAAACCCTACTATGTAATTCTTTCAGACATATTGGTGGTCATTTGTTTTGTGTATATTTAAACATTATTTTTATTTTATCATGGTTAAAAAGGGGAGGTAGGACTGCTTCATGACCGATTTAAACGTTCTGTGTGACTGCATCTCTCGGCGACAATCACATATAAATGTCGGAGACAGTGGGAACAAGTAAGCCCTGTCTTTTAGTGATGGAAACACAAACCCAAATCAGATCTTTCCCTAATCTTGTAGAAGTTGGACACACTGTGTTCCTATCAAACAGCATTCTTTGTAATCACTATTTGTTAATTTATCAAACACGTTGTGTATAATTTTAATTTAGTTGTAAAACCTTTCTGCAGATCATGGATTTGCTTTGATCACACTGTCTGGCCGTTTAAATAGTGAGGTTGTGTCTGCTCTAGTCTCTGTAATTGATTGTGATTGTGAATAAGAATGGCAGCAGACCAGAGGCTTTAATTGGGAATGTCTGGTCTTGTCTGGTCTAGTGCCATCAAAAGGCCCGTAAAAGAAAAAACCCGCTTATGACACAAGCCCACAATAATGTTCATATCTACTGCATGATATCAGTGACGCAGATTCAATTTCACACTGGATATAAGAAGACATAAAAGGGATAGTTCACCCAAAAAACTTATCATTTCGATTTAAATGTCATACAGTATGACTTTCATTTTTCCGTGGCGCACAAGATGATTTTTGAAAAATATTTCTACTGTTGTTGACAGAAATGGTTAAAAAATGATGGAGCAAATGACAGTAGACTGACAGCAGCTAACAAGAGTGATAATAAGAGGACAACAGATGAGTAGTGTGATGAATGCTGAATGAAAGATGAAAAGATACCATGTGATGTGGAACGCAGGATGACAAACTGACAGTATTGGAGAGGACAGATAGTGTGAGTTTGTTTCCGTGTGTGAGTGAGTGTGTTTCCGTAAGTGAGTGTATATTCAAAGCCTGGACCGGCAGCAATTTTCCGGCCTCATTATCTTTCTCTTGTCTCCTTGCTTCTTTCTCTCACACTGAAATGCACGACACGTATTTGTGTCTCCATATAACCAAATTTGCACCAGGTGTTAATTCGTCACACGGTGTGTTGGATAAATGTGTCACTGCAGGCTAATGAGATAGGAGACAGAGCTAGCTACTAAAAATTAAAGAGTGCTGTCATTGGGTCATGACCTTCCTTTTCCTAGAAATGTGGCATATTGAATTTGTGGAAAGGTCCTGTTTAGTATTCGGTGTGTGTGGGTTTAAGGGGGATGGGCAGAAGCCAGTGGTCTCCATTAGGAAAATATATAAATAATGGTGTAATGAAAATCGAAATAAAGGTTTGTGTTAGGGTTAGTTTTGAAAATAGAAAATATCCCTATAGTGTGCGGTCAGGTTTTACATACATTCTGAGTAAGGTTCAAATGATCCTAGGACAGTAAAATATTTGGGGTACCAGATGTTCCACAAACCCAGTAAATTGTCATAATGAAAATGTAAAAATGCTGAATGATTTAGGGTTGGGGAGATAAAAGAAAAACATTAACTCAGTATGGAACTCAATGGAAAGTCTTTGCCATGATAGATAAATGTGCGTGTGTTCAGCCAGGATAGACAAATGGACATAAACCATTGAAATTAAAAACATATTGAATTTGTGGAGGAGCTAAGTCTTTGAAAATACCAGGAACTGTTTTGAGTGCGAGTGGGTGAGAACATTTTATTCTTTCGGGCTTGAGTATCACTTGTCTGCTCTACAAGGCGAAATATGTGCAATAATACCTGTCAGCATCTCAGCGGGTACACAAGACCCCAGATGTACAGGTGAGAACAGGTGAATGAACAGCCGAGGCCGGTTTTGTACATGATGTTCTTCACACATGAGGTCGCATCATCTGTATAACTGCATAACCTTTTCAGACTCTGATGGAATTTAAGATATTTGTCATCACTTAATTATATCACAACTATAGGAGCTTCATACATTGTGAGATTAATTTTGTCTGCCATCTAGTGGAATTGATAGGACAATACATTAATGCATTAAATGTTGTCATTTAACTGATATTTGCCCTTTAATCCTTAAAACAAACTATGTATTTTTATTTTAGTTAATAGTACGTAATCCCATACTTATTAGGCTAGCAAACTATTGTATTTCAGTAGTAAATATTCATTAGGGACTAATACTTACTCCAATAGTGGTTATGTAGTTACTGACTGACTATTATTTCTGTACTACTAGTCATTTGTTAAAACAATTTAATGGGTAGTTTAATTGCTGCTCAAATCTTACATGAGTCATTTTCAAATCAAACAGCTTTCTGTTCGTCAACGAATCCGCGTGAGGTTACTAGCAAAGCAATATTTTAGTAGCCTTTGAATCTATAAGTGACTATTGAATTTAATTAAGTAATTAAAAAATACTAGTAACTTAAAATAACTACTCGTTAGTTTGAAGGAATAGATGAAAATGGTTGGTAAAAAGGAAAAATGACTTGTCTAGTGTGCGTGGGGAAAATTTTACTACATTTCCCAGCAGTCTTAGCTAAGCAGCAATGTAAACGACACGCCCAGTCGCAACGCTTGGGAGGTGACGTTTGCAAATCTGATGTTTGCGCTTTGTGGCTGTTAGCTGGAAACACCACACTCTCAAACAACAAAACAAGCTGAATTCAAGTAAAATGACAATGTTAGGATATTAAAAAACATCAGCAGGGATATTTATTTCGGATTCACGGTTTCTGGCTTCAAACCTGTTACCTGAAGGCCTGTTGTGAGAGGAAATCCCCGGACTGAACTGCGACTCCAGGCCGGTTTGGGAGGACATGCCACCGGAGAGAAAGCTGCTCAAAACTCGCCAATCTTCGCGTGTTTTACCCGTAAAACATACGGCAAGTGCCTGAACTAAAGCCAAAAGACTTTTATAAGACACGAGACTGTCCACCTGACCAACAAAATGTGTTAAAAAAGACCGAGGAGGGGAGGTTTATGGAGTGTTAGCAGACGGTGCTGATAAGCAGGTAGAGTACCGACTTTGATAGAAACGCAAGAGTGATTAATTATATGTTAACAACTCAGAAACAGGAAACCCTGAGCAGGTAGATAGTCATAATAATGTGTTTTTTTTTTTTTCAGTATGGTCAACTACTTATTCAGCAACAGTTAACTTGAATAAAACTTTAGTGTTTTGTATGCGCATATGACAGATCAGATTATGCTGTATTTGCTAGGAAACAATATTATTTAAAGCAACAGTTCTTATTTTGTTTGAGGGAGGTTAAGGTCTACTTATCTCACCGCAAGTGTTGCAATCACCAAGTAATCGTCATTTCCTCCCCCCATCCTAAAGTTTCTTATGTTGCGGAACCTCTGTTGATGAGGTCACACAGCATACATGTTGAGTTTTTGGTTTCACCTCCTACTTGTGTTCCTTATGTTTGACACAAGCTGCTGATTTCTTAGGGTCACCGTTTCTGGAGTGTTTGCAACTGAGGACTCGAATCCATCAGGATGAACCGTTACCTGCCTGTGGCACGGCAGCACTTTCTGAGTGCTCTCGCAAGCACGAGTGTGGTGGTCAAATCCATATGTGCCACTGTAATCCTGCTGTACCTGCTCTCCTGGGCTGCTAACACTACTTACCTGCTTGCTGTCACACCTGGCTTCCTTTTTCCTCCCAACTTCTGGATTTGGACACTTCTGACCCATGGGGTGGTGGAGCAGCACATTTTTGGTGTGGCAGTAAACGTTGCTACCGTGATGGTTGCCGGGCGGCTTTTGGAGCCATTATGGGGGGCGCTGGAGCTGCTGATTTTCTTCGCTGTGGTAAATGTAGCAGCCGGTCTCCTATCTGGACTCTCCTACCTTCTCACCTACGCTGCGACCTTTGACCTGGACTACCTGTTTGCCGTGCGGGTGTACGGCGCACCCGCTTTTCTTGGGGGCATTCTTGTAGCACTGAAGCAGACTGCGGGAGACACCACAGTGCTTCGAGTTCCCCAAATACGCTTGAAAGCTGCCCCAGCACTAGCTCTGCTTGCAATAGCTGTGCTGCGGCTAGCGGGGTTGCTGGACACTTCAGCTCCACTAGCAGCATGTGGGTACGGCGCACTGTCTGGGTGGGTTTACCTGCGCTTTTACCAGAGGCACTCTAGGGGGCGTGGAGACATGTCGGACCACTTTGCCTTCGCCTCTTTCTTCCCAGAGGCTCTCCAGCCGGCTGTTGGGTTTGCAGCCGGGCTTGTGCACTCCGTCCTTGTGAAGATGAAAGTTTGTCGTAAAATGGTGAAGCGCTATGATGTTGGGGCTCCATCCTCCATCACCATCAGCCTGCCAGGCACAGACCCTCAAGATGCAGAAAGGCGGAGGTACGTTTACCTTATTTTAGTATCATATACTATTATACTATTTAAAAATATTTTGATTTTGCTTTTATCATATATTTTTTGATTTAGGTTTTCTTTTTCCATTTTTATTTTATTTTTAGCAATTTTCTTACATGCTTTATTTCTTTTTATGTTTTAATATTTTTTGTTTTACTTCACTAATTTTTGTTTGTTTAAATTTTACACAAATTAACTCCACGAACATGTAAAACAGCGATAGATTGACTGACACCAAAGTCAAGGCACTTTAATCTCAACATTTACGCATAGGAAATTGAACTCTACTTTGAAGGGAACAAGCAAAACATGATTATTGATTTCAGCTCAGCATTGGGCATCATTTGTTTTTGTTTTTTACCTTACCGTTGCCAAATCTTACATTTTAAAATGCTACCGGTGCCTGAACCGATACTTTAAAAAAGAGCCACAAAACGACTGGATTTATTAAAAAAATTCTTTAAAGAGTAACTAAACCAACTTTTTTTAGTTAATGATCTGTAAGAATGGGACATTTTAATGCTGATCATTGATTCGAGTAACTTTTTTGACATTTGGGTAAAGTGTTTTATTTCTAGAATATGGTGTAAAAACGTCTTAGTGCTGCCCTCTTCAGGTTGAATGGTGGCTACTGCAGTTGAATTTTCCTATTGGATGTTTGCGGTTCTTCGTGACATACGCAGGTTCCAGCTCACCACGCCCTTGGTACGAGCTACCACGCCCTCGGCATTTTAAAAATCATTTTGTCAAAACCACTGCGAGTCAAGAGTTGGAATTACAAGTATTGAAAACCGTCAAGATAGAGTATTGAAATAAACGTCAAATTTTTATTTATATAATTTGGCCCATTGATTCATTTACTTTCACAGCATTTTATTTATTTTTTTTTTACAATTGATATAGGCCTAAGCCAATTAAAATTTTAATAGTGCGCGCTGCACAAAAATTCTATTTCAATTTGAGCGGAGCGGCCTGGTGTGGCTTTGAGCGGGGGAGCTTCTCACCGCTCCACTCTGCTCATATGCTCTGTAGCAGCATCAATTTTATTTTCTTATGTTTTCCCTTAGGCAATTGGCATTGAAAGCTTTGAACGAGCGCCTGAAGCACACGGAAGACCAGTCGGCTTGGCCCAGCATGGAAGATGAGGAGGATGACGAAGATGAGGAGGTGCGGACAGACACTCCTCTCCTTTCCAGCCGAGAGACTTCGCCACCAGCACCCAGCGCCACACAAAATCCTACGGGACAACAGGAGTCCAGCATCATAAGTTTCGAAGATGCTCCAACCCATTCCTAACACACAGACAGACACACACACATAGTCCTTCTTTTTGTCCTGCAGTGTTCAGTTTAACCTTACACAAATGCTACTGGAGACATGACACACAAACACTATCTTGGTAAAGTTTTACATAGACAAACAAGGAGTTGCCACTAAATGAACACATCACCCAGATAAGTAAACTGAATGACAAAGACATCCACACTCAGTTTTTCAGCTGTACAAATAACCCTGGACTAGCCTGAATCCTAGCATCTGCAGTGCTCCAGTACTTCTGCTTTGTAAAAAGAATATCTTCTCTCCCTCTGGCCTCTTGTGTAAGGTTTCTGGGATGCATTGTCTCTGAATAAATGCTCTAATGATTGATGGGATTAAATCTCAGTTTTTAAATGTATGGCAGTCTCTAAAAAAATGTTTATGGGTTGCCTTTTTTGTTTGGTATTTTTGGCCTTGTATCAGGAAAAGGCAATATTCCTGATATTTATTGAGCAGACCATGGGACTTGCTGATCACTGATGGAACCGCATCATAAGAATGTCTGGAACATCAAGGGCTGGATTGCTGAAGATGAAGATTGTTTGCAAATGACAAAAAACGTGATCTCTAATGTAAGGCTCTGCTCTCATTGGTCAGGATGTGGCCCTTTGATTTCCTGTTTTCAGTCACGGTGATGTAATAGGTGGAGGCATAGAGAGGAGAGAGTTGGATACAGTCATTTCAAATATATTTTTGTTCAGAATAGTTTGAAATGATAATAGCAATATAGAATCTGAATCTGTTCCCTGTTGTACCTTTTTCCTCCTCTGTACTTTAATGATATGTCTGTATGTGTTGGCTTAGAGTGTTGCACTCTAAATTATGAGCTTACATAATGGACCTGTTTTTATAAAACACAGATTGTCTACACAATGTGGCTTTAGTTTGAGTTTGTATTCTGACAAATAGCTCAGCTATTTCTTTGGAGAAATGTGGTTATGTATGATATTTGGGTAGGGTTCCCAAATTTTTTCATTGATATTTTTATCCTTTTATTTCTTTGGGGTTTTTTACTAGTAATTGTTGATCTGTTTTCTCATGGTTCCAAGGCTTCAACCTTGAGACTGGTAGTCTCATTCTCTGATTCAGATCTCAGCCTAATTCTCTGACCTCTCCATCTCTAATAAAGACTAAATGAACACACCTGTACCAGAGGACCTTATTGATTCAAAACAAATGATCAGTTTATTAACAATATCCGTCAGTGCACCAAACTGTGCATATATATATATATATATATATATATATATATATATATATATAGGCCTATGTACATTCAGCATTCAACACCATTAACCAAATTTTCAGGATAAAATTGATAGGGAACCAATCACAGTACGGGGAGGGAGCAGCAAGACGATGATGACGACGTACATGCCATGCGACACACCGAAGCAGTTAGGCTACTTTGTTTATAACTATGGATCCATCATGGCAGCGGACGCGAAGTTACCTTTTGATACTTCTGGTCCCTGCATAGTGAGACCTAGTGGATGAATATTGAACTCACAAAGGGCTGGTAACAAAATGGCTAACCACATGTTGAGCTGAAAACCTATCCAAACAAAATTGTCTTCTCAGCAAAATTGTGTATCTTTTGTTTATCTATTTAGTATTAGCTTGCACAATGCCTAGAAGTGTGTTTTATATTCTTTTTGGATAAATTAGCAACTCTGAGCTAGTTCAAAAACGATGGGCCAAAAATGACCCTCTGTGTGTATGGGTTAAACAAATGTGGGGTCAAAAATGACCCTTTGGTTCTTTGAGTGACTTTGATGGAGAATGGTGACAGTCCTGTATTTGGCTAAAGTCTTGAAATAATTTTATTTGCATAATGTATATTTCTAAGTTACCTCAGTAGTAGTACAGGTTCAGAGACTAATAAAGTAGTAAATCTTTTCAGGGAGTATGGCCGCTCCCTGTTCAGGACAGGGAAAGCAAGAGAGAAAGATCACTGTTAAGACAAGTATTGGAGCAACTTGAAGCTGATGATAGTAACTTTGGCCCTGAATTGGACAGCGATAGCGATTCTGATTAATTGTTTCACAATCGCATGAAAGTGATGGTGGTGAATCTTCTGACCAAGACAGTGACTCATCCAATGACTTGTCCAGTGATGAAAATGTGCCGTTTGCCGAGACTGCTAGCCCGCAGATGAGCCAAATTGTGCCGCAAAAACTTGCAGTTGGCGAAAGAAAGGCTTTGAGTTGCCTGATGTGAACTTTCAAGGTGAACAGGTTGAGTCGTACCAGGATGCCTAAAGCCCAAATGGGTCAAATTTGGCCGTAATCCTAAATTAGGGAATAAAGGGTTAAAATTGATAAAGTGGATATTTTGGTGTTCAGTGAACTTATAGCTGTAATTTAATGCATAGTTTATAATTTTCCAAAGAAGAAAAGGGTTCTTGGGTTCTCCAGGGTTAATAGAAAACATTCTTTTCATTTTGATATGGCTATAGTCATATCACCCTGTAGTAGCCAAAGACTGGTTGCCCACTGAAGCCAAGCAGGATTGAACCTGGTCAGGACCTGGAAGGGAGACCTCCTGGAAAAATCAGGTTGCTGGTATCAGTGAGGCCAGGAGGGGGCGCTCACCCTGTGGTCTGTGTGGATCAAAATGCCACAGTGTCGTGATAGGGACTGTAACAAGCACCTGCAACAAGTCCTTCAGATGATACATTAAAACGAGATCCTGACTCTGGTCATTAAAAATCCCATGGCACTTCTCATAAAAGAGTAGAGGTGTAACCCCAGTGTCCTGGCCACATTCCGTTAATTGGCCTTTATCAATCATGGCCTCCTAAGAATCCCCATTAGCTAAATTGGCTGGCCCTATCACTCTCTCTCCTCTCCACCTACTGTATAGGCCTAGCTGGTGTGTGGTGAGCACACTGGTGCCGTTGCACTGTGGCTGCCATCGCATCATCCAAGTGGATGCTGCAGACTCATTTTTGTTACTTTTGGTCAATTTAATGTACTTTTGCTGAATTAAGAAATCTTTACTGACCCCAAACATTCGAATGGTAGTATATATACACCATAAAATGTCAGAATGCTGTTAAAATAATGAAAAATTGCAACACATTTAGGACTTAATCAGAGATCATTTCTTTGCATGTCCAACAACACCTAAAATAATTGCAGTTAACAAAGGCTCTGCATGAGGCTTAGGCCTTCTGTGTTTTATGACAATTGAAGCTGGACCACAGTATAGCACCCCCACTCCAACATTCACTTACATTATCTTATATGGAACAAAGATGCAATAAGTAAGTAGATGGCGACTAAAGCGTTCATTCTGCTTGTGTCTCATTTTGTATTCCACAGAAGAATATTAGCTTGGAACAATGTGATATTAAGTAAATAATTACAGAAGTTTATTTGTGGCATAGATACTAAAACATGGGTTTGTTTGTGGACTAAATGCAGTGTGTAATGTGGTACAGTCACCAATAGATGGCGCAACAAATACGCACCTTCAAATTCGGATTTCCTAATCCATTCAAAACAACAAACTCATTCAAACGGGGATGTCCTGACCTGATAGCCTAGTGTTAAATGCGATTGCCTCCTATAAAAAACATGACTGCATTTCCTCTTCCAAAGAAACTTTATTCAAAGGTATTCTTATGTGGTAGGTTGTTTTAGGTTGGAATAAAAGTTGTTCGTTGGTTAGATTATAGTATTTTTTGTTCCATGAACGGCACACATTTTTTAGTTTTTAAATTCATACATAACACAAAACTGCTTGTTATAGTGGTTAAGGGTGGACCGTTTCTTATAATGACTCATTCATCCACCGCCAAATAAACTCTCTTCAACGAGCTCGCGCAGGCGTGGCCCGAGCTCGTGCACGCCATCCCTTCCCCCTACTGAATGCTCGCGCTCTGCGCGTGCTCGTCAACGTTTTATTGTATCGGACAGAAGAGGCGACGGAGCTCCACCGTTGGAATAAAACAAAACGGCGAGCCATCTAAACTGCAGGTAAGATTAGTTTATCTTCTCGTCTCCGTGTTTATACACCTGTTATACACTTTATAAGCCCAATTCGACGCTGAATGGTTGTTTTAAAACTACTTTTTGATATCATGGAAAGGTAAGAGCTCAGCGACTGACCATTCGCCGCTTCCGCAAGCAACCGCCGGCCGGGAGTAACGTTAGCTGCTTACCCTCGGCGTACAGATTTTTAAAACCGTTTCAAGCCTTATCCATGTATCTCGGCATGAAAATTAGATTTTAAATGTTAGGGGAAACTGGTCAAGTTTACACAGAAGTGTTTGGTCGTAAATTTCATATGTATTACCGGTAGCTAACAGTTCAATATGTGGTAGGAGCTGTTTGTTTGTATGTTTGTTTGTTTTTTTTAAGGAGAAAGCTAACGTTAACGTAACGTAAAGCTCGACATAGACGTGCGCAAGATCTCAGATTTAGACGTAACTAGAGTATTAATGATTTTATGTATCTTTTACCGTCCATTGATTGAACCATTGTCTTCAGTGGGTTTTCTTCGGTGGTAACTTGTATAAAATATATAGATGTACAATATAAGATTAGTAATCTAAAATGAGCCTGTTTCATAAACTGTGATTTTGGCAAATCTTGTAAATTATAATCTGGTTGATTGGTGTTTGTTTTATTAACCTTTGAATATATACTTATCTAGTTATTGATCATTTGAAATGTGTGAGTTTCTCTGGGATAATCTTTGGTATTGTTTTATTTGGTTGGACAAGGAACTTTATCTTTTTATCCATGTAGTGTAGCATTAAACGGTAATTAGGTGTGTTCAAGTGAGATGTGTATCTAAAATATGTCATTCAAATTTAAAAAGTTGAATACAAAAGCATAGGAAGTCAGATGCATTGACCCAAGCTTCACTTTTTTCCCAGTTAGCTATGATACAGTAATGCAATCCTTTATTTGAATGCATTATAGTTTCTCAGTGACCATTAGAAGTCATTGTGAGGTATAAACCTATTAATATATCAATAATCATAGTTGTTTGAAACTCCCATTGGACCTTAATTACACTGTCCATTGAAAATCTTGAATAAATATTGATAAATATATGAATATATACGTTGATTAATATCACAACCTTTTTACACAAAAACGTGTTCTCCATTTTTCACGAATGGAGGTTTATTGAGCCAACAGGTGCCATCCAGATTAATCTGTATTACTTTAAATAATTGACTAAACCTTAGTGTTGCCATGCAGTTACCAGGAGGTCCCAGAAGCCATGTGGCCATATACAACCCAATGAAGTTTGACTTCCATGAGGATACAAGAGTATAAGTTTAAGGTGGTGTTGATATGAACGTCATGTTCATCTTCGGCCCTCGGCCTGCACATCTTCTCATATTAATATGTCATTAGCATCTTATCTCCATTTAAGTAGACATGCTGAAGTCAAGAGTGAGAATCTCCCAAATCATTACACATTTATGATTAATATAGTAGGCCATATGGAAGATAGAACCAGTAGTTGATATTTAGTGTGCAAGGCTTTGTCTCTTCTGTTGTTTTTCAGACTTTGATCTTCAGATTTGCTGCACTGTGTGTGTGTCAGTGTTTAATCTACTGTCCATCTGAGCTGCTCTCATCGCCACAGGCCTGTTCATCAATAATGTGGGCTCTGTTCTGTAGATGCCAGCTTTATCTTGGCCACTGGGGTGCAGCTTGCACTTCAAAGACATCTGGCCCAGTTAACAGACGCTTCCAGATCTGCCTCTATTTAAACGTCTGTTCTGGATCAAAAAATTAAGTGACGCATCACGTTGATGCGATCGGATGGTTCTGCTGTGGTCATGTTGAAATGACTCTGGTGAAGGCTTGTCGGATGTCACCTTTGGCGTTGATGAGTCAACTGAGGACTCTGGATTCTCTGAACGCTGGATAGCTTTGATTACTGGGCCTAAGGGATGGGATGGTGTGTATTTACAGGGCTTTATAATAGCCACGAAGGGTATTGTTCATATTAGAGATTGAACTTTGAAGAACATGACATGGTATACTTCAAAAATGAAGTATACCAACATTTTAACCATGGCGATTATCCCAGCTGCTTCGAAAAAGATGACGGAGTGTAATGCAGCAGTGTTTAACTGTGTACGTGTGTGTCTTTTGTAGGAATGGCAGCTATTCGCAAGAAGCTGGTGATTGTTGGAGATGGAGCCTGCGGTAAAACCTGTTTGCTTATCGTGTTCAGTAAAGACCAGTTTCCTGAAGTATACGTACCCACGGTGTTTGAGAACTATGTTGCTGACATTGAGGTTGACAGCAAACAGGTGAGCAAAACACACTACAATGTGCAGAAACATCCTTGTTTCTCTGCTGTTTTATGTAGTTAATGTATCAAATAACAACACGTACTGAGGTTAATTTATGCTGGTTAATGAAATTAATTTGTTAAATAGAGATGGAATTAAAGTTTGGCTCATCTATGTGTTCACATGTAAACCCCAAAACCCAGTTTAATAAGTTAATTAAGTCTTTGCCTGTCAGTTGGAGATCTTAGATGTGGCTTTAATGTGAAAATATTGACCTGATCCACTTACCTTATTTAGCTTAACATGCTGATGGCCCCTCCATCTGTCCTTTTTTTTCCAGTGCAAGTCCATTTTAATGGTTTGGGATGTTCAGAATGTGCATTCAAACTCAGTTTGTCTCTTTATCCGATAGGTAGAACTTGCTCTGTGGGATACCGCAGGACAGGAGGACTATGATAGGCTCCGTCCTCTTTCATACCCAGACACAGATGTCATTCTAATGTGTTTCTCTATTGACAGTCCTGACAGTTTAGGTAAGGATACACTTTTCGATATCTTTCTGTGTTCCTTTACCATACGTGATTGCTTAAATTACACGTACTTTCGAATTTTCTAATAAAACTAGCCTTTGTTCTCTGACCTCTGTATAGAGAATATTCCGGAGAAGTGGACGCCTGAGGTGAAACACTTTTGTCCAAACGTTCCCATCATCCTTGTTGGCAACAAAAAAGACCTACGGAATGATGAACACACACGCAGGGAGCTGACCAAGATGAAGCAGGTAAACAAATACAGACTGCTTGTCTGTTTGAAAATAGAAACCCATACAGTATTTGGTCATTTTTACTATTGCATAGACAAAATCAATGTGCAGATATTGTGTACTGACAGCGTATTTTGTTTTGGCTGTCCAATAGGAGCCTGTTAAGGCAGAGGAAGGTAGAGACATGGCCAATCGGATTGGAGCATTTGGTTATATGGAGTGCTCAGCCAAAACAAAAGATGGAGTTCGGGAGGTGTTTGAAATGGCCACTAGAGCAGCGCTGCAGGCACGCAGAGGAAAGAAGAACAACAAATGCAGTCTGCTGTGAATACTAGCCATCGGACTTTATGCCTCTACTGGGGCTCAGAAAGAGTGTGTGAGGGGCACACTCCTATTTACAGTCATACATCCCCCTCACATTCGCCAAATGCTTTTGGGAAAGATCCCAGAAAAAAGCTTTTTGTCTGTTTTTTCCCTCCCTTTTGGTCTTATATTTTTAGTCATGGAGATGTTTATCAGTATTTAAGAGAACTTGAGAAATGGGACTTTTTGTTGATGCTTTACCAGGATTTGTGGTATCATTTAAGCTTGCCCATCTGCCAAATGATGTCATGTGACCCTGCGGGCTGATTGGAAAGGAGTTTTCCTGTGAGCTGCCAATCAATACTTCAGCCCATCCCTCATATGCTGGGCTTTTTTCTTCAACATGAAACAGGGCTGAACTTGATTGTTTCTGTATGTATGAATTATTTTAAGGGTTTTTTTTTTTAGATCAGGGCAAGATTGGGATTTTAGAACAGTAACTGTTTTAAAGCAAAAAAAGGGCATGGGGTTGGGTGGGGGGGTTGATATGTATACATACTTGTACATATGAGCATGTGTGTATTTATATGTACACACATTCAGGACTGGAAACCGTATTTGTAAACTAGACTTGGTAATCTTGTGTAATAAAAGATGTTCTATAAGGAGCAACCCTGTTTTTGTGTGCATGTAGAAAATTATTTACAGTGCATGTCTAAAACTTCAAAAACTAGCAGAATGTAAATGATACTAATAGAAAAAAAAATTAATTTGTTTGTCCTACTTTTTTTTTTTTAAGGAGTAGTTCACTGCGAAAAATACGGTTCTGTAATTTACTCATTCCAAACCTGCCGTTTGAGAAGTGTAGACATTTTGAAGAATGTTCACACTATTTTTTTCCATTCAATAAAAGCATATATTCACCACAGTCATGAATGGACTTTATGCACACCTACTGCATACGTATTTCTGCTTAAATGTGCTATCTGCGCTTATCCCATAGCAAACTGATAACAGCAATTTTTCTTCTAATTTCCATTAACTGTTAATCACAAATATATATATATATATACTCACCTAAAGGATTATTAGGAACACCTGTTCAATTTCTCATTAATGCAATTTCTAATCAGCCAATCACATGGCAGTTGCGTCAATGCATTTAGAGGTGTGGTCCTCGTCAAGAAAATCTCCTAAACACCAAACTGAATGTCAGGGTGGGAAAGAAAGGTGATTTAATTAATTTTGAGCATGGCATGGTTGTTGGTGCCAGACGGGCCGGTCTGAGTATTTCACAATCTGCTCAGTTACTACTGGGATTTTCACGCACAACCATTTCTTGGGTTTACAAGGAATGGTGTGAAAAGGGAAAAACATCCAGTATGTGGCAGTCCTGTGGGCAAAAATGCCTTGTTGATGCTAGAGGTCAGAGGAGAATGGGCCGACTGATTCAAGCTGATAGAAGAGAAACTTGAAATAACCGCTCGTTACAACCAAGGTATGCAGCAAAGCATTTGTGAAGCCACAACGTGCAAGAGCTCACCAAATGTGGACAGTTGAAGACTGGAAAAATGTTGCCTGGTCCAGTCAGAATTTGGCATAAACAGAATAAGAACATGGATCCATCATGCCTTGTTACCACTGTGCAGGCTGGTGGTGGTGGTGGTGTAATGGTGTGTGGGATGTTTTCTTGGCACATTTGATTTTTTCTGTGTTGAAGTGATATAATTGGGTCCCGGAGCATCTACCAACCCCGAAAACGTGAAAAAGTGACAACCCAGTAACTTTGTTTTGGTAAGTCTTTCTCTGCAAGCATGTCAAAAAATAAGCTGATCAGATTTCGCTCCCATTCTGACATAGGAAGGGGATCTTATTATAATATTACCACCCTTTAATTTGCACGTTTCCAGCCATGGTGTCACCATTTGGTGACGCCACAACAGAGTCCCCAGCTGCAATGGCAAAAGTTTGAGCAAAGCATGCAAATTGATCTGTCGTTGGCTGCAAAAACAAGCAGAGAACACTTTAACCAGAAGCAAAGAAGTTTGAAGAAGCGATCAAGCATAGAGTCCATAGGTGTGTCAAGTTTCAGACAGACAAGTACTATAGAATTTATCACATTAACAGATTATTGGTGAACTTTTGGTCTGTTCCTCTAACAAAGTTTTATGGACTCATAAGTTATATGGACTACATTTATGGTGCCATTTTTACATTTATGGTCATTGTATGTTTATTTTATGTAACTTGGTAGCATAAACATTGTTCAAAATTTGCGTTTCACAGAAGAAAGACATATTTCAAATGACATGAGGATGAGTGAAGATGGTACAGTTTTCGAACGATTCCCTTAAACTCTCAGTATTTTGCTTCCAAGTCCAGAATTGTTTGATTTCAGTTAAAGTGGGATAGATATTAATGTTGCTTTTTTTTAATGGTGAGACCAACAAACATTGTAAATCTCAGTTCCTGGTGTAAAATCAGGAACTATTTTTCATTTCAGATTTCTGGCTGTTTCTTTTACACCGCAACAAAATGTAGATTGGTAACATAGCATCATAATAAGATCAGATGTGTAGAAAAAACTGAGCCTTATGGGGTCATGAAAATATAATAGGTGACAAGACAATTACTTCACAGGACTGGAATGAAAAAAGTTTTAATGGAGGTGGAAATTCTGCTTTCATTTTGTCAGAGAACAGTATGTTCTGTTTTTACTCTGGTGACTAAGCCTGCACTCCAACTAATGTTGAGAAAGCTTTCGATTCAAAACTTGGTGAAGAGGAGCTGCAATTTATTTTGAGTTGCCACCCACTCCAGGATTCAGAAAAGCCTGGTGAAATTCTCTAAATCATCTTTACCAATATTGTTAGTGTAGAGGATAATTATGCATTATAACAGCTTGCTTTCATTTGACTAAAGGGGAAGAGGGAGGGGGGATATGGCTTATTGAGGAAGGAAGGAAATAGTCATGCAGCCCCCACCACCAGCGAGAAACACCCAGACTAGCCTGGTTGAAAAACTGAACGCATTGCCATTTTTCTGTCATTCTTGTGAAAGACTTCGCCGTGACGTGGGACTGAGAGAAAAAAAGGCCGCCGCCCTTTCGCAATCTCTCTCTCTCTGTCACTCGGAGAGCTCCAACCTTCCCCTCGACTGCTGCTGCGTAAGTGCAGCGAGTCTCAGTGAAACGCCGGGGTTTATATATGCGCCTATTTTTAGCCTCAGCGCGTGAAGCTATTTTTAACCAATATGAGCTCATCGCTTTCCTGCACGTCCAATCAGAGCACAAGAGTGAGCACGTGGGCGGGGAAGCACAGAAAGAGAGAGAGAGAGCGATACAGAGAGATGAATAAACGGACAGCTGATGGAAAGCGTGCTGGCAGTACGGGAGCGCGCAATGCCCTCTTAAAATTAATTAATACATTAAATATTTATAAAAAAAAATAAAAATAATACAGCATTATTAGAGATGCATTATATAACGTCTGTATAATATAATGTCTCTGTGGTAGCAAGTGCTGTTTTCTATGAAATGGTTTGCTGAAGAATCAGCAATGCATTAAAGAGACAGATAGAGAAAATTGAGAGGAAGGCATGGTCTGTCCTGGGGACTAAACTACTGAACTCACAGAGGGTAGTGACCGAGAGGATACTGTGCAGTGTCCAGACTCCAGCAGTGTCCAAACATACATTATGGATGTCTTCTCGCATCCAGTACAATAAGAGCACCTTCTCCTGTACATGTATCATGCCCCACTGTACTGAACACGGACAATCCTCTCTGCCCACTTACCGGTAATCTGTAATTCGTCCCTGTAGTGTGAATCATAATGGCCACTTCCCTATATCGTGGTTTATTTGTTTATATTGTTGGTTTCTTTGTGTGTGATTTGGCAACATTATACATGATGTACAGGCTACTGTAAATTACACGTGGAGATTAAAGCATTCGAAGTAACAAAGATATATCAACTTTTAACTGTTCAACAGTTTCCAGCTCAAAGACTAGGTTTATACAACGGCGACACCTGGTGGCCAATCATCATAATTCTACTTGAATTCTGCATTTGACCGCATTCATGCTCGCAACGTTTGAAGTATTTTCGTTTATGCTACTGCATATTCGAGTATTTAGTGGTTTTCTTCAAATTATAGATGGTTCTCAATCCAGTTCTATATTGTGAATGTAATGCTGACCCTTTTCCTGTATTCTTATACTAAAACACAACACTATTGTAATGATCTTTTGGACAGATGCCATAACAGCCTGCACTCTATTCTTTGAAAAACATTGGGGATACTATGGTAAGTAGGCTATAGTAATCATTCAGCAGAGGCTCGGGAAAAATAAGAAAACAATTCTCAGAAGAAATAGAAACCGGAAAGAGACAAGAAAGAACTTACAGACGTCTTAATTACAGCGAATGTATTTCAGCCAGCTAGTAGACAAAAATAACGTGGATGCAGATATAGGCAAACATTATATGACCAAATATATTGTAAAATGTTCCTCTATTGTGTGTTGCTGCTTTGAAGATGTATCCTGTCAATGTACAACTAAGATAAGAACAATTTCAACTCCATACTTTATTCGGCAAGTCGCATTTATGAGCAGTATAACAAGGGCGAGGCCTACAGTTTATTGTCACAAAACAAACTTCTTCAGTATAATGCAAGATAACGTGTAATTTGTCCAGAGAGGGAACACTGCGGCTCCTTCTCAAAGTCAACATGAAATCAAAATGGACAATTTTTTTTTGCATAACATAGACACCTTACATTAATAAGAGCCAACCAAGACAGAATGAACAAAGAGAACTAATGAACACCAAGTAGTTGCAGCCGTTCTCATCCCAAGGCGTCATACTGACGTTTTTGACAGTGCATAAACATCAAGCACATGGCACCCTTTAGCGTCAATATGAGACGCAGATATATATGAGCCAGAAGGCGCCTCCTAGTGGTCTAACATTAACCCTACTCCAGACCTGAACTTACCCATAACCGAAACGTGTTATATTGACGCTAAAGGGTGCCATGTGCGTTGGACGTATATGCATTGTCAAAAGCGTCAGTATTGACGCTCTAGGTGACACAAATGATGAAAACAATGAACAGGTGGGTAATGAGGGAGTGAGTTCAGGTGTGGAGACACAAGGGAATCTGCACAGAACCAATAACCGGTGATCAGCGTGAGATGCATGCCAGTTAAAAATGTAAATGACTGAGTGCGATCTCGATGATCAGTGAATGGTGAGATATTTTTCTATATAAAATTATCCTGTCAGAAGAATTGTGTGATAACTATTATTTATTTTTTCCTACTGTATCATCTCAGTGAGCTTTTGTGAGGTTTTACGCATAAGGTTTTCAGGCTTTTTCCAAAAGTTGTCATCCACACTGAAATGTCGGTAAAAGCCTGAACGGAGAGCGTTTTTAAACGAAAACGCTGTTATCACGACACGTAAAACGACGTAGCTTCCACTGACTTGTTCACCGACGAGACATCTCATATGAGATCACAGCACTAGCAAACGAAAACAATCCGATGATCCAATAAATTCCTTATGGACAAAATGAAGTCCCACCCTAAATATGTCCTTGTTCAAGAAGCCATTTCATTTGGATATAGATAATAGATCGCAACTTCAGTTTCATGTAGACTTTAATTTTACTTGTAATGAGGGGTGGTGTATTAATCCTGTTTTAGTCGCTAGAGGGCGTCAAATCCACAGAGTTGCATTTCTGATGATCTCAGTGATAAAACTATGATCCCTCAGAGCTCTCTCTATATATTATAAGTCTGCTAGGAGATACTTATTTTTGTTAATTTTTTATGTGACCTAATTTAGCTACCATTAATTCTGATGCTGCTAGATTTAATTGGAGTGTTTCGAGTGTGTGTGTGTGTGTGTGTGCATAAACAAGACAGTGAGGGTGAGAGATGAAAAGAGAGAGAACCAACATGAGATTTCAACAGTCGTTAAGCAAATGAATCCTAAGAGAGGGTCACATTCAGCAGCTGTCTTATTCTTTAAAAAAAGATACACATTAATATGGAGGGAGGGAAGGAGAGATGGAAAGAGAGAGTGAGAGAGGGGTTGAGCACAATTGGGACAGTTCCCTCCTTCCCAGCAGGGGAGTGTTTGAAAGAAAGGAGTGAATGATATGAGACGACTGAAGGAGAGAGAGAGAGAGAGAGAGAGAGAGAGAGAGAGAGAGAGAGAGAGAGAGAGAGAGAGAGAGAGAGATCACAAAGAGTTAAAAGATGCAGAGAGAAGGAGAAGGCAAGACAATAACAGAGTGAACAAAACAGAGAGAACGGAAAAGAAAAATAGAAATGCCAGCAATATTATAAACACAGAAGACAGACCAAGAGAGGATTTTGCTGCAACACTGACCTGAGCAGGATCAAATTACTCTGCACTGCACTACACACACACACACACACACACACACACACACACACACACACACACACAAGGTGTGTTATGCTGACATCAGGTAGACACCATTTGTGTGTGTGTTATTTCTGAGCAGAGGACGCAGAGTGTGTGTTTGTGTGTGTGTGTTTACTCCTTGCTAGAGTCACATAGTGTGTGTGTGTCAGACAGTCATGAGGATGCTGGCTCTCTTCTGTTTAATTTCACTGGCGGCACCTCTAACGGACGCATGGAGACCATCTAAACCACGACTGCACTTCCAACACTCAGGTAAGGCAACTGACTTTCTATTGACTTTTCACAAACAAACCTTTAACACGGCATTGTTCATTTTCAACCACAATGTAGATGATGTATAATAGATTTCGAATCATTAACAAAGCTTTAGGTCATTTAACAAATAATACCACATTACCACATAATTCTGTTTTTCTGGATATTTCATAGTGCAACACTAAGGTGAGACAACTGACTTTCCATTGACTTCTGATGCTTTTCTATTGAGCAGTTGGTATGTTTATCTCTTAATGGGATAGTTCACCCAAAAATGTAAATTCTGTCTTCATTTACTCACCCTCAATTTGTTCCAAACCTATATGAATTTATCTTTTCTGCTGAACACAAATATAGATATCTTGAAGAATGTACAGTTGATGGATCCCATTAACTTCCATAGTGGGGAAAAAATACTGTTGAAGTCAATGGGTCATTCATCATATGCACTATGCGGCACCACAGTTCCATAATGAAAATGTTCTATTGGTCTGGTCTGCTTTTCCCAAAAGCATCGTAAGCTTAATTTGATCGTAGAACAATTACCTCCAATGGTGTCTACGATCAACTTACAGGTTTTCGATGCTTTTGAGAAATGCAGTCCTGCATAGTGCAGACAACTGACCTTCTATTGAGCATTTGGTATTCCCTAACCCAAACACAACCCTCGCTGCATGTCACATTGTAATACAGGCATTATTTGTATGTTCATTAAGCTATTTTCTATCCACAATGTATATATGATTTTAGATTTTATTCTTGTGGACTCACATACAAAAAAAAATGTTAAGTCTTTCTTTGCTCCACACACAAACTCTTTCTCTCTTTTTAACCCAATTACCCTAATGTCATCTGTAATCAGCCATGGTAAGACAGGAGTATATCATGTGTGACATTGTGTAGACTAAAAATGTCTGTGCGTTTCTCCATGACCTAGAAAACCCTGCACAGATAGCTATTAATCCGTCACACCTTTCTGCCTATCAGGGATAAACAAAAGCGTATGGGATGTGATTTGTGTATAAAGTGTGTGAGTTTAGAAATTTCTTGGAGTAATACTTGTCCTAATTCTTCCGTGTGTGTGTGTGTGTATGTTGTGTTTACTTGGATTACCCAATTAGCCTTTCATTCACGCAGACTCTCAAAGGGTATGAACATAAGTGTGTGTTTGTGTTAGGGAACGTCTGGTGGTTGATTATTATACAGCTCATTTTGGCTTGATTTCCCTAATGAAATGATAAATGACCACTCTTGAGTAGCATACACATACAAAAACAACAATTTTGTGGGATTGCATAAGTGAAATCACATATCACACACAAAAAACATATATCTGCTGACTACAGTAATATATAGTCAGCAAATCCTTCAGTTCAACCATATAGAATCTATTTTCCATCTGGTCTGTTATGATTGGTCAATTTGCAGTTGATTGGCCTTCAGTAGATGTGATTGATTGAACACGAGCATAAATCAATTAGCTAAGCTCTGGCAGTATGTGTGTGTGCATTTGAGTGCTATAATTATGATGTATACTATTTTTCTCAGATCAAGGGTCAAGGTTAGAAGGTCTGACTGACAGAGATTTGAGAAATACCAGAACACAGCAATGTGTGTTCGCCAGTTTATTTTAACTGTGCGTTTATGCATGAACCCTGCTGAGCCTTGTGTTCCACAGACTTATAGTCGCACCTGTTAGCATTTCCACCACACACATATAACATACCAGCTGGTGGACTGAGCAGTAATAGCTGATAACTCAATTTGCACAAGAAGTGTGTACTGTTTGTTCTTGTCCACCAGTAGCACTATGGGAAAATATGTGCTCAAGGAAACACACCCTAACTTTCATTCTTACTTGCAGTAAAGTGTATGCTTGAAATGAACTCCGTTTGCATCATTGAATCATTTTCTTGTACTGTAAATCTACTAGAAACTATCTGTATTAATAGGTGACTTGACACGCTTTCTAATTCTATGTGGGATCCTATGTGGGAGAGAGATCCTATGTGGGATCTTTCGTTGGTCCTCAAGGCCCTGAAAGCTTTTCCCTTTGAGCCACTAGATTCTGTGGAGTTAAAGTACCTGTCACTCAAAACGCCTGAAAGGAGCAGTCTGCTTTGTCATCAGTTAAACGTGTGGGGGACTTACACGCGCTGTCCGTCAGTGCTGCGTGTCTCGAGTTCAGGCCAAATGACTAAGTCATCCTCAAACCTAGACATGGCTATGTTTCTAAAGTGATTGGCACTCCTTTCAGAGTGCAGGACTTTTCTTTATCAGGTGTGCCATCATCTGATAACAAGAGCAATATTAATCTCCTCTGCCCAGTCAGGGCACTGAGGGTTTACACTGCGCGCTCCGCTCCTTTCAGGTGCTTGGAGCAGCTTTTTGTTTTGTTTGGTGGGCGCACCAAGGGTCTCACCGCCTTGAAACAAAGCTTGTCCAGATGGATTGTGGACGCTATAGCGTCAAAAGGTCTGCAATGCCTCTTGGGCATCAGGGCTCATTCCGCTAGAGGCACGGCTTCATCGTGGGCATGGTCTAGTGGAATTTCTATTCACAACATATGTGTGGTGGCCTCCCCGTCCATGTTTGTCAGGTTCTATAACCTAGAAGTTCCCGCTCTGCAGGCTAAACTTCTGTCTGTTTAAGTGAGATGTACGTTTCTGTCTAGATATAATCGTGCGGAGGCTACTGTCATGTGTCTTAGCTCTTTTGGTTGAGCTGCACCAGTGGGTATGTGCTATATGCTTATACAGACCGGCGGTGCGTTGTATGGTTGTATGTTAGTTTTTGCATGCAGTCTGCAATTTCATGGTAGGCAGTCTTTTTATTTTATCACATTGAATACAAACTGCAAACTCACATTCACAATTCAGGTAGCCTACCCTTTCATTTCTTTTTAATGACATCAGAATATGGCGCTGTTAAATAACATTAGGAAGACATTGAAAATAGGCATAAAGTAAAATATTGATTTTAATCGATATTGGGATTGTTCAAAGGAAGATCACGGTTAATTGTAAAAAACATTTTTTTTTTAGTTTTGAAATATGGTTGCTGGGGTTGTGCTTGTGGTTGTGTGCATCGATGTAGTATTAATCGAGTAATCCCACATCAGTCTCCCTCATGACTGAGGTAATCTATGGTTCAGATATAGCCTTCACTTACAGCTTGTGTGTGGTTAAATATACAACACTAGGCCTGTATGTTGCTAAATATACCCTCAGCTGGTCATAGAGTGATGGACAGAAAGGGTTTGTGACTCACTTTGTGTTCGTGTGTGTGTGTGTAAAAGAGTAAAATGACTGTTGTGGTTGTACTAATGGTATAAGACCATCAGAATGGCTCACTGTTTGTCTAATTTAGTTTATGACTAAAAAGGTCATGAGTCAAACTAAGACTAGGGATTTCTAGACCACCTAGTCATCAAAACTCACTTCCTGTAAAACACACAGGAGGCAGGTGCACACCATCCCATAATCCATTTGAGTGATTTTAGCACACACATATACACACCCTTGTTGCCACAGCAACTGCCCCCAAGAAAGGGGGCAATGAGTAGGACTGGTGCCACTGAGAAAAAGCCAGGAATGTGTGTGAGGTTGCAGGCTGTGACAGATTGTGTGCATGTCCCTCGTGAACAGCTGAATTTTGTGTGTGTGTGTGTGGGTGAGAGGATATTTTAAAGGAGTGATGAACATGCTAGCTTACAGAAAAACCAACACGATACGTGTGTGTGTGTTTGTATATTATTTTTGAGCGGCTAGATTTTTGGTGTAACCTATTAAGATCTGACACACTCCAACTGTAAATTCATTTCCCATTATTCTCTGGCATATTTTCAATTTTTGTATCTATTCTATTCATCTCATGGGTTATTTTATCTCTCTGTCTCATCAGATTTTTGAACAGGTTATTCTGCCCAAAGGTGAGTCTGTCTGGTCCACATATGTTTACATCATAGACAGTAAAATGAATGGACACAGCGACCCCATAGACTTCAACGGAGAAAAGTGAAGTTTTTCTTTTTCTTTTTATTTGTCATTTTAGAGCTTGACAGCCTCATTCACTTATTCTATGCTGTTATTATATTGGAAAAATTGACTGGGATATTCTTCAGAAATTCACCTTCTGTGTTGCAAGGAAGGAATAAACTCATCTTTCTCAATTTTTTCCTCTTTCCTATATAAACAATAAAGCTCATTGCATTATTTTTTTGGCCTGTCAGATATAAAGGATTTGTGATGGAAAACAGAAATCCTGCATATAAGCTGAACTCACATCAGCCAAGAGGGTCTTCAATCATAACAGATATAATAAAGTAACCTGTTCTCTTTCTTTCTATCTCCCTCTCTCTGCCACAGAGCTGGTGCAGAGCGGCAGGCTCATGTCTCTCTCTGTGCCTGCTGGGGATCTGAACTCTCTGCTGCCGGATGAAGACGGTCGTCGCCTTTACATTGGTATGAAGGACCATCTGCTGTCCACCAGCCTGGATGATATTACTCAAAACCCCCGCAAGGTATGTGCACACCCCCACACACGCTGTCTCTCTTATATACTCAAATAAGGGACAGTTTACTTGAAAATTAAAAGTCTTTCATTATATATTCTAGTGCTTTACAAAAGTGGAAGTTTAACAGAATATTGATGCTGCTCTTATACAACGAAATACAACGAAAGCGAATGGTTACCGTGGGCTGTCAAGCTTAGAAAAATCCAAACAACTTGTTACTCACAGAAAAATATCATATGGCCTCAGCCGATTTGGAATAGATCACTTATTAACCAAATGGAGCAATGTTATGGTACTTTTCGTTATATACTTCCGATGTCGGCTATATATAATATATAATATTGAAAAGACACTGATAATATTGATAATATTGACATTGATAATATTGAAAGACACAATAAATGTATGATTGTTTTTCAAACATTTCTTTTACACTTGTTTTGCATATGAGGACTGTGAGTGTATTTCTGCAGGTGTGAGTAAGAGTGTGTGAGCCCATCCCTGCTTGTCTACATAACTAAGTGTGTGTTCATAATCATTTCATCTGAGTAATGCCAGAGTGGCATTCAACTGTAATTCCTTACATGCTACTTGATGAAATCAGCATATGCATCATAATTTAATATGAGTAAGAGAAGCTTTTATGCATACTTGGACACGAAATTCATATGTGTGTATGTTTTGGTACTGTATTTCAGATATACTGGCCTGCAAATCTAGATCGGATTCAGGACTGTATAATGGCTGGAAAAAATCTGCAGGTAAAACATGATTTTATGTCCCACAGTTGACCATGTAGACAGCTTTTCTTGAAGTGTCTAATCACAAACAAATTAAATCATTTTAATCTTCACTGTCTGGACAGGTTATTATTTCTGCCTGTATTGAAGCTTAGTCGACTTCAAAGTCTTTGTTCATGAGTGCTTGTTTCCTGTTTATGTCACAGATGGACTGTGCTAACTTCCTGCGTGTGTTAGAGCATTATAACCAAACACATCTTTATGCCTGTGGAACTGGAGCATTCAACCCTCGCTGTGCCTTCATCCCTACAAACCTCTTCCTCAGGGTAAAAAAGGACAACATTTCCCACCATGCACCTCTCTCACACAACTGCTTCCTGTTGTGTTTGTGTACTTATGTTATTTGATGTGCATTTATCATGTACTTTGCATGCAAGTCTCAAGTGATTAAATAGAAAATATCAGATTAAATTAATTATTTGATCAAAATAATTACAATTTAATAAATGTGTTTATTGGAATAAAAAGTGTGACATACAGACCCAAAATAAAATATGGGTTTATTACAATGTTTATAACGTACTTAATTGTTTTTTAATAAACAAAAAATGCTCTAGGTACATATACAAACGAAAATAATAAAATAATAATAATAATTAAAATCTTAAAAGTTTTATTAAAAATAAAGTGTTACATACAAATCCAAAAAATAAAAAATAAAATAAATATTACTGTAATAAAATAATTAAAACAAAAAAACGTGTTTTTTTTTAAATGTGTATAGACAAAAATAAATTATTTGAACTGTAAATAATGTAACTGGGTTTTTCAGGCCGAGGAACTAACATTGCAGTATGAAGACACCGAGTCAGGGAAGGGAAAATGTCCGTACGACCCTCACCAGAGAACAGCTACAGCTATCATAGGTAAGACAGTGTGTTTATAGTTTGTCTGTAATGTATATGTTTGTGTAAGAACATGCCAGTTTAACTCTGATCCATATCTTTATGTGTTTGTTCAGACGGTGAGCTGTACGCTGGAATCTCATCTGACTTTCTAAGTCATGATACTGCTTTTATTCGGAGTTTGGGGAAGCGACATGTGATTCGCACTGAACAATATCACTCTACATGGCTGCAAGGTGATACATGTACAACCCCAGCTTGCAAAAAAAAAAGTTAGACGACGACTTACAAATATACACACACAGCATGTTGTTGACAGCCATTAAGAATGCACTGTGCTCTAATGGTTAAACACAATAAAATGCCACTTTATATACACAATAACAGATTTAAGTGTTAGTTTAACTGTAATTTTGTCTCTCTCCAATTCCTCTCCAGGCGCAGAATTTGTACATGTTGCAGCGATGTCAGAGAGTGATAATGAGGAGGATGATAAGGTCTACGTGTTCTTCACTGAGCGCGCTCAGGAGGCAGAAGGGGCTGCTGGGAAGGTCCTCTATTCTAGAGTTGCCCGCGTCTGTAAGGTATCTAGGAGTGTGTTCCTACGTGCTTAACTGCACTTGTGTGGCCACTGTGCCCATCTCTGTGAATCTGATTGGATGGCTGGCTCTGACAGTTCCTCTGGATATACCTATATATATATATGTATACCATATTCATGCACAAGGGAATTTATGTCTACACAAATAACATTCCCAAATTAAATGTATTAGCATGGTTCATACAAAAACATAGTATAACCAGGGTACATATATAAAAAAACATGCATTAGCAGGATACATGTCCCATGGTGTCAGAAAAACCATGATATTACCATGTTACATGTCCAAAAATACATGGTATCATTTCCAAATAATCTGTTATAACATGGCACTTGTTTTATTAAAGAAGACTAGCAGGAAAGGGATATTATGGTACTATCAGTGTGTTTATCTCTCTTTTTTTCTCTCTTTCTAGAATGATATTGGTGGTCAGCGTAGTTTGGTTCATAAATGGAGCACCTTTCAGAAAGCTCGAATTGTTTGCTCCGTACCAGGACCTGACGGCATACACACACACTTTGACAAACTCCGTGAGTAATACGCATGCCACATGAAATGCCACACAAAAAAACATTTCACTCCCACATGATTACCTCACCAAAGTTCAAGCAAATCTCTCAAATTAAATAAGGCTTTGAGTTAACCTTGCACGTTTTTTAGAATATTATTTATACTGTTGATAATGTGTGTGTGTCATATATATACCCAAACGTCCCTGATTTATGTAAAAAGTTTATCAGTACCCTCACACACACACACAAACCACACACAGAGTCAGTCAGAAACCGGTTTCTTATCAATCAGTCTGTGTAAACAAAGTCCTCGCATAGAATAAACAATTCTTGAATCCTCAGTCTGACTAAAGTTTTACTGTAATCTCATGCTCATATTATATCTATAAGATACACATTAAAACACATACATATTCAAATGTTAATCTCAGTTATTAGATGACTACATTGATGATAGCACACCCCCTAAACAATTTTACACAAATATCATAACACACAATAATCAGAAATCAAGAATGGCTTCCGTATCTGACTGCAGCTTTATCAAATCTGCAAGCGGCTCTGAACAGAACTGTTCATTGTCCAGCGCCATGGTAATCTTTAAAGAGCTAGGTTTCCATATTGTTTAACTCAGTGCATGTCCAGTTATGTTCAAGTGTTGGAGAGTTGTGAAATGTGTTTATTTCTTGGCCTACCAAAGTATTTAGAACATTCAAAACAACTTTGTTCTGATTGGTGAACACTTTCATGTTTACTTTGACTGTAAAGTGTTAATGATTTATTTTATAAACCTGCTGTAATGCTAATATGCATCTCATTTTAGCTTTACTTTTGCCATATGGTGGTAATCCATAGAATTCCCTTTCAATGTCAAGTTTACTTTGTGCTCCACGGCCCCTAAACAACTACATCTCCCATAATCTCCCCCTACATCAGGGACCCTCATGATGCCATAGCTATGATGAGCCAGACCACACTGCAGACCGTACATTTTCATCAAGAATAGTTAGTTTATACTGCAGAGTATGAGATGAAGCATGCAAAAACTGACAATCAGATGCGAGTTAAGACCTACCATGCTTGCTGGAATAGTAGAGTTAGAATTGTATAGATTTTTGTTTTTATGAAATATGGAACAGTCTGGTGTAAATAAGTTTGTGTGTGTGAACTGTGAAGGTGATGCTGTTAGTTGTTGTGGCTCTGATTTTGAAGCTGTTGAATTGTTATGTATGATCTGTTTGGAAGTTTAAATAATGTGTGGTTGATTGATGAATGGGTGTGTTTATTTTCTGCCATTCAGATTAGTCTTGTGTTTGTGTGTGAGTGTTTTCGAGTCGGTACGATTTTTAAGTGTTTTTGAAAGATGACCGACCAAAGCTGAATTTATTTGACCAAAATACAGTAAATACTGTAATATTACCACAATTTAAAATGCTGGTTTTAATACTTCTTTAAATGTATTTAATCCTGTAATGAAAAAGCTGAATTTCAGCATCATTACACCAGTCTTCAGTGTCACATGATCCTTCAGAAATCATTCTAATACACTGATATTGAGGTAGTGAGGAGGACAACTGATATTTGCATATATGTTGACTTGACGCTAAAGTGTTTAATCTTAGATGTTTTAACACATATTAATACTTAATTATTCCTTATTGTTATGCCAATTTTAATAGGATCTCTTGACGTTTTGTCACATAGAGGCCTTCAAATCCACCTTAAATGTTTAGCATTTTTGAACCGCATAATGATGAATATATCTCAAAATGAGTGTGCCAGTGAATATGCCATTTGTCTTGGTGGTCTGCTGAATGTTTTGAAGACCGTCAGTATCTGTGTGTGTGCATTTTCACGTCTACGGTGGCACCCCCATCCTGTTTTCGCATAGTCTACTGGCTAACTCTAGATGGGGATGAGGGAGGACAGCAGAGAGCAGGAGAATCATAGGTTAGGGTGGATAAGAATGGATAGGGGCAGGATAGAGAAGTGTCAACAAGTGCAGTACAGACAAAACTATCTGTCCTCAAGGGGAACATAAGCTTTTGTTGGAGGAAATTGACACAACTATAGCATCCTCGCAAAAGTGAAAGAGAAGAAGAGCCAGATAATAGGGGGTGGTGAAAACAATTCTGGAAAGGAGGAGGGGTGGGACAGAAATGAGGGATAGTAATGGGATTGGAAAGGGAAAGATGGAGTGTGAATGCTTAATTAAAGGGATTATTTTGGTTTGAGTGTAAAATATGAGGGAAAACAGAGCGGCTGTGTGTATATGTGTGGTTTACCGCAGAGCAGTGTGTAATTAAGGTTTCGACCATTTTATAGTGCAGATCTAGTTTATGTTCTCGGTTTTAAACCGTTTACGAGAGTCAGTAAATTCAGTAGCATGTCTGGTATAGCATGGATGTTTAATACTGTAGTTTCCAACTGGTGGGTCATGCCCCTTATTTTTTGTTGATGTCAAGGGCTGTGTGTTTGATCGAACTATACAGTATTTTAGTTATAAGGAAATTTTAATGTTTTTCAAAGAAGTCTCTTATGGTCACCAAAACAGGAATATTGTGAAATATTATTACAATTAAGCTGCACTGAAACTCTCATTTGGACCTTGAACCGTTTGGTTCCCAATGAAGTCAATTATATGGAGAAAAATCCTGGAATGTTTTCATCTAAAACCTTAATTTCTTTTCAACTGAAGAAAGAATGACATGGATATCTTGGATGACATGGGGGTCAGTAAATTATCAGCAAAAGTTTTTTTAAAAGTGAACTACTCCTTTAACAACTACTGTATTTTGTCTATGTTTTGGGCTGCATTAGATATCCATTGTCAAATCTGGGTCCTGAAGAAAAACCAGTTGAGAACCACTATCTTAACATGTGTGTGTGTGTGTGTGTGTGTGTTTGATTTGATAAGGCGTTTGATCATATCTGACATGACTGGAATTTGAGAATGCAGAAATGAACTAGCGTACCCTCAACAGCAAAAGTTCATTGTGAAGATATAGATGTGTGTTTTTAAACAAAAGTAAAACCGCACGTTTGCTGACGTTACAAACGTTTATGTGTATGAGAAAGAGAGTGTGACCAGGTAAATATTCTTTTCATAAGTTTATACAACCTTGAGAGGAAAGCAGACCACACACACTCTCTCATTATTGACTGAAGCTCACACAAAGCACGCTTAATACTGTAACCCTGTTTTCTGTTTTTCCATAGAGGACATTTTCATTCAACGTGGAAAGGACAAAACAAACCCCCTTATCTATGGGCTCTTCACCACTACCAGGTGAGTCTAACACACTTACCTGGTATCACATTTTAAACCAAAACCAAGAGCTGACTTTAAAAAATTTCCTACGCTATCTCTCGACGAATTCGTTCGAGTGATTAAAAAGTGGCTAATTCGTATTAATTCACACGACCTCACTCGTACGAATTCGTACGATTTGTCCAAACCCACGTGATGGGTAGGTTTAGGGGCGGGGTCAGGGGTAGGTCATTCGTACGATTTCATACGAATTGGCCAATTCCTAAAATATGTACGATTTAGCAAAAACGTACTAATTCGTACGAGAGAGGTCGTACGAATTGTTACGAATTAGCCACCTCGTAAAATTTGTACGAATTCTCGTGAGATCAGGTTGAACTTTTTCTCACCCTCACAACATTGCAAACACAAGAAGAGATGTTTTTTGGGATGTTGGTTCTGCTCTTTATCATAAAATGTTCTGGCTAGAGCTTTCCAGCTCCAGAAATGTACAAAAATCATCATAAAATCCATGTCCATATAATATCCATATAATATGATTTATGTGCTATATTTTAAATCTTCTGAAGCTATTTAAAAGATTTTAAAATTTGATCAAAAGTGACAGTAAATCATTTCTAATGTTGAAAATGTTGAATTACTGTTACAAATAATAAAATTCATCTATCTCGGTTTACACAAACATATTAAAGATGCAGTAAGCAATTTTTGAAAAACTCTTTTTGAAAAGTGGATCAGACCGAACATCAAAACACACTTCCAATCTTCCAACACTTACTGCCAATCAACAGTAAGGGTCTTATACACTCATACAGCTCAGTGCACAAGACAGACATTAGCAAAACAACTATAGAAAGAGCAAGATGGCAGTGAAAAAACAAAAGAGGAAAGGGTCCAGGGGAATATAACATTACAAAGATGGGTTACGTTGAGATAATAGGTAGCACCTGCGAAATATCGGAGAAGCTTTCCAGCACTGGAGAGATCTTAAGGAGTGGGAAGGCCTGAAAACGTTTCTGCACACAGAGCTATTGTATGGCTTCTGAAGTCATGTTCACAACTGTAATTTTACTTTTATGGTGCTGTCCTGTCGTTTTTGGAGCTTGACAGTCCCTGGTCAGCCTTCACTTTAATTGTACAGAAAAGAGTAGTATAAAAATCTTGAAAACTCTGTGTGTATGTGGTTAAGGGTGTGGATAAAATTGCAGTATTACTGAGTCATACTTTCCAGCAGTTCTGTGATGACATTAATGATGCACCCATGAAGTTTAAAACACTTTAGAAGTTGAACCAATTTTACATCAGCCATCTCAAATAGCATATGCCTTCATCTTTCTTGTTGAAAATGTGTGGCTGTGTGTCTGCCCAAGGTTTTGGAGAGGGTTGCTTAGGGTGGAGTGCACATGAAGTATGGATTAGGAAAAGGCCGTTTGGAAAGAGTGACAGTGTTATTGCTCTCTGTTGAGCTGTACAAATGAGTGTGTTAAATCTCTCAGAGACTCGTAAAGACTCCTGCTTTCACGGCAGACCCAAATTCAATTCACTTCAGACCAGATGCCACTGCCACTTTCATTTGTGCCACAAGAGCTGGGTTTTAATTGGATTTATAGGTCAAAACTCGTAGGAGAATTAATTAAAATGAATGCTGTTGCTTTGATACATTGTGATTGATTCCCAAATGTTTCTAGTGTGGATGCTGTACTTATAACTCTCAATCAATTAATAATTCATGTATCTAATTTTATGTTTGGTTTCCTCTCTCTACAGCAATGTCTTGAATGGATCCGCTGTGTGTGTGTACCGCATGCAGGACATTATTAGAGCTTTTAAAGGAAACTTCCTTCACAGGGAGGGACAACAGTACAAGTGGACAGAGTATGCAGGCCGAGTTCCCTATCCCAGGCCTGGCACAGTGAGTCTTCTCAAACGATAAGCCGATAATTATTTTTCATGTTATGGCCGATATTCAAAATCTGTATGATTTTGTCTAAATAAGCTAAAAAATAAAATCAGTCATTTTAAATTCTAGAAATTAATTTAGGCATCACAAAAGTGTAATGTTGTGCAGTATGATTTTTTTAATTAACTTTGAGATTTGCTAAGGATTTAACAGTGTTATTAAATTAATAGTATTTTTAAAAGATTAGCTAAGTTTTATTTATATAGCGTATTTCCAGGGCACAAGGACGCTTTAATGTGGATAACGATAACAAACAAAACAACAAAAAAACATACGGGCAAAACTAAATGAATATATGCCTGTGGCTTCTGACGATACATTGAGGTCTTGTGAAACAAAATGATCTGTGTAAGAAACATTATTTAGAGCTTTATTACCTGTAATCCAAAGCCTCGGCAAACGGTCCTGAGTGTGTTCATGGCTGTCTGGAGCTAGGCTTCCTGTCATATAATGTTGTTTTGCCTGTAGGCTATATGTTTTTTGACTCTCAAGTGACAGTTGCCATTGACTAACATTATATGAATCAGCAAGGACCGTGGTATCAGCTAAAAATCATCTTTACCTCTTTAAAAAATACACCTACATCTCGAATGGCCTGAGGGAGAGTAAATTAACAGTTTTTAATTTAACAATTCTCCTTTTTGGGTGAACTGTCCCTTTAACAATCATGCATAATCATGTCCTTCAATAATCTGCCAAAATGCTACATTCAAATTATTAATTGTATTTTTACAAAAAGAGACCACACAGTTTTTCAAAAAAAATTATGCAAATAACAGTATTGGTGAACTTCCTGTCAATATTCAGTGTCCCAGCAGCACATACGGAGGCTTTAAATCAACGAGGGAATATCCCGATGACGTTATCTTCTTTAGCCGCACACATCCTTTGATGGAGGAGCCGGTGCATCCTCTTGGGGGTCGTCCTTTGCTGATCAGAGTGGGCGTGTCCTATAAACTGACCCGCCTCCTTGTGGACAGAGTGGAGGCGGTAGATGGACAATATGACGTGTTGTTCATCGGCACAGGTGTGTGCTCAATATTAAAATAGAATTAAGGATGTATATTATGTGAGAAGTCCATATAGTTTGTAAATATTGTGTGTGTGCAATACATGTGGATGTGGTTAAGCATAAAAGGCCTTTAATAAATTGAGTGATTAAAACAGTAAAAAAAAAAAATGGTTGAACAACACTCAACACAGCCTTCCTCAGGACACACACATACACACACACACACACACAGTGTGTGTGCGAATAGCATATTTATGTTTGGCCACTCTCAATCTTAACTTCCTTTTTTGTTTGTCAATTTAAAATGTCTACATTCACATTCCAAACTATAAATTACATAAAAAGGATTACAATTAATGAAAGACTTTTTTGTGTATGTATTCAGATTCTGGCCTTGTTCTGAAAGCGATTCACCTTCCTAAAGCTAATGGACAGAATCAGGAGGTCACTCTGGAACAGCTGCAGGTTTTTAAGGTAATCTGCTGCTTTAGCATTCCACATCCATTAGGATGGCCTTTTAAACTTTAAAAACGAACTTCTCATCTCCTGTCATTCAACAGAACAAGTCACCAATCACTGCCATGACGATGTCCAAGAAAAAGGTACAATGTCTATCAATGAAAGCACACATAAACACACATGCAAACGTACATGAATATACACACTATTATAAATATTCCTATCCTGTCACCATGGCAACTTGAGAGGGTGGAAGATACTTAAAATGAAACTGAGAGTTTTCACACATTTTTCCCCATGAAAGATCTAGGATGGAAAGAGCGCTGTAATTCTGTATATGGGAATGTGGTTTAAATGTTTGGGTTTCTGGCCCAGTTTTCCTGCTTACTGAAAAAACCAGTAACAGGATCACAGCCCATATCATTGTGCATGTTGTGTGTGTGCTTTGTCTCCAGCAGTGGCTGTTTGCTGGATCAGCAGAGGGTGTGGTTCAGTTGGGTCTGTTCCACTGTGATCTGTACGGCCAGACGTGTGCTGAATGCTGTCTCGCTAGAGACCCATACTGCACTTGGGATGGGCACTCTTGCAGCCCATACATGCCAACAGCACACAGGTGACATGCATCTCACACTCAGGCATATTTTAGCTGGATTACAAGTGACTAAGATATTTTAAAAGCATATTGTATGGGCAGCTTGTTTGATAGAATCCATTACATCAGCAGTTTCTCATACATTGAAACCATGTTGGTATTTGGGACATCTCGAATAAATCTGATCTGAAACATTCCTCACTGTCTACAGAAGAAATATTTGTCAGATTAATGATGACGGCAACCCGCTGAACCAGTGTGTCAGACATGGAGGTAAGAGACCTGTGTTTTTATGATCTCTCATCATTTAAGCCTTTAGAAAAACACAATTAATGTAAAGCAATTCACTCTTAAAAATAAGGTGAATGAAATGCCATGTGTGCATAGACAGACCAACAATTAATTCAATTAAAATATGTAATTATTTATTTAAATTAAATAACCACATAAAATAATAAAGTATAATTATTAAAATAATAATTAAGTAGTATTACTATAATAAAGTATTATTATTATTATTATTATAAATATTTTTAAATGTAATTGTATATAATAATAATAAATAATAATAATATTATTATTATTAATTACAGTTTGATTGAAACCCCTATTTATTTTATTTAAATTATTCTTTAATTTAGTTTGAATTATTTCATTTGTTGTCATTCAGCTGGTCTTCAGGTGGAGGCAGAGGAGAAGACACTAGTTGTTGCTGTGGGTAACAGCACCTACCTCGAATGTCTACCCAAATCTCACCATGCCACCGTCACCTGGTATAAAGACATAGGCGAGAACAGTTTGGAGCAACATAAGGTACACCCATCCTTAAAATATGCATGCACACTTTAAAAAACATTATCAATATTGAGATGTCTCTAAACTGAACCATCTATCTTTCAGGTCACATCCGGAAAGCAGCTGGTTGTCTTCGACAGGGGCATCCTCATTCCCCGGACTGAACTCAATCATGATGGCGTTTATCACTGTCAGCTAGAAGAGCATCAGTTCCGCTGGACAGCCGTTACCATCCGTTTAATTGTGTGGAGTCCCGCCCTGCAGCCCTTCCTTGGCACCGCCCAGCCATGGTACAAGGATGTGATGGCACTGATCAACCACAGCAAGCTGGAGCGACACTGCAAACAACTCAGCCAACGTCACAACAACAAGGAATCAGGGGATCACAAGTTTAACAAACCTGACAGAAAGAGAGTGGACCGGCATAGAGGTGGGGGGGAGAAGGAGAAAGGGAGGGGGCGGAAGCACCGGAGCAGAATGCAGAGTTCAGCACAGAGGCTGCCGAGGAGCGCATAGGCAGGTGTTTAAGAAACAAAAAAAATACAACAAAACACGAAGTATTCAGTCATATTAAGATTTTGCTCCATTCCAAAACCTAATGAGCTGCCTTGCATGCGCCCAGCATCAAGCTCCATGAAAAAATACATGAGGAAAGAAAGATTTTGATAAATTAAAGGGATAGTTCACCCAAAAAATGAAAATTCTGTCAGCATTTACTCACCATCATTTTGTTACAACCCCGTAAGACCATCTTCGGAATACAAATTAAGATATTTTTGATGAAATCTGAGAGCTGGATCACTCCTGCATACTAGTCCATATAGGCTTCTTGAGGAATTGAAACTTGCCGGCCACGAAAAGTTATTAAAGGCATCGTTTAAATAGTCCAAGTGACTACAGTGGCTCAATCTTAAGTTTATCAAATGACAAGAACACTTTTTTTGCGCAAAAAACAACAAAAATTATGACTTTAACTTCAACTATTCATTTACTTCTCTCTCTGCCTCGAGTCAGGTTACTAGTTTAACAGCGTATGATCTGTTGTTGTACGTCACACGCATCACACACATGACCAGCGTTGGCCAATAGTGGGCCTGTAGCTCTACGCTAACACACTATGTTAACTGAGGCCCATAGAGAAGGAAGTGAATAGTTGAAATAAAGTCATTATTTTTGTAATTTAACGATGTCTTTAATAACTTTTCGAGGCCGGCAAGTTTCAATCCCTCAAGAAGCCTATGGACTAGAATGGAGGAGGTATCCAGCTCTCAGATTTCATCAAAAATATCTTAATTTGTGTTCCGAAGATGAACGAAGGTCTTACAGGGTTGGAACAACATGAGGGTTAGTAAATACTGGCAGAATTTTCATTTTTGGGTGAACTATCCCTTTAAAAAGAAAAAGAAAAATAGCAGTATTGTTTGGGATTAGTAGCATTTTTTATACTTTTATTTATTTATTGAATTGATGCTGTTCTTTTCAAACTTTCTAGTCATCAAAAAATCGTGGAAAAAAATGTTTCACGAGTTCCATTAAAAGAACCGAGCAGCAATGTTTGAGATTGTGCCCATGTAGCGAAGCAGCTCACTCACTCAAGTTTTGGAACATAGTTAATTTATGAATCATGTGAAGGACTGTCGCTAAACAATTTAACAATGATCTGGAACGGGTTTGGTCAAGAAAAGTGTTTACCGTGATAGAAAAAAAACCGAATTGAATATTTAAGGACTGCGCTGAGCATATTTGAAAAATCGTCTAAACAAGCAAGGGAGTGTCTCCAAATGATCTTCTGTTGAATAAAAGACAAATCTTCCAAAGTTTGGGAGAATCTGAAAAAAGTTCTTTGTTTTAAAAAGACTTCAGTGTTGATGGCACTTTTTTCATCTGTACTGAAATGTTTTGTCTTATTTATCTGTCATGATATTTATTTTTCTTGTGTTTTTGTGCTTTGTGTTTATATTGTCTTGCGTTTGTCCATGGTGTTCTTTCCCTTTTAGATATCTGAATATGCTGTAATTCTGTCTCTGACGTCACTCATTAAGGTTCCGAGAGATTACTTTAAATTAATCAGCAAAAGAATAAAAAACAGAATGCAGCAGATCCCATGAGATGATTAACAGCATATTTCTCTGGGGAACGATGGAGGCACAAAGGGTGTGTTTTATATGATTGGAGTGAAATGCCAGCTTCTTTCTCCTGCACTTGGACACATGCATTGATTGCCAAGAGGTTTGGCACCGGCCCTGACGTGCATCCATTCTGAAGGATGGAAAAATGAAAAATAAATTAAGGAAAAAAGGATTTAAAGGATTTAGAGTATACAGTTGAGACATAGAGAGGAGAAGAGCAAATTAAAATGTGGTCAAGCCAACACCAAATGACAGACAGAACCAGTGATCTGTTTATATGTTGGAGCAGCTTGGTTCACCAAGAGACTCAAAACAAATAAAACAAAAAATGTTAACAGCAATAGCATAAACAGAAAATGTAGAATAGATTTTCAATGTTTTACATATAAGGAGGTAAATCTTCCTGCCATCAGTGATTTGAACCTTGTGAGTTATAATTTTCTTTGTTTTGCCTTTTACTGTAAATCTGGTTTGCATTAATGGACTTTGAACCTTCAATAAAGTGTTTTGGAAGACTCAACATTGCACTACTACTTATACGGCTTCGTAATAATAATAACATCAGCGTATTTAGAATAGAGTGCTGCAGGGATGACATAAAATCCTGGAAGACTAATTTGCCAGTGGTTTCCTCAATATTTTCCTATGGGTTTTTATAATGGGGTTTTTCAATTTATTTATTAAAAAATAACTTCTGTGCCTCTGTGGTAAACATAACTTGATGATACTTGGACGATACCACAGATTCAAAAGGTTTTTTTTGTGCTTTTGGTTCAAACACCATAAACAGAAACGCTCTCACATTCACAAACAAATTTTCTCTGGGCTCTGCTTGCGATGTGATAAGCATTTGAATTCCATGAGCACATCAGTGTATATTGCATCCTTCTTATATAAAGGACAGGACACTGGGAAATTGACTAGGCGGGTTGCCTTGGATACGGCTGCCCCTTAAAACACTCACAGAACTGAATACCAAATAGACTTGGAGAGCCTATATGACAGTAAATGAGATTGGCGAGGGGGGTGAGATCAAAAGTGAAACACATTAATTCATATCTGTTTAGAAAGATAACTGCTTTGATGTTGTTGAATATTGACAATAAATAAATGAATGTACTGTCTTCGTACATGATGATCTTATTTAGGCTATCACAATTCCTCAGCACACATTATACCAAAGTAAAAAAAAAAGTTTCCTTGAATAACTTCCTCCACATCTGAAACAAATTCCTTTTCAACTGATGTCATCTAGGCCGCACTGGCTACTAGCAAATATTAACCAATAGCCAAATTGTTTTTGTCTGTCTATAATCTTGCCAATACTTAATGTTGTAGGCTAATTTAATGTTAAAGTTAACATGCAAACAAGCATTTATACATTAAGATATGCCTATTATGTACCAAAGGTGAACTTGTCCTTCTGACTCCACATCCTGGTCAAAAAGCTTCCTTAGGGGGTACTGTAGTGTTTGTAGCCTTAGTCTTTTTTGGAAGAGTATGTGAGGGTCAAGACTAGGACTTTGCATTACTTTGGCTCTACTTCAGAGGGCTTAATTACAAGGGTAGGTTTTATTTTTTTGGATAATGACAGGGTCTTAGAGGTTTTGGTCTTGGTCAGGGTTTTGTGACAGGGTCAAAGCTGGCCTAAGTCTTGATGATGTGGTTGACAATTCCTCTAATTCAAGCCAATAAAATGACAGCAGGGTAAAAATACACACACAGCCCTCCACGCTACGCTAGTCCCTGAATCAATTGGATTCGGTGGAGTCTACCGCCACTTGTGGTGAAAATTGAGTACTAAATGTCTGTCTGTACATACTGTCTAGACATCTCTATTTTTGCAAATTAATGAATAGATTAACAGATTTTTTTTAATTTAGTAATTGTACAGCGTATTCCTCTGATAACTATATTAAGGTATGAGTATATAAACACATAAAATACTTTTCTTTGCGATGTAAATGTAATACACGCCTTCTGTCATGAGATTCATCTCTGTTTGTTATGCGGAACTATAAGGTCAACGTTGTGTTTCCATACGACAAATATTTGGTGCGGACTCAGCTGGCAACCTTCATCCTGGGCGAAGAGCTGCAGGTAAATATTTAACTTCACAAATCATCCAGTGAATTACATCCTGTTGAAACATGACAAATCAACCCAAACTCAAAAAGTAATTGTCGTGAAGCTGCCGGTTTTCGTTGATATCTCGCGGAATAACTATGAATTCAGAGGCCAGCACTACAGCTAAAGCTTATCGCAAAGCTAACGTCAGGTGACCATTGTTGCTTCCCAAACACAGTTTTGTTATCTTTTTATTTATTGTTTGGCTGATCTATGTCTAGTTTGTATGTCAGGCATGCTTAAGTATTGATAAATTGTCGTCGTCTGTAAGCCATGTCATATAAGACCCGTCATAAGCAAAACAGTGTTTTTGGTGATTTTCTTAGCGTCATGATTTCAGTTCCCTTTTTTTAGAGACACGCACATTATTACTAGATAAATCTGTCTCTTTAGGTTTTTGGTGATTATGAATGTCTATAAGTAAATGTCCCATTAAATTGATGAACAACGAATGAACTGACAGCTGTCAAAACAGACGCAGGAAATTAAGACAATTCATAATGCTCTGATAATGTCTCAGTGTTCACGTGACGTGGAACCTGCAAGATCAGTCACTATAATGAGGTTTTGAGTTTATTCTCGCTAAATTAATAAACAAAGAATAAACGTATTTTACGTCAGGGTTATTATAGTTAACTGAAACTATTTTGTTACTTTACATAAATGTTAAAGGAGTAGTTCACTTTTGGAAAAACAAAAAACAAAAAAAACTTTTGAAACACCTCTGCCAGCAGCAACCTAGTTTTCCAAGGAGATTTCCCATCCAGGTACTGACCAGACTCAACCCTGCTTAGCTTAAGTGGGCAACCAGTCTTGGGATACATTGATTAATTTATTTATTATCATTTTCACAGTTTGTTTTGTAAATGTACCTTGGAATGCTTAGAATACTTGTCATGTATTAGAAATTAGATAGAAATAATAGAAGAAAAAAAAACGATAAACTGTAATTTGTAATTTGTTTTATTGAGAATATGAGTTGCATCACAAAGCTTTAACTGTACATCACTGATGATGATTAAATTCTTTTTATTTTATTTTTTTTTGCAGTGGGTGGAGGGATGAGCCTCTCTCCTGTGACCGGTCAGGGTGCGAAGGAAGCAAGCAACGGGGTGGAATCCTCTGATTCTCTTAAGGCCTCTGATTGGTCAGGATCTCATGGCTTCACCCTCCAGGGGATAAAGTTCATTGATGGGGCTGATTTTGAGCCTCACATGGAGGCGTCTGCCCTTTCAGAGACTCTGAAACACACACCTCACCACATGGACTCATGTAGAGACACCCACACACTGCAGCCACACACAGATCACTCAGAATCGCAGCCTACAGAGTCACTGGTTCAACACTCCCAGTACAGACATATTCCAAATGAAGATGGCACAGATGAGGACACGCTCTCCAGTGACACCGAACTAACTCACGGCTGCTCTAAAAGAGAACAGGAAGACTGGAGAGCGGAGGAGGTGAACAATGTCAACAAGAGAGATATCAAGCAAAGGAAAGAGACGCTTATTTCTGTACAGGTAAGAGGTTAAATCGAATGTTCTTTGGGACTTGCATACTGATATATAATTTAATAAAATGCTAACTTAATAATAATAATATTAGGAAATGTATTAATTACTTTAATATTGATAAATAATTTCTATAAATTAAATTATATCTAAATTTAAGGTGATAAATGAATCTATGCTTTGCTACTCAATTAAATACTAATATACAATGTAATAGATACTAACCTAATATTACTAATTGAACATATTATTTAAATAATAATTAATAAATACTAATCTAATAATACTAATTAATAATAGTTTTATATAAATTAATAATAAATAATAATTACATTTAATTAATTAACAGTTACAAAATTAAACTTTGTCCAATTTTTGTGATGTAAATATCTGTTGCTATTTATCTGGACCTTGTTGATCTGCACATTCACAGCCAGTTGAAGCACTCTCAACTGAACACCCTCCCACTCATTCTGAACCTAAAGAAAGGTCTAATCCCGATTCGTCGGGTGAAGTCCAAGCAAATACTTCCATTTCTCCTGATGAGGCCCCTCCCCTTGTTCCAGCCCCTCCCCCTGACCAGGCCACACCTCCTCTGCTGCCAGACCTGGACGATTCTCCATGCCCAGCTCACGTGATGGCAGAGGTACGTGTGCGCTCTGTCCCAGACCGAGATCGAGTCGTGCGTGGCATGCAGGACAGTAAAAGCCTGGATGAGATCAGTGGGGCATGTGGGGGAGGGGCACGTGGAGGCGGAGCAAGAGGAGGCCAACCGGAAGGACGCAGAGCCACCATATCCAGCGCCCTAGAATTGGAGGGAACCGTCAGCCATGATGGAGATCTTACGCACTTCATCGCCAAAAATCTTGAACAGAAGATTAAAATGAGCTCGCGGCCGAGTCTGGACACTGATTGTGAGTAAATGAGGGTGACAAAAAACAGTTTTGATCTGTTGCAATGCCTTTGTCGTCAGTATCATTAATATTTAAACTTTGTATGACCACTGCAGCAGACTGTTCTGGGCCTGTGGTACGTGGTCGTGGCTCTTTGCGTCGTCCGGCTGATATTCCGCCCATTGACCCATCAGTGCTGGAAGACCTGCATAAACACACTCAGGATGTGGCTCAGAGTGTAGAATTGATGCTGCGAAGCCTCAGTGGAACTATACAGAATGTGAGTATTACTCTGGATCAAATACAGCCACCCAAGAAAGTACTTGGACAATTAAGCCACAAAATATCAAAAGGAACTAACTTTTTAAACTTTTTTTAACCTGTTTTTACCCAAATGCTCTCAAGGTGATTTTCATTGGTTGTATGAAGTCAGTTCCACTCAACTTCACACTTGCCTTTTTTACACTGACGTGATTCCAGTGCTGGTTCCTGGACCATTCATGAAATGCTACACAGATTTGTACCACGGAACACTTCAGGGTCAGGAAAAAATGGTAGTTTGATAACAACTGTTAATTGGTGATAGCTTTGGTCATTAAATAAAAGTAAAAAAAAAAAAAATAATAATAATTTTTACATTTTATTTTTTAATTATGCTTATGCTCTTCAAGGCTGATTTTTTTTTTTTGATCAAACACAGTAAAAATAGTAATGATGTGAAAATGAATAGAATTTAAAATATCTGTTTGCTATTTTAATATATTTTAAAATGTATAAAATGTAATTGGAAATGCTGCTCAAAAATTCGTATTATCATCCACGCTGAAAACAGTTGTGTATGTAGGTGTGTATATATATATATATGTTTGAATTGAGTTATCTTTAGTTATTGGAATCTGATCCCAATATAGGTCACTTTTTTTTTGCAGAAAAACAGGAAATCCTCAAACTTTCAAGCTTTTTCAGTGTCCAAATACTTTTTCGGGTCACTTTTTATGTAGCTGACCCTCATTACAACCAACATATGCATTTATACAAACCTATTAAGTGCACGTACTGTTATGAATAAAAATCTTTTGTCTCTTCAGATGACTGCACTAAGTGTGGGTTATATCCAGACATATAGAGATTCAGTGGACAGTTTGGGAGAGTCAGTGGACATGAGTATAAAGGTGAGAGTGATTTATAGCCATTTATTCAGTGAAGTTTTCAATTTTATTTTATTTAGTTTTTTGATCTGTGTGTGCTTGTTTATTTGTTTCCAGGGAATGTACACACTCATGGCACGGTGTGAGGAGCTGGATCGCTCCATGCAACCTATACATACTCTAGCTGCTCAGATCAGAGACATCAAACGAACCCTTGATGCCCTGGAAACCATCTGCAAGTAACTATGGCAACAAACCACACCCCTAACCGAGTGAGGACCCCGCCCTTCTGCAGTCATTCTGCTACATACTGTGCAATGGAACCATTTAGCTAATTATAATGTTTTCTAGCAAGGCTCTGCAAGTGCTCGCCCCCTTAGAGACAGCTTGGTTCTTGCCCTTCCCCTCGGAGACCACATCTGTAAGCACCTCTTTTTGTTGTGGCTCCTCCCCGCTAGAAAGATCGCTGGCAAAACAGCATTGACTCCTTGTGATTCATGCCGTCCAACCTCCTCCACATGACCACAGGAAGGACCCTGTGTCATTGGTGGCTTTTGGGCAACTGATTGGTGTTACCATTGCCCCTGTTTATGAAGTGAGTGAACGCACGTATCGGTGAGTGTTTTCACAGATTGCATCTATTTGTAATGGCCTCAAATGAAGTGTAACACCAATATTTGCCACTATGGAAGCCATGCTCTGTGTGTATTTGTTCCACTTGGACGTCAGTGTTTCTGCAGGATGGATGCTATGCATCCCAGGTCAGTTCCTAAATATTTTCTGATATCATTAACTCACCCTCATGCTGTTTTAAACCTGTATGACTTTCTTTTTTTCATGAACACAAAAGAAGACATTTTGAAGATTGTGCTTGTTGCACTTTTCCATGCAGTTACTATGAATGGTTATTGGAGAGTTAAAGCTTTAAAACATGCAAAATACCATAACACGTGTTTAATGACTTACATTTTGGTCTGTTTCTCACACAAAGCTATTGTACGACTTTGGAAGAGTTTGTGCACACATCACACGGACTACTTTTATGGTCTTTTTTAAGCTTGAAAGCTTGAGTCTCTCCATTTAATAATTGCATGGAAAGGATGTTCTTCAAAATATCTTCTTCTAAGAAAGTCATACAGGTTTGGAATGACGTGAGGATAATTAAATGATGCAAACATTTTTAATTTGTTGGATGAATTGTGCCTAATGCAAGCACCGTATAGAGTCGTCTATGAATTTTAGACTCTTGATTTCCATATTGAGAGTCATGACAGATGTCCCCTTGATTTATTGTATGCAAGTGTTTACCAAGAGAAACAACCCCAAAAATTAGAGGAAGGTGAGGAGAGATCGGAGGTGGGTGTGAAAAAAAAAAACAGGATTGATGAAAGTTTTATTTTTGAAAATGATCTTTACCTTTCTCCGTTTGGCCCCGTTTAATCCGTGTCTCTCTATCTCCTTATTGCTGTCTTGCTAACTATAACCCTGATTTGTCCAACAATCTGTCATTAATGTGTATTTTAAATTATTATATAAACCAAAATAAATTTGCTAGAATGATCTACTTTGATTTTTCTGTGCCTCTTTGTTCTGCATTTTTAGGGTTAAAATAGTTTGTTGCTCTTACATACATTTGTGTTCTTTTGCAAATTTTCTCCTTTTGCAGAGTCCAAGTTATGGTACAGCTGGATCCTGATCTTCACTATGATTCAGGGCTAAATTATCGTGTGAGAGAGAGAGAGAGAGAGAGAGGTATTGTTACACTGGTGGATAAAAAACACAAGTTTGTCAGCCCTTATGACTGATGAATTCACAGATACGTAAACATGTAGAGACACACACGTGTTAATTATTGAGTTGGACATTGTAGTTTTTCTTACCATCCTCCTCTAGTTAATATTTGTTTATTTAACAAATGACCATATTTGCCTTGTAGTCATTCATATCTGTCAGTAAATGTTTAAAAAGGCTTTACGTTTTCATGACGGAGAACAGTGTTATTCTGTACAGGCTGCTCAGATTATGTGTAAACTTGACTAGTGTCGTTTTTTTTTCTAAGTCAAAGATAAAATGGAGACTAAACATTTGATTAGATTTCAGTTTAGGCAGATAGAGGCCAGTTACACTCTGACCCGTCTGCATTCCGGACATCTCGTGATGGTGATATCGCTTTCCTCTTACACAGGTGTGACGTTGTAGCATGTGATGAGCAAATAGATTCACTTTTTTGCCCACGTCTGAACTTTTTGTGCTACGTGGGTTAATATCTACTGCACTAATGTTCAAGAGTTGGGGGTTAGCAAGGTGGTTTTTTTTTTTTGTTTTTTTTTTTTGAAAGAATGCTCATGCTCACCAAGCAACTGATGCATTTATTTAATAAAAAATAAACAGTTAACCAGTAATGTGAAATATTACTACAATTTAATATCATTTTTTCTATTTTAATATATTTTAAAATATAATTTATTCCTGTGATGGCAAAGCTGAATCTTCAGCATCATTACTCCAGTCTTCAGTGTCACATGACCCTTCTAAAATGCTGATTTAGAGGTCAAGAAATATTTCTTATTACTATAAATGTGGAAACTGACATTTTTCAGGATTCTTTCATGAATAGAAGTAAAGAGAAGAGCATTTTTATTTGTAATAGAAGATGTTTTTTTTAAATGATGTAAATGTCTTTTGATCAGTTTAATGCATCTTTTCTTTATATAAGTATCAAAAAAAGTATTAAAAAAATCATATACTACCATTCAAACCTTTGAACGATATTATATGATATAAGTAAATGGTATTCATGATGGAAACAGACGGTATAAAGAAGGCATAAGGTATTGGCTTTAGTGAAGTCTTTTGGATTAAAAGCAGAAACAAATGAATATCATACTTTATCTGTATAAAAATTTATTCGGCACTTAGCTAATCAGTTTGGACTATTAGTTTTATACAGTACATTATAGACGGCTAATTTAAAAACCATTCAGATTCCTTTTATATTTAGATAAAAAAAACTGTATTTTGTTCATTTTCAAGTGCAGGTGATCCAGAACAGATCAGTTCATTCAGTCATATTCAGATTTAAATCCATCTCTGAGATCTTTGTCTGTCTTTCACAGAAGCCCTTCTCTCAACAAATTTAAAATAACTTTTTTGCAATGGGCAATCAAAATCAAGGCCAACCGGGATTCACAAAAGTCCCGTCACACTCCAGCTCCCAAAACCTCAAACATTAAAGCTGAAGAGAACCAGCGAGGAGAGAAGGATTACGGGAGTTTTAAGTGCAGAACTTCCACTGTCCGCCGGCTGCTTGCTTGGCACTACTGTCACTGGAACCTCTGGAAGCACTGGAAGCACTGTACTCTGACTCTGGCTTATCTCAATCACCGTCTTTATTGTTGGCGATGTTATTTTCCCTCTGTTTTCAGGCACTGTGCCTGATTCCTGATCTGCTGCTGCACCCTCCAAGGCTTCGAACCACTGGCAGCGGAAGTTCTTCTTCCAGAGGTCCACGCAAGCAGTGGGAAGCTCTCCCGTGGCTCGGACGCCTTCTGCCCCGTTTGGGAGCAGCATAAAGTGGGGCGATGGAAGATGCAGGTATGTGGGGTCCTCAGGTTTCTTCCGCACACAGCGTCCACGGCCCTGACACAGTAAGACTCCACAGAGACGTGCTGCAGTGGTCACATTGACAGCGTAAGGGCCGAGAACCTGACGGACGTACAAGCCAAACTCTGAGCAGGATTTCTGTAGGAGACATAAATATCATTAATCGTATAGCAATCTATTATGGCTAATGAAAAGCATTAAGATACGATATACACTTTTTTTAACGATTCAAAAGTTTGGGGTTGGTAAGAATTAGTAATGTTTTTGAAATAAGTCTCTAATGCTTACCAAGGGTGCTTGATCAAAAATACAGTTATTGTGAAATATTGTTACAATTTCATTTAACTGTTTTTTTTATAGCAATCTGTTTGAAAATGTAATTTATTTCTGTGATGCAAAGCTGAATTCACAGCATCATTACTCCAGTCTTCAGTGTCACATGATCCTTCAGAAATTATTCTAATATGCTGATTTGGTGCCCAATGTGATTGATGTTGAAAACAGTTGTGCTACAGAGATCTTTTGTAACATTATAAAAATCTTCACTTTTAATCAATTTTAAAGGGATAGTTCACTTTGAAATAATTTTTGGTATGTTTTAGCTTACCTCAAGTGCATCCAAGATGTGTCTTTGTTTGTGCAGTAGTTTCAATTTTGATATTTTTAGGTCAAACCATTCTATCAGTTCTATGTCTATTAGTCATATAATGGAGGTCTATGGTCACCACCTTGTGTTACAAGAGGTAAAAACGATATAAATACTGTTCGTTTTCTCACACAAACCGCTCGTTTCGTGTCAATGTGTACTTATATTTACGAGTCATTAAATCATGTTTAATTTTGTCTTCTCTGTGCATGCTCTTTGAGGTGGTGACCATAGACCTCCATTATATGACTGACAGACACAAATGGTTTGACCTAAAATACATCAGAATTGAAACTACTGCACAGACACCTACATCTTGGATGCCCTTGAGGTAAGCTAAAACATACCAAAAATTAATTTCAAAGTGAACTATCCCGTTAATGCATCCTTGCTGAATAAATTATTCATTTATTACTGACCCCACACTTTTGAACAGCATTGTAAATGAACAAATGATTAAATGATTACCTGTGTTTTAACTGCTAAGGATTTTTCCCATATAACGACTCCAGATGCCCCCATAGCAGCACTCTCTCCAATTGTATTGACCAGGTCAGTCTGATACATGTACAATACAGAGTAACAATAAAATTCACTGTCCGTATACTTGACAGCGTATACAATTACAACTTGCTTGCAATAACAACTTGCAGAGTTAAAATATGAGAAAGGTAAATGCAACTTTATATCTCACAATTACAACTTGAGATCTCACAGACTTTATATATCATTAATGCTCATTTATATCTCACACTCATGACTTCATATCCTGTAATTGTGACTTTATATTTTGTTTGCGCTTGTTAATTCCACGTAAATATATCTTCTTGTTATCTATAAATTTTTGACTATTTTGACTTGTAGTTACAACTTATACAGACTTATCTCATAAAATGTTATACTTTTATCTATCTATCTATCTATCTATCTATCTATCTGTCTGTCTGTCTGTCTGTCTGTCTGTCCGTCCGTCCGTCCGTCCATCCATCCATCCATCCATCCATCCATCCAATACACACAAACACAGTCACACACACACTATTATATTAACTATATATTCAAATATGGCAAACCTGTTTATTACCTCTGAGAGAAAGGTGTTAGAGGATGTGTACACAATCTTGATCATCGGAAACACAGGAAGATCAGAGGTAGTCCCTGCAAGAGCTGCCACTCTTAAAGCCTCTCTTATCTGATTGGTTGCATAAAGCCACGCCCCTTTTGTTCCCTCTGGGAGCTTCTCCAGTGAGAGGACTGGATAAAGGGCACCGCTACGCTTCCACAGCCACATCAGCTCATCATTAAGGGCCATGTCCGCCGCAGGGCACCGTCCCGTATAATTGGCTAATGCCATCTGGGTGGAGTCAAAGTTATAGCAGTTAGGATACGGGGCCATGCCCCATAGTCTCTGTGGGCGGAGTCTCTTCACCTCCCACAGCGTTTCCATTATTATGGACTGTGCTGCAGCTTCAAAGTCAACCTGAAAGGAAATGACATCATATAATTGATTAATACAACAGATAATATCATTTTAATATCATTATATGTTGTGACTGTCATCACCTGAGACCATTTTTCCACTTCCTCTGCGCTCCAGTCTGGAAAAAATCCCCGGAGAAGTGCCCTAGAATCCACAAGATACTTTGCTTTATTTCCCTTGTTCCTGTTCCACTGAGGCGCCCACTCCTGCCAGCGCAGCACCCCCAGCCCAGGCGCTCCTGTCTGGGGTAATGAAGCTGTCAGGTCGCCCTCAACCCTCTGGAGGTGAAGGTCAAGGCTGCTGTGTTGTGGTAGGCCGCCGTTGACTGGACGATCCTGCGCTGTGAAATACGGGTAAAGTCCTAGCGTATCCTCATAAAATATTGCAACACGGCCTTCCCACTCCATCCCAAATGCCGCTGGGTTCGGCCGACCCAAACAGTCTTTATCTGGAACCCCCCACAGCACCAGGAAAGGCTGGCCGGCGAGGAGAGGGGCCCGGGCAGGACCGCAGTCACATGCAGGAGTGAAGAGACAGAGGCGGAGGAATAGATGAGAAAGGGAAAGGAGGTTGAACGTGTGTTTTCTTCCAGCCATGGAGCTGAGCATGAGGTCTTAGGGCCCCTCGCCCAAAAACTCACGCAAAAGCTGCTTTGGAGAGGGATGATGTCTGGAGAGAAAGATAGAGGGTTGGAGAAATCTTTTTGGTGAGGACTTTTTTCTTTTGTGAGGATTTGTTATGTGTTTGTCTTTCATGAAAACAATGAACTCAGCTCAACATTTTTTATTTGATCTGTGTTCTCATGACATAAGGGCATGTTGATCGTGGGCAAAGGGTCAACACCAATTGTGTGTGTCAGTGTCAGGGGCGTGTCTAGCAGGGGGGTACCCCATGGAATATGATTATATGATATGATAATTATAAAACTCACAGAAAAAATGGCTCGTGTAAAAGGGTGACCACTAGCCTACTCCCTACCAACTGAAAAGATAGAGCTGCGACAAAACAAAGGGAGACGCTTTGGGATAATTAAAAGCTAACAGGATTAATTAGTGCTGCCCATGCTAATCACTTTGTGCACTAATACGAGTCTGCAGTCAATACAGTTCTCGACAGAGGGCGCCATAGCGCAAAGCATCATCTACGTCTCGCAAACAAGGGCTTCTCATAACTGGCGCGACATATTTATCGAGGTACTTTGAAAACATACTTATTTTTTACATCAGCTGCCTATATATATATATATATATATATATATATATATATATATATATATATATATATATATATTTATATGGCATACTCTTCTGTTCGTGTAGTCCTTGAAAATACCCTGCTGCTATACTACAGTTAGGTTATTATGGGTTAAAAGTAACAATAACTAGGGGAGAGCGGGGCACAACGTAACGCTTTTTGATTGTCTCAGTTTGTGAAAATACTTAGGGTTTAGAGTATTTATTTTTTCATCATTAATTTCACACATGTATAGTACAGTTACGTGGTTATGTTTTATTAATACAGACAGTGTTACCCTGAAAGAATGGAAGTGTGACAACATGCCCCATAGGTTGGGTACATTGTAATGTGAGGGGCACATACACATTGTAACCTCACTTTATCACAGATTAAAATACTTTCTGATCCAAAAAAACATACAGGTCAAACCAAAATATGTTCTTTTTAAAATACAATTATTAACCTTTTCATATAAAATAATGGCAATTTTAATCATTAAAAATAGACGAATTTTTGAGTTGACATGCAACAAACACAAATGTAAACACATACACCATAGTTCAAAACAAAATAATAATAATTTCTGAACATTGCCTCTCAGTCTTTATTTACATGTTTCTCATATTTTCTCAAAAGAATTCATAAAAGTATAGAATAGAACACCATATTTCTAATAGGGGCACATTGTTTCGTAGTGTTAAACATGCCCCAAGTGGAAGTGTGGAAGTATTTAAGACAAACTTGCCCCGCATTACGTTGTACCCCACACTCCCCTATTATGTATTTTGGGGGAGAGGAATGTGTGGCTTTCCATGCTAAATGTAACATGTACCCATTTTACACTGGAGTGCTCAATCTGAAGTGATTTTTACCACAACAACCATGCCAGATAATAGCCGTGACACTGACACACACAGAGGAGAGCCAGTTATAGGTGTAATGAAATGAATGCAAAGACATCTTTCTGAGTCGAATGAGTGTCTTTCTTTGAAAAGGCTATCTGAAATTGAAACTGAATGACCTGAAATCTTCGCTCATCCAGTTAAACTTGGCAACATTTTGTTATTGGGTGTGATAGTTTTAGGCCAGTTCCTGCTTTCGAGTAAGCATTAAGGAGTTGACTAAGCTTTTGTGCTACAAATTTCCATCTGATTGATCTCACATTTCTAGCAAAACTTCTTTCCTTTAAAAAAATTCAGTTTGTTTTTTAAACTGATACTTGGTTTGGTTTCCCTCATCAGTTTCTTGTGGAGATGGGATTGTGTTACTCACCTCTGCATTGATAGATCAGGTGCGTGTGCCAGGAGCTCCAGGTCAAAGAATCCAGAAGCAAAGGTCAAGATGAAAAGCACTCATCTGGATGGGTAATAATACCAATTTTAAGAATAGAATATATAAGAATAGTAATAATTCTGTGCAGGTTTGAGTGGTCGGGTGGCTCAGAACAGGATGCCACAGAAGGGAGAAACTTCAGCCCAACCATGAGGGATGAGAAGACAGGCTGTCCTGACAAAAGGATGGATGAAGTGGCGGAAATAGGAAATAGAACGAAAATCAGGCTACCTCACCTTCACCGGGGTAATCTGTTTGTAAGCAGGGTCACCACGGACCATGACAATCACATGATCAGACTCACCATAATCCCTTAATCCATCACTCCCTCCAAACAGCAAACACACCTAGAGTCAAACACACACACACCTACTCAAAAAAGTAAATACTAAATAAAGACTTAGTAATTTACCATGTTATTCCTTTTTTCTTTTTACTGTACATCATACATGTCATGAAACTGAACATTAAGGTTTCATGGATGACCCTCATATCAGACTTTCATATCTCTACTTTTTTTTTGATCTCTGATTTTTGCCTTTCTTCTGTTTAGTTTTTTTCTTTTTTTTCTTTTTTAACTGTCAGTTTTTCAAAGTCTAATCCTATTTCCTGAAGAGGATCACTGGCAAGATTGTTCACAATTATGTCATCCAAACATAATCTGGCATAATCCTGAAGTCTCTGTTGTATTACTTCAGATATGAGAAGAGAGGATTTGGTTTTTGCGCCTGCTGTCATTTTAGGTTGAAGGTTTGGTCGTTCTTATGTCTAGACTGAAATGTGAAATTTTTGGTGTCTAAACACTGAGCATTTTTTCTGGAGAGTTAATTAAGGGGTAGTTTATATTTATATATATCCACATACCATCAAACATTTGGTGACAGCAAGGACAGCAAAAAAAACAAAACAAAAAAAAACCTTTTATTTAGCAAAGATGTATTATATTGTTCAAAATGGCCAATACAGACATTTACTGTTGCAAAATAGTTCACTTTTTCTTGTTCTGCTTTCAACATTGATAAGAATATGAAATATTCTTTCACAATATGAGAGTCTTATCAAATAGATGCGGTCTTGTTGAGCATATAAGACGAAGTCCCCCCATCCCCAACTTTTGAATTGTTGAGTAAATTATTTATGCTTTATTTAAATTTTAATTATTTAATAATTTTAGTTTGAATCATAAAAATAACATTTGTAAAGCACATTTGTATAAGTAGTATTTATTGAACTGAATTTAATTTATTCTGATGGGGAAAAAAAATGCATAGTGTCCAGACAATTTATATTGCTTTGTTAAAATAATATTTAAAACAATGGTTATAAACAGATTTTATTTTTATTTTCTTTATGTGTATTTTTGTTGTTGTTTTTTTGTGGGGAAATATGTTCTTGTATGATTCACACATTTTTGTTTATGTTATGTAGGTTTTGTCTATTCTCTGTTTAATCATCTGAAACGTCCACTAATTTCAGATTCACTTGAGTTTGTTATCTAAACTCGATGCTATTTTGTTATCAGTTGTATGTTCATGTTATGTGTGTGTGAATTTGTTACCTGGTCAAGGTTTTGTGTGTTTGCTGTGCATATGTTTAGTTGAGATTATCTGTTTGAGGTATCTAAGGTGATGCCTGCTTTCCAGGTCCCGTCACCATGGTAACGGCTCAGATGAGTCCGGCCCAGACAGCGGATGGGGGTTAAGGATGTTTATGTGTGTGTATGTGTGCGTGTGATACACGGTAGCAGGTTTGACGGTGATTGCGTGTTGTGTTGGTTTTGGATTGACCTTTATGTCGTCATGGTTGATGCGCAGTTAAATTGAACACTGAAGATATGAAAAGTGATTCAGTGAAAAAGACAGATAATCAGAACACAGAGTCCCCTTCCTGTCTCTGTTAATGCAGATGGAAACAGGTGTGGAGGCTTAGACTTGACCTAGGTCTCCCCACTGGGTCAGTGTAAACACCTCTTTACTCCAATTCATTCTCTAAGTCCAGCTTTTTACACAATCACGAATCGCAGCTCATTGTGTTTTTTCTGTTGTCTTGCTAGGCAGTTAAACCATTAAACCATGTAAACATTTATTTTTGAATGTATTTTACAATCATTTGTTTTATATGTGAGCATGTAAATGACTTCTGTGTAGCTAGATAGAAAAATGGTTGATCATCTTCAAAACAACATGCATAACACCTTTCTTAGTAATAGCCGTATTCTGATGTTTTCTGTGAAATGTTTTTCATGTGGATGTTTGTGTCATACCAGGAAAATGTGTGAGCGGTAGGACTTTAAATATTGTATTTGATCAAATGTGCTCATATATACTAGAAATGTGTCCTGAATGTGACCAATAGAGCTTCTGTGATATTATACTTTTTTTTCTCAACTACCTTCTTTTTTTAACTGCTTTCACAGAAGCTCTATTGATCACATTCAGGACACATTTCTAGTATATATAAGCACATGTTTTTTGTGACTGGTATCTAGGTGATGAATTCACCACTCTTGAAACATTCTTCTTTTTTTGAAACAGGCTCATGTTCTTCTCTATTTGATTGAAATGTCACCTGGATAACCAGGTCAGTCATCTTAACTTGCAGATGGACCGTGTGTGTGTGTGTGTGTGTGTTTGTGTGTGTGTGTGTGAGAGAGAGAGAGAGAGAGAGAGAGAGAGAGAGAGAGCGAGACAGGTTTGACTGTAGTTGAGAGCCAATTTTGTTTCAACTTGTGAGGACATTTGAAATGCTCCTCACTGTTTGAACGGCTCATAGTTCATGTTTTACTTTAAAAGTAAAAGTTGAAAGTATAAATAATAATATAAATTATAAGTATAAATTATACTTGGGCTATATATGGACTTTGGAATGTTATTTTAACATCAACATAAAATAACATTCCATAACTTTGGAATGTTATTTTATTTTTTTTATTGCATGGCTTACTTCATTAGCAAAAGCAAATGGACAATTTTCCGTAAATGTTATTGACAGAAACAAGAGCATTCTTTTAAAGGAGCATTCCTTTCACTTTGAAATTAATTTTTGATATGTTTTAGCTTACCTCAATGGCATCCAAGATGTAGGTGTCTGTTTACGCAGTAGTTTCAATTTTGATATTTTTAGGTCAAACCGTTCTTATGTGTACGTCATATAATGCAGGTATATGGGGTTCATCTCAAAGAGCACGCACAGAGAAGTCCAAATTAAACATGATTTAATGACTTTTAAATGTAAGTACACATTGATGGCCTAAGACACGAAACGAGCGGTTTGTGTGAGAAAATGAACAGTATTTATATCGTTTTTACCTCTTGTAACCACAGCCACGTCGAAGATCTGAAGGCACAGGCGCTTCGGTCTGCACAAGTGCCGTAAAGCGCCGGAAGTGATCTCGTCACAAAAAAATCAACGTTGTCTGTTGACATAACGAAATCGTCATCCATTGCAATTTACTGTATATCTTCACAGTGAAGGGTAACACTTCTGAAATCTCTGTGTAAACAATGAGTGACGTACATGCGCGAGAGATCACTTCCGGGGCTTTCTGGCCATTACCTGCGCTCGCGCAGACAGAAGCTTCCTCGCCCTCAGAATACATGGACGTGACTGTGATAACAAGAGATAAAAACGATATAAATACTGTTCGTTTTCTCACACAAACTGCTCGTTTCGTGTCTTAGGTCATCAATGTGTACTTACATTTACGAGTCTTTAAATCATGTTTAATTTGGATTTCTCTGTGCATGCTCTTTGACGTGGACCCCCATACCTACATTATATGACTGACAGACAAGAATGGTTTGGCCAAAAAATATCAAAATTGAAAATATTGTGGAAACAAAGACATCTACATCTTGGATGCCCTTGAGGTAAGATAAAACAAAAATTAATTTCAAAGTGAACTGTCCCTATTAACTTCAGACTGAATCCCAACTTTAACGTCAAACCAACAAAGCTTATTCTCAGTTTCAGCTTCAAACTGAAGGCTAAAATCAGCCTTGCCCTTAACCCGTGCGTCATTCCTAACTCACCACAGCCACAATCTTAACCGGAAGATAAAAAAACACCTTCATAATCTTAGTTTGAACCTCAATTTTGACCTCTCAATCTGAACTATCACGTCACTGATCGTTGCTTGCTTATTATGCTGTTTACTATTTTTGTTAGCACGGTCACTTTATTATACTGTCACTATTCTATTCTGTACATATACACTTTAAAACTTTTTTTATCTTTAAATCAACAAAGACATATTGAACCTAAACATATTAAATCTTAATATCCCAAACTTTTGAATAACACCTTAATTGCATTTGCTCTTGTGTGTTGTTTCATACAATGTCAGTTTGCAACTGTCTGTACTGCAGTCTGAGCCTTGTCACAAGCATTCAATGCCCAGTGAACCCTGTGTAAGCTGCGCAAATGACAAATAAATATAAACTTGACTGCACTTCAGCCTCAAAACAAGCCTCAGCCGTAATTTAAACCTCAACCACAAATCCATTGTAAAGGAATGTTCCGGGTTCATTACAAGTTAAGCTCTATGGACGGCAGCATGCTGTCAGTATCCACAGAAAATAATTTTGAATCATAATAATTATGTCTTTAATACTGTATAAATCACGACTATAGTAATAATACTTAACCTCGATTATAATTGACTCAGTTTGCTAAAATAAAATAAATAATGTGTTTACAGTATAATACACTTTCAGTGCAAGTTGACAGAGCAAGCATTGGAATAAATGCTGGAATAAACGTTAAAGCTACTCAGTAATTGGAATAAAACGCTCAAGCTGCATGTATTATAACATTGTTTATAACTTCTCTTTTTGTATTCCACAGAAGAAAGTCTCAGAGGCCTGGGACGACATGAGGGTGAGTAAATGATGAAATATCACTTCAACATTGTGCAGCACTGCCCTCTTGTGATTATTTGAGTTGACAGGCTCCCTGATGGCATAGTCATCCAGTTTGATGTACGTTTTGGTGTGTGAGTTTAGTTATATTACTATGATCATGTGATTTCTGAGGATCACTGATGCTACTGAAACACTGGTGCTACATTTCCAAAATTAAACCCATGAAACTTTGCAAAGTTTTCTGTGAATGTTAGAGTCTAAACAGTGAACTTTCCCCGCAAGAACCCTTGCTTACTGTAGGTCCAAAAATCCTCCAGTCACTAAGACTTTGAACCACACTGAAAATCCCTCTCACTCCTCAGGTGGTTTATCCCCGTTGTGTGTGACCATGTGTATTTGTGTGCTCGTGTGTGTAAATGTGTTTTGGAGCCAAATGACAAAAGGAGAGTTTGAACATGGCATGAAACCGGAAAGGTCCACAAAGAGCGAGTGACAGAGAGATGGGGACAAAACCTTCTGGAGGAGAGAGGAGGGGCTAAGCCTTTGATCTGTCTGCTTTCTGAAAGAGGCGGAACAGAATCACAGGAGCAAGACGAAAAGAAAGCGAGAAAGAGAACGAGAGAGAGAGACAGTGAGGGAGATGGAGCGAAACAGGGAGAGAGACTGGAGCAGATTGTAATTTCTCTACTGGTGGAGCAGATGGGGGGGGGGGGGGGTATTCAGGAGCAATAGAAGTGGCTGTAAGTGCTGGAGGAGGAGGGGGAAGGTCAGAAAGAGAGAGAACTGGGAAAGTGGAGGGACATGGAAGAGGGTGGGAGAGAAAGGGGGAATCTGAGGAATTTCCAAATGAAAGGAGAAGGTTTTTCTTTTAATGCGATTAAAGTTTTCCATCTCACTGCATCTCCTGCAGACAGTTCGACTCTGGGAGCAACATCCCTCAAGAGTGTGACAGAGTTTGTGTGTGTGTTTCTATGCGTTTGACTCTGTGAACTTGGTGGCTTTGAATATAACAAGTGTGGGTGGAGTTGGGAAAGTGTTTGTGAGTGAGCAAATGTACCACAAAATTAATTTCAACTTGTCCCTCCTTTTCTAGGTGACCCCGTGAGGCACTTACAATGGAAGGGAATTGGGCCAATCTGTAAACGTTAAGGTATTCACTTTTTCAATAGTATTGCCACAAGAAGTAAGCAATATATGTGTGGAAAAAAAATGCTCACTAAACCTTTCTGTACGTTATATCCAATTGTACAACTTTGTTGCCATGACACCATAGAAACCCAAACTGACAGTATAAACAAATAATTTAAACACTTTGTCAGTCAAATAATACTTGTATGTGTACTTTTTGTATTTACTTAAATACTGTATTTGAAGGAGTCTTTCATGGAGACTGCATTTATTTAATAAAAATACAGTAAAAAACAGTCATATTGTAAAATACAACTACAATTTAAAATAGATATTTGCTGAATAGAAAGTTCAAATAGCATTTATTTGAAATAGAAATCTATAGGGATGCATGATATATCGGCCACCATATCTGTATCGATTATGTACGTTTTTAATGTTATCGGTATCGTCCCGATAAGAAAATTTGGCTGATATATTAAAGCCGATAAACAATGGATGATTTCCTTCAGCTGAGACACTTCAGATGCGCACTGTTCGCCATGATTTCATTTCATTTTTCAGTTTCATTTATTTATTTATAAAGCACAATTAAAACAATGTGATGTTGACCAATGTGCTGTACAAACACATAATAAAATTACATAATAAAATGTAATGTCTAATTAGTGACTCACAATGTCTATTTAGTGACTCAAAATAGTTTTTGTCCCATTTTCGCAAAGGTAAATAAATACACCTGAGTGTCATAACAATGAAAGGATACTCCATGCTTAAAAAAATAGAACCTAAGGGTAGCATATATAACAGAAACAAAATTGGGCCCAGGATGGATCCTTGTGGAACCCCACTAGACAGTGAGGCCACTTTTGATTGATGTTGACCAAAAATAACTGAAAACGCCCTATTAGACAGAAAGATTCTGTGAAAGATTCAATGATGGCTTTGAATTGTTTAAAAAAAATGATTAGGGAACACTTTACAATAAGGTTCATTAGTAAACATTAGTTAGCATTAATTAGCATGAACTAATAATGAACTACCCTTATACAGCATTTATTAATCTTTGTTAATGTTAATTTCAACATTTACTACATTATTAAAATCTTGTTAACATTATTTAATCCACTGTGAATTAGCATGAACAAACATAAATGACTGTATTTTTTTATTAACTAGCGTCAACAAAGACTAAGAGTAACAAATACAGCAACAAATGTATTGCTCATGGTTAGTTCATGTTAGTTCATACATTAACTAACCTTATTGTAAAGTGTTAACAATGACTCACTTCAAAAAAGGAAAATAGAGTTAAGTGCGACATGTGCTGTAAAATTCTAAAGAGAACATCTAAAAAAATTATATGAATTTAACATTTACAAAAAAAAAAATAGATTTATCAGCCAAATATCAGTTTGCAGCTTTCAAATATAAAGAATGATCTGTTTTCGGTATCGGCCAAAATCTTCATCTTGGCGCATCCTCAAAAATATATAGTAACATTATAAATGTCTTATACTCTCACTTTTGATCAGTTTAATGCATCCTTGATGAAAAAAATTATTAATTTCTAAAAAAAAAAAAAAACTGTAAAACTCTACTCCTCACAATAAATTCAACAAGGGGAAAATTGAAATGATATTTTAAATCAACATTATGCCACGAAAGCTGTTAAAGCCAAAGGAATGTTCTAAAGGACGAGAACACGCTGTATTCCACTCTATTGAATTCTGAATGTACTAAATGTGTTCATCTGAACCAGTATTCTTCCATCCACATATCTAAAGAAACCTTCATCCGTGAATTCATCCATGTGTGCTGTCTTGCTGACATCTCTCTGTGACTCATGAACCTCGGTTTAGGTCTGTGTGGGTACAGAAATGGCCTTTCGATTTAAGGGTTCTCTACATCTGCGTCTGTGGAGTGGGAGTGTGTGGAGATTCTGGTCTCGCTCAGGAAGATCAATTAGGATGTCCTTGTGTTTACTGGGGTCATGTAAGTTTATGTTTGCCATATGTAACAGGTTTTGAATTTAAATATTTTCGAAGATTTTGAGCTGTGATAAAGAGTGTATCTGTGCGATACCTCAAAAACAGAAGCATATCACAACCGTGCCTCACATTTTATCAAACAAATTATTTCATCTAGCACCTTAAAAGAACTTTACAAAATGCCTCAACAATTACCTCACAGCCCCAAACTAATTTCTCCTCTTTGTTATAGCAACACAGGGGTTTTTCAACTCTGAAGGCACCACTGAGAACGCTCTCTCTCTCTTTCAAACTCTCTCACTTAAACACACACCCAGCAGGATTCTCCTCCCAGCATGCACTTCTGTGTGCAAACACATTCCCTTAGCCGCTGACCCCCGGCCCAGCTGTTACTATAGAAACCACAGCCCCTCTCCATGACGACTGCTACCACCTCCCCATGGCTCAGCCCAGGCCAGGGATCTCCAGGTGACCAGTCCCGCTTTTTCTCTTTTTCTTCCCTTTTCACTTGTTTTCACTTTTTTGGTTTTTGTTCCACTGGTCATCTATCCCCTCACCCTTTTTCCATCTTCCTTCTGTATGTTTCCTATTGTCACATTTAATTAAAATGTATAAGATGATGGTGGCACGATAACAGGTAGTAACTGCGTTTTGCCAACTGTTCAGATTAGAAGAATTAATCATAGCAAAATATGCAAAGTAACCAGAAACAAACTCTTAGAATGTGTGTGAATTACATAGTTGTATTTGTTTGATAAAAAAATACAGTAAAAACATTAATATTGTGAAGAACAATTTTAATGTTTCGAATGTGATTCATTCATGTGATGCAAAGCTGCATTTTCAGCATCATTACTCCAGTCTTCGATGTCACATGATCTTTCATAAATAATTCTAATATGCTGATTTAGAGCTCAAGTAACATTTATTATTATCAATGTTGAAAACAGTTCTGCTGCTTCATTTTTTGACTCTAGATGAATTTTTAAAGTTTTTTTTTTTTTTAATTGAGTGTTCATTGGAGTGGTCCAAGACCATAGTACTTTTGTATCACTTGAATTACAAAAACACAGAAACAAATTGACTGGATTCAAGGATTTTATGTGTTTGAAAATAAAAAAAGGTACATTTCCTTCCCTCGTGGGTCAATTTGACCCCCTTATAGATGGAATGCTTCAGTATATGTAGAAAAACCTAAAACATGCTCAAATTTAAAACTAATCTTTGGCTAAAAATTATTTTATAGTGTCTACATTATATCTTAATTGTATCCTAATGCATTCTGAAGAGAAAAAAAAATCTAGAACTGACTTTAGGACCCAGCGGAAAAGCTTATTTACTCCATTTAGGCCATTAAGCATAAATATCATCAATAGTAATATAATTTCATGTTATATATATATATATATATTCCAAAATAGGTCAGCGGAGACTCCCAATATGAGATATTTTGATCTGAATTAACAGGGTTATGCATGAAATGTTATTTTGAATTTAAGTTAAAATAATGTAAAAGATTGTTCTTAAAGTATTATTTATTTATTGTTTATTGATAAAATCTAGTAATTTAAAGGTAAATAAAATAATTTAACAAAATTGGATCACAAATGTGAAAAAACACTATCAAAATGAAAATGGAATAAGCTTTCTGGATACTTTTTTTTTTAACAAAATAATAATTTTAGGGCTTCGGGTCATTTTGACCCGCCGTGAGGGAAGGATTTGTTTCAAAGTGAGTGGGAAGGATGAGGGTTTTAATGTATAGAAAGTTCAAAATAACAGCATTTATTTGAAATATAAATCTTTTGCAGCATCTTTACAGTCACTTTTAATCAAATGAATGCATGATGCAAAAATCTTACTGACCCAAACTTTTAAACAGCAATATGAATCAAGCATGGTTGCATCATCACAGATGTTAATGAAGGCAATTTTGTGTGTAGGATGAGCGTAGACAATTCAATAAGCAACTTATGTATGATCAACATAGGAATTGTTTTCTGTTCATTACATGGAATAGATTTAGCAAAGTGTCTAACATTGATCGAGTGTCTTTAATTGGGATGCAAAATTTCATAAACCTAATCATAAACTTCTCTGCGTTATATTTCAGCCCCTGAGCAGCTATTAGCGGATAATAACATGCACACAAGGAAAACATGTCTACTTAATTGTACACAACCCGCAAGCATCACCACAATAGTTAGGAAGTACTTAACAGATGCATTTCGTCCAATCGATAACTCTCTAGAGCCTGGACACCCGTAGCTAAACTTGAATACTTGAAACCTATGACTTGCTAGATAAGTGCTGGTTTTATGGATCATTCCAACAAATCAAAATATAAAAATGGTTGGATGTTCATGTTTTAGAGCAGGTTTGTTTTTTTCCCTGCTTTTCTCACTGCACTTTTTGTGTTGTTTTTAGTTTGGCTTCATAATTAGATTTTTTTTTTTTAATAAAACCATTCCAATAGTTCTTCCAGCGAGCATCAGTGCTGGCTGAAGGTTAGGTGTTGAGGTTTATGATGTTCTCCTCAGCCCTCAGCCAAGCTACAGCTTTCTGTTATTAAAATTTCAACCTTCGTTTAAGTTCCTCGAAGTTCAGTGTGTTCGAATGAGCAAAAGAAAAAAAAAATCCAAAACATTGAACGTAGACCACTGCCACACTTACTGCCTACTTCTTTCTGTATTTTACTGTCTCCTGGCATGTTCTGACCTTTATCCCAAAAGACTAAGAGTGTGTGTGTGTGTGTGTGTGTGTGTGTGTGTGTGTGTGTGTGTGTGTGTGTGTGTGTTTGAGTGTGGCTGATTGGGAAATAGAGATATTTACCGCATTCCATCTCCCTGCTGTAGCCATGACAACCACTCAGCGGGAAGAGCTGCCTCTCTCACGCAAAAACACACGCACGCACTGACTAACACACCCACATCCACACACACACACCGCTGCCCCATAACCTGGACATAAGAGTGTAGGAGAGAGATGTTACATAGTTGACAGTAGCCTAAGGCCTCAAAAAGGTATTGATTACCTCTCACCGTTCAGCTGTTATTTCTCCAGCTGCATAACTAGCGCTGTTATTGTTGCTTTATGCCTGTTAATGTTATTAATGGTTTCTATGGACACTTTAACAGATTGCTGTTGCTGTCGAAAAGCTTTGGCAACACTTTTTCCACTAGGTGAATTGGCAATGAAGCTTCCTTTAATTGAAGAGTGAGACAGAAGGAGAGCGAGAGAAAGAAGGAAATGATCCTGGAGGGGACCGTTAAGGACTTCTAATGTAAGTCCAGGAACCAAGAGTCTCCACAGGGACAGATCATGACCATTTTCAGAGCTCAAAGACTGGGGACAATTTGCAATGCATTGTGTAGAAAATAAGACATGCATTGACAGCAACAAACTTTAGTCGCAATGTTAAAGAAGTTGCTCCGATTTTTTTCTTCTGTATTGTGAAACAGATTATTGAAGAAGTCGATTGTAGAGAGGTGGGGTTTATGCAGACTAAATGATCTGGCACACATCACCAGAGATAAATCTGTCATTTCAACAGAACATTATGACGTTTTGGTAAAAATGGCAAGGCCAAAATGTTTTTAACAAAATATATGCATGATTAATTTACAACAAGATAAATAAAATACATTTACAAAATAGGGTGAAATTCCATTTCATGCCAACTTTAAAGGTAAACTCTCAAATTTTTTTTCAACTTCAAATAAGCTTTATTAGAATGAGCATTAATATATAAATAATAATACATATATAACATATATAATAATAGATATATGCATATGTCTGAATTTGTTGAGTCGGGTCGAGTCCGAGTCGAGACAGAGACCAAAGAGGGTCGAGTCCGAGTCGAGACCGAGACCAAAGAGGGTCGAGTCCGAGTCGAGACCGAGACCAGAGAGGGTCAAGTCCGAGTCGAGACCGAGGCCAAAGAGAGTCGAGTCCGAGTCGAGACCGAGAACATAGAGGGTCGAGTCCGAGTCGAGACCGAGGCCAAAGAGAGTCGAGTCCGAGTCGAGGCCGAGACCAGAGAGGGTCGAGTCCGAGTCGAGACCGAAACCAGAGAGGGTCGAGTCCGAGTCAAGACCGAGACCAGAGAGGGTCATATCTGACCTGGGTCCTGCTGCATTTGCATGCTACGAACGTTATAGTTATAGTTGTTATAGACAGTTGCACACAAGAAAGCCAGCAATTATTGGACATTTCAATCAAACAGCAATTTAAAGAAATATTAACATACAGTAATAAACATGACATATTTTTTGGTTTGTGTCTTTCTCACTTTGAGTTCTTTCACACAGCTCCAATACTCTGCTGGCTTGTAATCTCTTTTCAGGTGTAAATAGAGTTCCATCTTCTTTTTTTAATTTAGTGGCATCTTTCCAATAGGAAATGCAATTTTGTTTTTGTAATTGTATAATTGTATAATTTGGTTGGGCCAGATTGTGCTGTGCTGGTTTGGATGTAGTTTCAGCAGCAGCTGTGAGAGTGCGCTCCTGGAACTGCAGGGCTTCCGCCTGGTATGAGCTTAGCTCACTGCATTTTAGGTGCTTATGGAATTTCAGAGCACTTTTTGTCCCCCTGCATGAGTTACTTTTTGGATGCATTTACAAATTTGAGGATGCAGTTTCGATTCCCTCTTTTTTCAATTTAAAAACTCTTGGGTTTTTAGGGGTCCCTATATCTCACTGCCAATAGTGCAATTGGTTTGATTCTTATTTTTAGCCAGATTTGAATTGGAATTTCATATTGAATTGTTTTATAATCATGTTGAAGATTCTCATTGCTTTTGCTTTCAATTCATTCAGAGCCAGATTGAGGTTTCTTCAAATTTAAACTTATTTTTAGCCCCAGATAGGTGTATTCATGGGTGTGTTGGAAGACTTGGTTTCCTGCTCTGAATGCTTATTTATTTCCCTACACCTGAATCAGTTTTGTAAAGACGTTCATTTTGTTTTTGCTATAGGTTCATTTTAATAGCTACACGTTTGACTGAAAGTCTCTATGTCAAGGAGCTGTTGTTAATCCCTCTTGTTTTTGACAGAACGACTAAATCATCTACAAAGAGGAGACATTTAATTTCTGATTCAGTTAGGGTTAGGCCGGAGGCAGTTAAATTAGTTAATGCTTTGGTTATTTTGTTTATGTAAATGTTAAATGGAGTGAGGCTTAATGAGCAACCTTGTCTGACTCATTGTTGAGAGAACATTTTTTGTTTGTTCCTTAATTTTACGGCATATGTATTGTTAAATACATGGTGCTGACTAATTCAAATGTTTTCCCTCCTAACCAATTTCCCAGTACATTTACATTTATTCATTTAGCCAAAGCGACTTACAATTGCTATATATATCAGAGGTCGCACGCCTCTGGAGCAACTAGGGGTTAAGTGTCTTGCTCAGGGACACATTGGTGTCTCACAGTGTATTCGAACCTGGTCTCTCACACCAAAGGCATGTGTCTTATCCACTACGCCATCACCACTTCCAGTAGTTTTGGGAGGAGTCCTTTATGCCAGATTGAATCAAAAGCAGCAAGCAAAGACTTTTAAATGTGACATTTCTCCAGGATTTTGTGGGTTTGACAAAGTTATACAGTCTTATAATGATAATCAAACAGAATATTTTACCCAGTTTGCTTTTGACTTATACGCCTCTGTAATTGTTTGGCTCAAACTATCTCCTTGTTTAAAGGCCTTGATTCCGGGCGTTGGGAAAACATCCTACACTCAAAACAATCATTTCGTTCAATATTCCATCAATGCCGCACGCCTTGTTGGGTTTTAATGCATGTAGTTTATCTTTTATTTACTGCTTGGGTAGTTTTATGTTGAGCATGATTTATTCAATTGTTTTGTACAGATTTCCAAAGTGTGTCCTCCATATGTTCCCATTCTTCCTCCAATTGTTCCAAACGTTACTGGTATTTATTGATTCCTCCATTGCATGAAATTACTGTTCTGTTTGCCCTTCCTTTTTTGCTCTTAGAGTTTGTTTGTGCACTTTAAGAGCTTCATAATTTTGATGGTGGCGTTCTTGATCATCAGGATCTTTGTGTTTTTGATTTGAAATATTCCATACAGTTGTTCTAATACTTTTATTTTACGTCTTGTGAAAATGGCATTTTACCACCCCTTTAACCCTGTACTCTTGCTGAAAATCAATACTGTACATACAGAATAACAGGAATCTGTTGGACAGAGCCACACACATGACATGCGGAAAAATATATATATATATATATATATATATATATTGTGGCCACAAATAAAACAATTCTTTCCCACTAGGTTTCTTTTCTTTTCTTTGCCACTCACTATTTCATGGCCATGTTTAAAATTGTGGCCAAGAGAACAAATTAGTACAACTTGGCCATGATTTAACCAAAACAGTGGAATGAATTAACGCAGCAAATAAATAAGTGATAGAAATCCATTTTGTCTTCACATGTCATTTGTGGGGCTCAGTACAAATCGATTTACATCTTACAAAAACATTTTCCGCAAAAGTACATGATTGTTGGCCAAATCGTGGTCTTGTTCGATATCTTGTTCTTTCTTCCGCAGCCCAAGCTCAGGGCTCTGTACTTTTGCAATTGGATCGAATTCTAACCCTACTGAGCCCACCACTAACTTGAATAGGAATTGAAATGGCTTCTGCAGGGTCTTGAGAAGTCTGCTTTCCCAACATTTCTGGATAAAAAGATAAGAAACAGAGATTTCACTCTTGACTGAATGAGGAGGTGGTCTTATGAACTCAACCCTGACAGAAATCTACAGCAGACGTTAACAGTCATGCTCCTCTCTCACTAAATAAATGCGCCCTGATGATTACTTTCATCCATATTGTACTTTGAGTTTGGGAGTGATTTCGAAAACATAAAAAGGCTGATTTAAAATTGAAAGCACTGAAAATAGTGTTTACGTGTGTGTGTGGGAGGGGTTGCAGAGCTCTGTCAGAACTTCTCTTCCGCAGGCTGTCATGATCAAAGAGCTGTTGGACCCCCTATCAGACTCACACCTCATGCTTACACATAAAATGCCATTCACATCACACTACACACACACATACTACCGTACACAATTTACCCAGCCATCCATATCACTAGTGTATACACAGAGCTCTTTACTTAAAATTACGTGTATAAATCACATCACAGTCTCTAATTAAAGCGTGTGAGTATGTTGTGTAGTCGTGTGCGGTTGTGTTCTCATTTACTACTGGCACTGGTCTAGCTGCTGATTCAGTGGTTCTAAAACTGTTAGTAGATGCTTATTTCAGCTGTGCGTGTGTTTGTGTGTTTGTGCTTGAGCGAGTGTGTTTCAGGTGCCATGCGTGTCTGTCCCTCCCTGGTGTGTGCGTGCATGTGTGCCCATGTGTGGCGGGCTGTTCTTTGTTAGGTAAATCCCAGTTGATTATGCAGTTCATTGTGCGGTTGTGCTGGTGCGGCGTCCAGAGAGCTGAGCGTGGAATTCTGACGGGGAGCCTCGCTGCAGACCAGATGACTCTCATGATTTTCCTGTCCCTCTTTTTGTTCCAACGGCCGACGCTGCTGTTCGCACAATCCCTCCGTCTAATCGCACATGCAGGTGTGTCCAACTTTCAGCTGTGAAACTCAGGTAGTGGTTTTCACAAGAGAAACCACCACAGTCCTCTGCCTGGTAAAACGACAGACAGGCTACCTAATTACCGATCAGCACTCTGTAAATACGGCTATTACCGAGTCTTGTCCTTCCACGCAATTGCTTCCATTTGCATTTCTTCAGGTTTGTGTGGCGGACACTTACAAATGTTTCAAACACCTGCATTCTCTGGCAGAATTAATTCAGGGTCCTTCAAGCATGCAAACTCTCTCACCATTATCTTTGAAGAAATGCACAATTGTGTCTCGGCTCTTTTATCCTTATTACTGATGGTGGGAGAGTGTCTCTTGGGTGGATAAGTGCTCTGGATGTTTTATTTTTCTACACCTTCAAACCTCATCAGAATTATTCTAAAGTATAAGATTTGTTGTTCTTTTGCTATTATGATAAAAAGGAGTTACATTTATACATATTACAGGGCTTTCTGCATAGCTGCAGAATGGATTTGAATCTTTATAAAACATAACAATTTTCCTCTAATGTTGATCCGACATTACAGAGTTGAATGAACAAAGAGTTTCATTTTGGAGAATGTTTCTGATTTTTTTTTTAGGGTTTTTGAGCTCCCAGAATGCATTGCGAATTTTTATGCAGTTACTGTTAGAATTTTTTTCGCTGTTAGTAGACTTTATTTATGCCATTCTTATTTTTGTTGTCACAATTTAGTGTTTTTTCTTGTGTGGTAGGCTATGGAACTCGTCATTTTACTTAAAGGGATTCACCCCAAATTGAAAATTCTGTCATTGACTCACACTCATGTTGTTTCAAACCTGTATGACTTTTCTTTCTTATGGAGCATTAAAGAAGATTTCTATTTCTATTTTGAGAAATGTCTCATTTTCTGTCTCTACAGTGGAAGTCAATGGGCACCAAAACTGTTTTGGTTACCAACATTCAGTATCTTCTTTTGTGTTCTGCAGAAGAAATAAATGGTAAGAATCCCCCTCAATATGTTTTCTTCATATGTTGATATTCAGTGTTTTCTTACTTCATTCAAACATCATAAACCATATAAAACATTGGCTATAGCCTAATTATTACTAAAACGGTTTTAATTGGTCATATAAATAGTATAGTAAATAAATTCAATTCAATTTAAAAGTTATAGTTTCTTAGGATTCATAAAATTCCTAATGCGGAAGATGCATGTTACCTTGTTTTACTTTTCTCTATTTATTTGGGTTTTGTGTGCCCTCTAAGACCACAAGACCACTTACTTCAAAAAGGCATCAGGTTTATCCCAATTGGCAGTGGAAGTACGAGGCAGGCTCTTCCAGTGCCAACACAATTATTTTTTTCAACAGTCACAATGCAAAACAACAAAAACAACATGCAGCCGATGGAAGAGTGACATCATTTGACATTTGCTTCAAATGGCCATCGCCTAAAGAAAAGAAACCCTCGGCCTCCAAAAAAATGCCTTCGACCCCATCTTTCCATCCCTCTCCCTCTTCGTTCCACCGTGATGTGCCCCGCTCGGCTCAGGGGAGCCAGCAGTGGAGGGGCAAGAGGAGAGAGGGCGCAAGGAAACACTGTGGAATGTGCTGGAGAAAAGAAGGGGGGCAGTCAACCCTCCAAATGGCTGTGGAAGGTTTTTTTTCTTCTTCTCTCACTAGACACTTGGAGCTGTCTTTTGTCTCAAGGGTCTGAGTCTACACTACAGTGTTGTTAGGACAACCAACATGCCAGAGAAAGTATAAAAAGAGAACCACACACACATAGATTGGAGAGAGCAAAGGGGGAGGAAGAGAAACAGAGCAAGTGCAGGGTGTCCTGTTGAGGTGTTCATAGAATGAAGGGGCAAGATGAAGGAACAGGAGGCACACACACCCCTACACACATTTTACTGCTCACACTCCCAATGTCTCTCCTGTACTAGAGGCAGAAAGAAACTGCTTTCTGGCGGTATTTGAAAAGAGGGTTAAAAAAAGGCCCTATTCAGCGGCCGCAGCCCTTTATTAACGCGCGCTTCTCTAACAGATGAGGGGGGAAAATCCCCCGCGCGCACACGGAGGTTGGTCTCGTGCTCAGGTATGATGTCCTTTCTGTTCTCGCTGCTCGCCTGCCATTGGTCGTCCGGGCTACAGGGGAGGGGGGTCTGTCCGCTCCCCACCCCTTCTCGCGGCGGCCCCTCGCCTCTGTGCGCGAGAGTGAATGGAGGAGCGCACATCTGCTCAACGCTGCTCAAACTACGACTGACTGACTGACGCTGCTGTGCCCCGTGAAACCGGCACTCTGATTGGGCGAGGCGACATCCACCTGCTGGCTCACAGTCGCTAACACCGATACCTATTCATGATCATCCGAATGAAGCACTCGAGCTGGAAACACGGGCATTTGGGTCGAGAGGACGTGTTCCGATCCATGCTTTGGAATGAGGAATGCCGTTCCGCTAACTTTTCACCTCAGCCGTTGCCATATCGCAGACTTCTCCCCTCCGGAGTCTGGGGCAGCCGGACAGACTTTCACCGTTCATCATCTCTCTCCTGTCAGACTGCTGCGCCATGGCTCCTCTCATCCGGTCACCGATATTATCGATCAAGGGCTATTGTGTCTATCTCTGTCTGACTCACTTATCTCTTACAGGGCAAAACTTGTGTCAAATGAGTCTACGTCGAACAGTTAAAACAGAAAAGAAGGTATAGTATGGCACGCAATTTTAACATTCATGCCGTAACTAGTTTTTTATTTTTATATTATTGATGCATTTAAAAAAACATTTAGCCTACTAGGAATCCATAAAAGTCAGGCTACTATACGATCAATTCCACATTTCATAATAGGCTAGTTAACTATTCGTGTTCAGATGCTATAATCTATTAAATTGTTCACCAGTAGGCTACTCTTTATTATCCAAATAGTGACGAGTACTATTCCACTGTCATTTGTAATTGAAACCTAGAGAAGATGGTTCATGTAAACTATTCTTTTCCAACAAGTAGGCTATTTCAACTGATTGTACATATTCCAGGTCTAATAGTTGTACCTATTCATTATATTCTAGTAGCCTAGTTAACAGCCTTGCATATTCTAGTTTTTCAAGAACCTACCATAGTTGCCTATATTACCTATGAGACAATAGTCTCTCCCAGTTATTACTAGTAGTAGCCTAGCATTCTTACTAGTAGCCTAATGTTTATTTACATCTAAAGTCAAATAGTTTCAGTTACTATTTAATTAGGAAAAATTTTATCGTAGGCTAACTAGAGAGGTAAAAAAAAAATCATGAATAAATGTTAATTTAGCCTACCAGTAGCCTATGTAGTGAACAGGAATGTTGCAAGGATGTCACACGGACGTTTCCAGTCGTTTCATCATCATGTGTTGGTCATCCTAATGTCATGTATGACGGGAGGCGATTTGCGCGGCTAATTTTTACGCACCGAACTGTAAATCGACCGCTGGAGAACATAGCTCGACCTTCACCACGATGTGTGGTTTTGCTTAACCTGCCTTGTATTTAATATATTTTACAAGTTTTTTTTAAAATGCAGAGAGACAGAGACTCTCGTCGGTTTGTACTCCTCCTGTTGCGCGAATGCGCGTGCACGGATGGAAAGAAAATACTCGCCACGTTTTACGTTTTTACTCTCAGACACGGCAATGGTTGGACAACAGGTGTATGTGCCAGAGATCCGTGTTATAAAAATGTGTCTACTGATCCCATCGACCTTATAAGGCATAGGGAATATGAATTCGCAAAAAAAATGTGGTTTCTTCTCACACTTTGGCTCCAGCGGGTAAAATCTAGCGCTATTTTTTTTTTTTTTTTTTTGTAAATTTTAGGGATATGACGTTATCTTTGTCAATATTGTATCGGAAAGATTGTCCTGTAATGGTCACAACGGTAGTGGTGACGACTATTGCAGTGCGATATAAGACCATGGGAAACTTGTAATACCGGACATGTACACTGGATGTCGCGCTACACCATACAAAAGGAATCACATTTTCTGTGTGCTGGCATAAAGATTAGATGGAATTATTGTGTGTAAATGTTTGAAAGAGATCTCTCTCGTTGCTCTTTGCCCTGTATGGCTTTTTATTCCTATCTGAGAGTGCTCAGGACTCATATAGGGATGGAAGCCATGCAGGGCTGGGGGACTGTGTCGTCATAGAGACTTGGTGCCAAACACCACTCTTTCTATGCCAATCATGTGACACACATACACCTGTCCTGGCATCGGTCCCGGCACAGATGCCCATTGAGTCTGGCTGGCTGCAGGGAGAATATCTGATTCTGCTCTGCCAATCAAGAACACAGACGGTTCTCTGAAGTCTTTTTCTCTCTCTCTCTCACACACACACACACACACACACACTAGCTGGACATCTGCTGCCAAGTGATGCTAAAACAGCTGTTCATTTGCATCAGGTACACACACACACGTACACACACACACAAAGTCAGGCCCAAATGTTAATGAACTTGATTGAATGAGGTTAATGTCCTATATAATATGAAATGCAGCAATTTTGAATATAAATAAACGGAACTGCATACCATTAACACTTCTTGTCTGTAATATCACACTGCATCATAAATATGATCATCTCCATGATACCTGTGTTTAACAACACTCACTGATAAGTGTTTATCACAGCTCAAATTTTCCCAAGTTAATAAAACAATAACTACAGTTGTCTGGGTGTGTTCATTTATTGATCTATAAAACATAAAATTGGATTGTGTTGTTAAAAAACATTATCCTACTGGTTTTATATGGTCAAGACCATATAAATTATCATTATCAAGCAAGAGATTAATGCTATGATGATTAAAGGGATAGGCCTAGTTCACTCCGAAATGAAAATCCCTCAAGTTGTTCCAAACCTTTAGAATTTCTGTGAAGATATTTTGAATAATATTGACTTCATGGAACAAATACTATGCAAGTCAATGGGGTCTATCAACTGTTTGGTTACCAACAATCTTCAAAATATCTGCTTTTGTGTTCAGCAGAAGAAAGAAATTCATACAGGTTTGGAACAACTTGAGGGTGAGCAGATGATGACAGAACCTTCATTTTTGGGTGAACTCACCTAATAACAATTAAAAGAAGTCTGAGCAACATCCCCTCCTAGCGTTTAAATCACCACATTGCAATTATACAACATCAGTAGAGGCGGATGTGACGTATCTTCGGATCTCCTGCAAGCAAAGTGCATGCTTTCGGTGTTATGAAAGGTGGGAAAGGGATTGTGTTGGGTAACAGTGGTCTTCAGGTTACATTACACAAGACGTTGACGTGTAATGCAAGTCTATCAGTCTTTCTCTGAATGCATCAGAGTTAATTTGTCCTGAAACAGTCCCGCGATCTCACATAAACAGCAAATGGCAAAAAGAAAAGAGGCACAGCAGAAAACGGACACAAAGAAACCGAAGCAGATTGCAAAGAAAAAAACGGCATCCAAAACCCTAAAAAACAAAGGTAATTACTCTCCATTAAAATGTACTTTGTCTCTCTGATGCTCAAACTTAGAATAATATGAATATGAATGAACAGTAATAGTTTGAATTTAGTGCACGGGTGATGCAGACAGCTGCAGGGCAGGTGTGCAGCCACTCTCGCTCGAGTTCTCTTGCGGTACTTGTTTTTAACAGATGCATTTCAAATGAAGCCCTTCTTGTGGTCAGTTCATTGAATGAATGTCACCGGTCACCAATACATGATTGTGGGCGTGTCCAGCGAACATCATTTGGGGTCATGTGTGTTTTGGGTGCTTTAGAGTCAATTTTAAACGGATAGTCCACACAAAAATGAAAATTCTGTCATCTACCCACCCTTATGTTGTTCCAAACAATATTAGAGTTTATTTTTTCTGTTTAACCCAAACGAAGATATTTTAAAGAACGTTGGGAACCAGACAGTTGACTTCCATTGTATTTTTTTTCCTACAATGGAAGTCAGTGGCTGACAATTGTTTGTTTACGAACATTCTTTAAAATACATGTTTGTGTTCAACAGAAGAAAGAAACTAAAATAACATTTTAGACTAAAGTACACATTTAAGTAATAAAATGGAGACTGAAATGTCAATTAAGTGTGTCCTGCATGATGTTTTCTGCTCTCTAGTACATCTTTGTTCTGCTGTCATCCATGTCCTGCTTGTCTGTTTCAGAAAATGGTATTGTGGTCAAAAACAACCGCAAAAACTCCAGGGTGACGTCCCGTGTGTCCAAAAAGGTCAAAGATGCCACTGACGAGAGGACAAGCAAGTACTTCCGGGACAGCGAGGTTAAAACTGAAGAGCCAGAGGACATGAGTGACAGCAGTGAGGAGATGAGCCCATCAAAACAAGTGAAAGAAGAAGAGGAAGAGAGTGAAGATGAGGAAGACTGGGAGGAAGTGGAAGGTGCATCGTCTCATTTTGTGAAATCTTGATATTTGTTTAGACTGTACATGTTTATGCATTTCAATATCATTAAGTAAGTGTTCTAAGCTGGTGTGTTTTTCAGCACTCATACACACTGATGCTACCCCGTTTTGAACTGTTTTTTTTTTTTCGCAGAAATGGCAGAACCACTGGGTCCTGTGGACTCGACAGAACTAGCAGAACTGTCAAAACCTGTGGAGATTGAGATCGAGACTCCAGACATGGCTCGCAAGAGGCAGAGGAAGTGAGTGTGTGTGTGTGAGAGAGAGAGATAGCGTGTAATAAGTGGCAGATTGCTAAGTGATGAAATTCTTTAATGTGGTAAATGCCCACAAGATCAAAAGGAGCCGTGAGGGTTAGAAAGATTAAAAGGAAAGTCGTAACACCATGACAACTGTTTCCAGGGAGAAAAGGAAGGAAGAGTTTGAAACTTATCTGCGTCGAGCGGTAAAGCGATTTAACAAGGAGCTGCTGGTGGATACCCACAAGGTATGTGTTTATGTCTGTTTTTGTCTTTTTCCAACTAAACATACACATACTAAATGTTTGAAATCCGTGAGGTGCTGATATACTCACAGCAAAGTTCTTCGGGTCTTGATGCCAAATCTGATTTTCTGACTAAATTTTTTTTTGATGGGTTAAATCAACAGCCCTATATATGATATAATATGTCTATACCAATAATATACAGTTGAGTATAATGTGGTCTCACTTTATAATTGTTTTGACTTTTTTACTTACTTATTGTATTGGTATATGATTTGATTTCTTATTCACTCTTTCTAACAGGTTCATTTGCTTTGCTTATTGGCTGGCGGTTTGTTTCGAAACAGACTCCTCTGCGAGCCTGACCTGTTGGCTATTGCCTTGTCAATACTGCCTGCCCACTTTACCACAGTTGCTATAAAACGCATAAACACAGGCTTCCTGGAGGGGCTTCTCAAATGGTAAGCCTGATTTGCCTTTTTGGGGGAAATTACACTTGGTCACTTAAAGGCATATTCCACCCCAAAATTATCAATCAAAATTATCATTATAATTGTCATCATTTACTCGCCCTCATTTAACTCCAAACTTGTATGACTTTCTTTCTTTTGTTGAACATATCAGAATATATTTGACAAATGTCTCCAAAGTAGAAAAAGTCATACAGGTTTAGAGCTATATAAGTGTGAGTAATCCAGTCGCTATCCAGTCAGTAAAAACATTTGAAGTAACTAGGTGTAAACAGGCTCTTAAATAATCAGATTTCTCTCTGATTTGAATTAGCCAGGAAAATGTGCCTCTGCAAATGACAAATTTTATCAAGTATTCCTGTGTTATATGCAAATATTGGATCGATAATCTCCAATTATGTTTTATGTAAATTAATTATTTTTGTTGTGTGACCCTCTCCCAGGTTTCAAGGGACGTTTACATTAAACCCCGCCTTACCTGAGGAGAAGGGAGTGGAGTTGTGGACGGTGCTGGAAAAACGAATTGGCTGTTTATCTGCAAGGGACCATGAGGAGATGACCTATGTGAGTGAGATATTGCTTTCCTTGATCTCTTAGTGGAAGAATTATGCATAAATCGTGTATACAAGTAATGTAACTTGTATCTTAATAAGATTCCAAGCTACATTATTGTTCAAAAGTTTTGGGGTTGGTTAGAATTTTTTAATGTTTTTGAAATAAGTCTGTTATGCTCAACCAGGCTGCATATTGTTTTCACGTGACATTTTAGTATCACCTTAGCTCGCTCAGAACCTCGCCGGAGGTGATACAAAAAAAAGTACCCAAAAGCAGGTACAGGTACAACTTTTACACAGTGGAAAACCAAACAAAGCCGAGCCGAGTCGAGTCGAGCTGGTACCGTGTAGTGGAAAAGCGCCATTTGAGTGGTAGTTTATTGATGTTTAACTGAGTTTGGTTCTGACCTGTGATGTCACTTTCTACAGCTGTTCTTATTGGTCCTGCGGTCATTGCGACTCTTCTGTCGCTTGGTGCTGACTTTACAACCTCTTCCTCTAAAGCCACCACCTGCCACCAAGGTGATTTTTTTGGATTCTCACTATTTCTTTTGCTTGTGAAATTAATTTTTATTTTTTTAATGGACTGAGCATTTTTTTTTGTTGCTTTTAGAACAAGACCACACCTACCAAGAGCTCTCCAGAGAAAGATCCATCAGAGAATCCCTCCCCAAAGCCTAAGATATCCTCTGGATCCAAACGCCCATCATCAGCGACTGCTGCAGTAAAAGACGAAAGAGGCGGAAAGAGAAAGAAAAAGAAAGAGGAAGGAGGAGAGAAAGAGGCAGCAGGGGGCCTGAAACCCAAAAACAGCAGAAGAAGAAGTGTAGCTTCAAAAGTGTCCTACAAAGAAGCCAGCAGTGAGGAGGAGGAGGAACAGAGTGAAGAGGAGTTTCAGCCAACCAATGAGGATGACAGTGGAGACTCTGATGGGCCCTTGAAAGTATGCAGAAAATCAAAGTTGAAAGGCAAAGGTGGGAGTTTGAACAAGGTCAAACAGGAGGAGAGAAGTGAAGAGGAGGAGGAGGAAGAGATAGAGAGAAAGAAACCAAGACGTAAAAGAAAAGAGGGGAAAGGGATAGATGAGTGGTTGGAGGTGTATTTGGAAAGTACTGGGAGATGGGTGTGTGTTGATGTGGATCAAGGAGTCGGCCAACTCTGTTCCGATCAGGCGACTCAACCGATCACTTATGTGGTGGGCATAGATGACGAGGGCTACCTGAAAGATCTTAGCAGCAGGTATGACCCCACATGGCTGACATCATCAAGGCGACGGCGCGTTGACTCAGAATGGTGGGAGGAGACTATGGAGCTCTACAAGTCTCCAGATACTGAACGAGGACAGAAGGAGGATCAGGAGGTACGTTTGCACTCTCATCTATACTTGTGATGTCATTAAGTTATGCTTGGGGTCAGTAAGTTGTTGTTTTTTTTATTAATATTTTTTATCAGTAACGACAAATTAAATTGATCAAAAGTGAAACTAAAGACAATTATAATATTACAAAAGATTTCTATTGCAAATAAATGCTGTTCTTTTGAACTTTCTATTTATCAAAAATAGAAGACTGAAGACTGGAGTGATGATGCTAAACATTCAGCTTTGCCAACAATACATTTTATTTTAAAATACTGTATAGTCAAATAGAAACTGTTATTTTCAATTGTATTTATTGATATTCCATAATATTACCGTTTTACTGTATTTTTGGTCAAATAAATGCAGCCTTGGTGAGCATATGAGACTTCTTCAAAGTCTTACCAACCCCAAACTTTTAAACTGTAATGTTCTGTGTGAAACTTGCCTACATCACATGTGACATGCATTTAAGATTCACCTGTGCTCCTCATCATCAGATGCAGGCTAAGTTACTGAACAAGCCGTTGCCGACATCCATCGCAGAATATAAGAACCATCCACTGTACGCACTTAAGAGGCACCTGCTTAAATACGAGGCCCTCTACCCCGCTACAGCCGCTGTCCTGGGGTACTGCAGAGGAGAACCAGTTTATGCACGGTAAACCCCATATATTTTGCGTACTACAAGTGAATGTTGGTATCACATCATTTTAATGTACGATATGAAAGATGGATGAATAATCCTTTTGTAAATCTGCTTTAGAACACAGGCACACTGTTTGAATTATAAAATATATTAATACAGATAAACCACATAACCAGAGATATTAAACCAAATATCTTTTTTAAAACAAAGATATTTACCTGATATTAAACCAAAGACTTAAGATATACAAAGACGGTGCACTCGTATTGCTTATGTATAGGGGAAAATGCAACGCGCAATATGACTGAATAAGCCTTCTAAATAAATAATTTCAGTTGGTAAAGTCATTGCATCTCTGCAGCTGCCGTTCAAAGCTCTGGTTGGCTAGCCAAGCCTGAAAAAAAAGCTATTTTAACAATATTTGAGCATAAGAAACAACATCTATGGGGCTGTTTATTTCAGATTTTGTTGCTGATTTGAAATATGTTATTTAAATGTGAGTTCAACAAGCAGTTTTTGACTGATTTTAGGATTTCCACATTCAAGTAGATAGGACTTGGGCTGCATCTGAAACCGCATACTCTTTTGAATAGGTACTTATTTTCAATAAGTAATTACTAAACAACCACTAAAAAAAGTAGGTTTTGTGTAGTATGAATGTAATCCAGATTTGGCCTCATGGAATAGTAAAGTGTCCACCGTATGGACACTGAGAATAGTAGGTCATCCGAGTACTTTTTGCCTACTCTTTAATGAGTACTGTGAATTCAGGCATACTTCTTTTGTCACATAGTGTTTTTTGCCTAGTGAATAGTAGAGAAGTATACGATTTCAGAAGTAGCCTTGGTCTTGGCCAAAATAGCTGCCCGGAGGTGTTTCAAATATTGCTGCAGATTGAAATGACTTTCCTTGAAAGGGACTTTGATTCGATACTGAAACTCTATACCGGTTTCTAAATGAATTAAACAAAAACATAAAATCTAAAATCAAACTTTTTAAATGCTACACATGAATTTGGGTATAACAACACTATAATTAATGTATAATAATGGATATTCATTTTGACATTTGTTAACAGTTATCATAATGTCTTTCTAGTATTTTTAAACTTTAAGTCAGTGTTATTTTAGTATTTATAAAATATTACAGATTTATTCACATTTTTATGGCCAAAACCTATTTTTAATAGTTTTAGTTAACAACAACAACACTTTATGTGAGCATCAGATAATGGCAAAGGTGATATACATCTATGGATACATTATTTTCCATTTTTGTGGACATATTTAGATAGTTTCCCCACATCTGAGACACTAGAACAAATAGAAATGCAGGCCATTTGTTAATGGTGTTTGTTTATTTTCAGAGACTGTGTGCAGACGCTCCATTCTAGAGATACGTGGTTGAAGGAAGCACGAACAGTTCGACTTGGAGAAGAGCCATACAAGGTATGTTTTGATCATGATTTAACATGTTGTTTCATACGTATTTAACCTTTGTACAATATATATATATATATATATATATATATATATACACACACACTGTGTGTGTGTGTGTATATATATATATATATATATTTATACAAAATATGCCATGACTTGTTTTTAATATTAAGTGCTGTCTGTTAGATGGTGATTGGTTTTTCCAATCGTTCTCGTAAGGCCAGGATGATGTCAGAGCAGAAAGGTGTCAAAGATCTGCCTCTTTTTGGAGTCTGGCAAACTGAAGAGTACCAGCCTCCGATCGCCGTTGATGGCAAAGTGAGTTCGAATTATTTCATTTTTTTTTTAATCAAATTTAAGAACGTAATTGCATGAGATATACTAATCTGTTCTTTGCTGGAGTTCTAATCTGAATTTGTGTGTTTCAGGTACCACGTAATGAGTTCGGGAATGTGTACATGTTTAAGTCGTGCATGTTACCAGTAGGATGTGTTCACCTGCATTTGCCAAATCTGCACAGAGTGGCCCGAAAACTGAACATAGACTGCGCTACAGCAGTGACGGGTTTTGATTACCATTGTGGATTTGCACATGCAGTGTAAGTTTGTGTTTTTTTATACGCCCTAACCAGGTGCAATATGATAAAAGCTATAAATGTTTTGTCCTATCCAACCACAATTGAGTGACAGGACTTGTGGGCATTTTGTCACTTGCTTTGTTTGGTTTTCACATTCATACTGTGTAGCCCCACCCACTGTGAAATGTGATAGGTCCAAACTCATGCATCACAATACAATTACCCTACTTAAGCTACACCTTAAAAATATGTACTCTTTTTGTAAAGAAACTGTACAAAATTTTTAATGTGTAGCAGAATAGTTGGCAATATTTGGGACATACTACCACATCATTATTGCATTGGGCAGTTCTTGTTGCATTCATTTCATACATGGTGAAATATTACGAATACATTTCTGTCTGTATAAAACATGTAATACATGCAAATCTATGCATGTTTTCTATACAATCTGTAATTTGACTGGATCAATGCGTTTCAGTAACGACGGCTATATTGTCTGCGAAGAACACCAAGATATCCTGAAAGCAGCCTGGGAAAATGAGCAAGATATCCAACAGAAGAAAGATCAAGAGGTGTGTCTTTTGATTTCAATGTGAAAAAATTGTGTTTTTTTGTAAATATTATGTTGACATCACTGTTTGAATCTTTGAACAGAAACGTGAGAAGCGAGTTGTGGCTAACTGGACCCTGCTGGTCAAAGGCCTGTTGATTAAAGAGAGGCTGAAGCGTCGCTATGGGCAACAGGGGCTCGCATCGAGGACGGGGCTTATGCAAGGGAAAGAAGGCTTGGCTGAAGGACTGTCCTCCGATGAGGAGGAAGAGGGCAGGGATCAGAGAGCTCCACCCTCTCTGGCTAGTTCATGGCCGCAGAACAGGCAAGAGGAACAAGAGGAAAGGATTGTAAGGCGTGTAAGTAAACGGGAGAAACGCGGAGAGCAGAAAAATCTCTTCCCTTTTGAAAAAGTGTGACTACATTGGCCCTTTATTACTTTTCTTGCATACATTATCTGTAACTGTGAGCCTCTCTCAATTACTCTCCACAATCTTTTTATAATCGCAGTATTGTGCAAATGCAGGGGATTTTGATGATGTCATCATTTAAGACTCTACATTTCTTTTTTCTAAAATAATACATTATTTTTATAGAACATGCTTGTTGAAAAACAAAACCTTGCAAATAAACAAATAGTTTCTTGCAGCTTTTTGTGTCCGTGAATGAGTTTCGAACAGGTCTGGGCATTGATTAGATGAGTCTTTTACTCTTAATAGGTGCCCACCTACTGATCTGGTTGTGCACAGAATCAGACTTTTGGCTGATTAATTGGGAAAACAAATTTCATTTGGAAGTATCTTTTCAAACAGTTACAGCTAATTATATAATTCATATTTTACCAGCAGATTATTTACCATTTTTAAATGAAACTTGCAGACTAATTTAGTGGATACTATTGAATATACTTAAGGCATTATGAAAGACGTCTTGAAATCGCAGGACTTTCCTTTCCTGTGTTGCTGTATTTCCATTTGAAACAGGAAGTTTAACTGAATTCAGAAAAGCACAATTCTATATCACTTGATTTCTGCAATTGCTTTATATGGTATGTGTATAATGGTAGTATGCCAATTAAATTCAGTCAAACTTCCTGTTTCAATAGGAAATATAGCAACACAGGAAAGAAAAGTCCTGCGATTTCAAAACGATTTAAACAGTTGGGCATGAACTATGCCCAACTGTATCTATTCCAATGTACGTTAAATTCATTAAATATTATACATCATTTGGTAGTAAATATGGTGTTGCCTTTTTGTTATCTGTGCTGAGATGAGTGTGTATTTTGTGAATGTTTGCAACTGCTTTTAATCACTTAATTAGATTAAATTACGATTCTCAGTACTGGCAGAAAATAACTGAGGTGCCCTTGAGCAAGGCACCTAAGGCCAATTCGCTCCCCGGGAGCCACAGTGAATGGCTGTCCATTGCTTCGGATGTGCGTGTCCACACTTTGGAGTGTGTGTGTGTGACTTCACTACTTACTGCTAATGTGCGTGCACCAACTTAGATGGGTTAAATGTAGAGGACAAATTCCGAGTATGGATTACCATATTGGCCGTCACTTCACTTCAGTGCCGTCTGCTATATAGGGACTTCTAAACAGACTTTTTAAACTTCATTTTAAAGTGGAAAATACTGAAAAGTTGTACAAAGGTTGCAAATGTGGGTACTGGGACAGACCTCTTGACTTCAAATGCATATGAGGTAATTTTGTGAACTACATATAGGTATAGCTATATATTTTTATTGATTTTTTATTGTAACTTTAATGTTAAAGCAGTTAGGTCTTAAAGCATGTGCTTTTAATGAGAGTGCTTTTCTTTGCTTGCCTTTGCACTTACAAGCACGTTGCACATAAATCAGGTTTCTTGTTTTGTTGACCTACATTTGCATTCGCGCACGCGTGTGTGTGTTTGACTGCAAGTATGTATGTCAGTTTGGAGTATGTGAGCTCGTGTGTCTCGTGGCCCCTCCCCAGTAACAGGAGTCAGCTCACTGTGGAAAACAGCCTCACTCGAACACGGAAGTGACGCCGCTCTAGAATCCCCTCGTACTTCCGATCTTCGGCTCTGCTGAGACTCCTCTAAGCGAACGGATCGGCTCTCTGTCCCAATATCTCTCTTCAGCCAGCGTCGAGTGGCGACCCGACACGGTCCGGCAGGTGAGTAAAGTCAGTATGTTGGGTATGACGGGGGGCTTTAAACGATCAGAGCAGCGGCTTTATCGAGCGAACAAAAATGGCCTTGTTTACATGCGAATCCCCGAGTTGGAGTGCGCGCTAGCGGATGACTGTGAATAAAGCCTTTAAAACGATGTTAAACGATCTGTGCATTCGCTCAAACACGTTTAATTAGACTATTTGCACTTCAAACCGCGGGATATGTGTATTGAAACAGTAAACATTAAGAAGGAGAAAGGACTCTGCGCATTAATCGCGCTGCTATATGTGCAGTGCTGATCTAGAGTAGCAACAGCTGGTGCGGCCCAATTCATATTGACTGGAGTAAACAAAGCAGAAACCGTACTGTCCGTCCTGTGAGTTTGCAGTATTTGCTCACCCCCACCCGACACCTACGCACTTAAACCATGAGCCCTAACCCAGCTGAGAGTGATATTATGCGTGCCACCCAGCGCCACACGCTATTTATAGTCCCGGGTCAAATGTAAGGGATAGACGGTGTCCGTGCTTGTGGGACCGGGCCAGGTCGTCCCATGACTGGGGGGCTCCAACCAATCCGGTACCGGACCGGACAGCTGCAGCCGCTCACCGACCCCGTGCTCACGTTGAGTCGAATGTGCAGTGATTGCTTATTCAGTTGGAATCAGTGACTGTCATCACATCAGCAGGCGCGCGCGCACACGCAGAGCTCTGATCTCTGTGATCATCTGGCGCGCGGGCACGCGGCCTGGCCTGCTCCTGCTGTCCGGTTGGACTGTGTCAGTACACCGTGTAATCCGTTAAAACGAAGCACTAAGCCGCTCTGCATGTGAGTTTATGATTGTCTTGCGCTTAAAGAGATTCTTGGTGACCGGTAATACGGAGACAAACATCTACAAGTACAACCTTCATGTAGTTTCCAAGGTGTGTTGATTGTAAATAATGGAACAGCTCCTTGACCAGTGGTTCAAGCTTAGTGAGTGTCATTGAAATTGAGTACACTTGCAAGGCCATTTTTACCATTTAAATTCTCTCTTGGAATTACCTACCAATCCAAGTTTGGACACAACTACCCACTCATTATTATAGAGTGCAAAAAACCCCCATCCCATTCATTTAGAATGATAACTAACACCTTTAAAGACAGATGTATTGCAAGCTTATTAATCGATAGTATTATCGATAGTTTAATCGATAGAGCCACACTAGTTGTAAGCTTTGTAGAATTAAACTAAGGCCGTGTGTCCACCAAAGGGTCGCCGAGAGTTGAAAAATGTTCAACTTTGGATAAAACGCACCACTCATCACTGTCACTTTTTACCCAGCTGTCCAATCACAGTGGAGGAGGGGCGGGACTAAACCACACTGACCAACTGTCACAACATTCTTTCTGTACAACGACATCAACCAGCTGAGCTCACCGAACAAAATGGATGAAAAATAAATTTTTAGTATGAAACAAATTATCTGCGAAATCAGTTTCAAGTAAACTGTGCTACGGATATTCTGTATCATTGCAACGAAACCTCTCAATGGAAAAAACGCTGCGCTGCCAAAACGCTCTCAAGCGCGTCTTCAGCAGAGCGTCTGTGTTTTCAGGTGGCTAAAAACGCTTTGGTGGACACACAGCCTAAGCATACCAAAAATTTATTTTTCATCCATTTTGCTTGTTTAGCTCTGTTGGTTGATGTAGATGTACTGAAAGAATGTTGTGACAGTTGGTCAGTGTGGTTTTAGCCCCGCCCCTCCTCCACTGTGATTGGACGGCTGGGTAAAAAGTGACAGTGATGAGCGCTTCGTTTTAACACTCAGCGCCTCGTTATGCTCATGGCGTTTAAAAAACGCGGAGCTCCCATTGAAAACAATTGAAAACAAACGCCAGGCGCTTTGGTGGACACGCAGCCTTAGTTTAATTCTACAAAGCTTACAACTAGTGTGTGTCTTGTCCAGTTCCTTTCCCCCTTTTACTTCAGAAGCCAAAATGTTTCCACACGTCAGCTTCAGCGCTCCACATCCTGAGGAGGAGGCACTCGAGGAAGTCTCCAGGTTTACACCTGACTGGTACCAGTCGATTGCTCTTTAAGGTTTCAGAGCTGTGACGCATTTCAAATCGACCTTGATGTGAAACTGACCGGAGGCCCATGCCCGAGGTTGTAGGTTAATGCTCATTAAAACTTTAGCCTACACAGTCTCACATTTGTCTTTTTGTCAATTTATTGCTTACATTTTTTTTTTTTAAATTTTATTCACCTTGTAACTCATGGCTTATAACTCTAATTTAGACTTTAAATACCCCTATTGGAAAAATACTTCCAAGGCTGCTGAGTAGGTGGCTCAGTGGAATACTTGATTCTGATTAGTCGATTGCTGGATTGAATTATTAATATTTTTATAAATAACTCTAATCAATATTTCATGTCCATGTATTTACGCAGTCGTATAATAATAATAATATCATTGTTATAATAAAACAAATATAAAACATAAAACAAATGCCAAAAATAGCAGGATTCGGACTGGAGATTTAGTTTAGTGTTCCTGGATGCTTTCTTCTCACTTAATGAAATCGTTTAAACTCAATATTTCAAGTGACTTCTATTCATTTATTTCTGTTGCTGTGTATTAAATGGGGAAAGGTACAGTCAACCAGTCGCTTTCACAAAAAATGGTTTGTTTAGAAATTCATAGAATCGTTGACCATTTAAGCATAAGCTTTTAGACATTTAGACACTATAAGGTTGTGATAAATTTTATAATATACAAAATAATGTGTTTTTTTTCTCTCTCTCTCTCTTTCAGTATTTTTTCTCTGTCTGAGGTAATCCCTCTCTCCAGTTCCTCATGAGTGACGGGGAGTGTGATTTCTTTTGCTTTTTTCGCTGCTGCTAAAAGCCACAGCCCCCCCTGGGATTGGTGGTGCATTCTGGGGCTGAGGAGCAGCTCAGTAGCTGCCGATTAGTGGAGAGCATCTGTCAGTCAGGGAAAGGTCGGCCCAGAGGGCTATGTCTGTGGATATGAGTAGCCAAGCCTCAGACAGTAACGAGGAATTCGAAGATGATGAAGACATCGTAGAGGGCGACATCCCCGATTATTATGAAGACCTTGATGACGACGTGGCGGTAGAAGAACCATTTGACCCGGAAAAGTACCAGTTCAATTGCTTGACCTACAGAGATAGTCAGAAGGTACTAACTGAGGAAGTCAACAATGTAGCCAGTGCCCTGAAGGTGAGTGACAATGTTTAGTAGGATTAGTGTTGTGACTGACAATATTTAGTTGTAATATTGTAAATAAAGACACTGTAAATGTATAAAATACTAAAAACTATAAATAAAGACACTCCCTTTCTCTCCTTTTAGGTGTCACCAGCTGTAGCCAAACTGGTCCTTGTACATTTTCACTGGCAAGTGTCTCAAATACTCGAAAGGTAATTAAGTACAGCAAAGCATGCACACACAAATATGTATACTTGGGAAGTTGACTTAAAAAGTTAAATGGTGATAGTGGTGTGATATTCTAAACTTCATCTAAAAATTATTATTTATTTATTTTATATCTAAAAATTATTTTTGTCTCAAAATGATTTAAACATTTTTTTCTTCAAATCCTTGTATAATAACACATGCTATTTTATGACATCTGAGAGACTACACTACCATTCAAAAGTTTGGGGGCAGTGAGTTTTTTTTAGAAGAAATGTAAAACTTTATTTTACAGTGCCATATGTTACATGTACAGTACTTATCATAATAATAACAGTAAATTATGGATAGTTACAACCCTAAACCTAATCGTACCCTAACCCTAGAGTAAATACATTAATGAATGTATTTTAATTACTTCATGTATTTTAATTGTTAATTAATATTACTCCATACTTAAATATATAATTACACTGTAACAATCACACTTTAAAATAAGGTGTAACCGAAGAAATTAATAGTTTTAATCAGCAAGGACACATTTAAATTGAAAAATGACAGTAAAGCCAGTTATGTTACAAAATCATTTTTTTCCTATTTTAAATAAATGCTTTTTTTTAACTTCTATTTATGTGATTTATAAATAGTCTGATTTATTTAATATCAGATTATTAAATGATTTCTGAATAATCATGTGACATTGAAGACTGGAGTAATGATGCTGGAAATTCAGCTTTACCATTACTATTAATATTAATAATATTTTAAAATATTAAAAGAGAAAACAATTATTTCAAACGGAAATGTTTTACTGTATTACTGTTTTTACAGTATTTTTGGGTGGAATATTCTTTTAATACTGCTAAAATAATCACTACATTCAAATATTTTTTTTCTGAAAATATTGATGTTGAAAATAGTCTGAATATTTTTCTTGTGTTTGAAGGTATAAGTCCAACTCTTCGCAGTTGCTCTGTGAAGCCCACACCCAGCCCACAAGCGCCTGCAGATCTCTCATTGTGAGTTCCCATAATGTATGTCCATTTAAAGCTCCTTTTTACATTATCATTTGATCAAATACCAAAGCCCCTTTAAACTTGAGTTCCAAGTAGGCCTGTCGCGATAGTCAATAAATCTATTTTTCCGGCCGCAATTTCCATTTGCATGCTTGTTTTTTTTTCTCGTCTCTCTCTCTCTACCAAAGAGACTGGATGACAATTATTTATTGTTTTTGGTATATATTCAAGTGCATTGTTTTGTTAACAGGGAATGAGAGTCCATTGCTTTTATTGTTTTTGGATGTTTTGTTCATTTATTGTAGATATTTTAAATGTTTTCAGTGTTAAATAGTCTTCAGAAATAAAAGTTTATTGATTTTTGAAAAGTTGCGCCGCATTATTATGCCATTATCATTATTTTAGGTGTAAATTGTCTCAGAATGACTATAATTATAGTTTATTGCAATAATTTCTTGGACAATTTATCGTCCAGCAAAAGTTGTTATCGTGACAGGCCTAGTTCCAAGACACTCAACTTTAAAATGCAATGTTAAGACGTTTAAAAATGTGCAACTTGAAACCTGTTCTTTGTCAAATTGCAGAATTGAGTATTGTGTGTGTGTGCAGTGTATAAAGTTTTTTTAAGTGATAATGACCAGCTGACTATACTTTATCCCAGCTTGCCAAATCAAAAATTGGACATGAAATTCATGTTGAATTTATTTTAGTATATGAGAGAGATTTGAAATACAAGAAACCAACACATCTATGAAAAAAAATGGTTGTCTGGGACAAAAGTTTGATTAGTTAGACTGTTTTCAATCATTACTGTATCTTAGAAGTACTTTCTTCTCTGGACGTGTGTGTTTTCAGGCTGGGACGTCACTGCAGTGTGGGGTGTGTCTGCAGCTGGTCCGGAGAGACTCTCTCCTCTCTCTACCCTGTCAGCACTCCTTCTGCAAGGCATGCTGGGAGCAGCATTGCACTGTTCTTGTCAAAGATGGTGTGGGAGTAGGTGAGTATACACGAGCACTACATTGAGCACAGTGTGCAGTATACATTGATGCTTAGAACGATCTGGTTATCTGATCTCCTCTATGGATTTTGTTTGTCTATAGAGATCTCCTGCATGGCACAGGAATGCTCTCTTCGCATACCAGAGGATTTTGTTCTTCCTTTGCTGCCCAGCGAGGAACTGAAAGATAAATACAGACGCTACCTCTTCAGGGACTACGTGGAGGTGTGTGTCAGTCTAGGATGCAGTGAATGTGTCTGTACCATATGTTATCTGCCAATTTTGGAGATTATTTTCATATTAAAATGAGCTAATTTAATTTAACATCTAACAGTTTTAAAACATTGTATTATTATTGAGTTATTATACACTACCAGTCAATAGATTTTTTTCTTTTCTTTTTTTTTTAAGAAATTAATACTTTTATTCACCAAGGACAAATTAAATTTATCAAAGACTGAAAGTAAAACTTTCACATTGTTCCATTTCAAATGTTGGTCATTCAACTTTTCATTAAAGAATCACGATTTCCATAAAAATATAATAATAAATGTATGTTGAGCAGCACAAACATGCATATTAGAATGATTTCTGAAGGATCATGTGATGGAAGACTGGCATCAGGATGCTGGAAACAACATGTTTTACTTTATTTTTGATTAAATAAATTCACCCTTGGTGAACATAAGAGACTTTGTTCAAAAACAAAAAAATATTACAGATCTCAAACTTTTGAATGGTAGTTTGTGTTAAATTATAATGGAAAAACATTTAATTTAGTTTTATTTTATATTGGCCATTTATAGTGGTTATTAGCCATAACATGAAAATTATTTTTTACAGAATTTTGATGACATCTCCAGTTTTATCACATTCTAGGAAGTCACTGATCACTCTTAACCTGCTCATGTTTGTTTGTGTCCGCAGAGTCACTTCCAGCTGCAGTTGTGTCCTGGTGCCGACTGTCCGATAGTTATACAGGTGCAGGAACCTCGAGCTCGTAGAGTCCAATGCAGCCGCTGCCAAGAAGTCTTTTGGTATTACACACCATTACACTTGCACACACTCTTCAATTCCTAGCATAATACATGTGATGTGAAAGAGTGCAAGTTATTGCATGTGTGTTTGGATTGACTGTTCGTCTGGCTTCAGTTTTAAGTGCAGACAGATGTATCACGCCCCCACAGACTGTGCTATCATCCGCAAATGGCTGACGAAATGCGCAGATGACTCTGAGACGGCCAACTACATCAGTGCACACACTAAAGACGTAAAAAAGCACACACAAATACATTTAGAATGGTCAAATGACGTACATACTGTCGTTTGATAGTTACAGTATAATTAATATCCTTTTAATCCTAATGTTTGGATTTTGTCCACAGTGCCCTAAGTGCAATATCTGCATTGAGAAGAATGGAGGCTGCAACCACATGGTGAGTAGTATATTCATTCTTTACCATTACCTGCACACTTTGTAGTGCACTTAAAACACCCAGCATGTCAGAGTGCTACTTTATTAGTTTGTCAACTTCATTAGATTTGTTTTGTTTTTGAAAGAGGTCTCTTATGCTCACCAAGGCTGCATTTATTTAATAAAATACAGTAATAACAGTCATATTATTACAATTTAAATAGTGATGAAACTATCACTAACCACAATGAAGTTCCTGATTGTTAGTATTACTGTTATATATATTTTTTTATTGTCATTTAAAACTGTATTTGATTAGAAAACAAACCAAACAAAAAACAGGAAATACTGGAATGAAATTAAATAAATTGTGATCGGTGAAATACAAATGTGATTGGTGGTAATTGATTTTTGCCATCAGGAATTGATTGGATCATTGGATGGTTGTGGTTTGCTAAATTGCTGTGATGTCATATGAGTGACAGGTTGTCCAATCATCGCACCAGGAAACGCTTTATCAGAGAAGAGATGTTAAAAGAGGGAGGGGAAGTTATTTTGATTAAAATATGAGGGGAGATTCATTTAAAAATATTAATAATGATGAGCATGGATGAATTATTTATAATAAATACTGCAATATTCTATGAAAAATAGATTTGTTGAATTGTCCATTTAAATTTCCTGGTGCAGCATAGGTTTTGTTTTGTGTGAAAATATGGCGGAAGGCAGTGAGACGTTTTACAGCCTTAATACGACAAGTGCTGAAATTTATGACTGAATTAACTATGTGAATGTATCTCCGAAGGGAACCGACTGTCTTCAGAAAAGTTTTGATGGCATTTACTCTCTCATCTTACCTCTGTGTACAGCGGTTACCAGGGACAAATCTCAAATTATGCTGTTCCAGTAGTGCCACTTACTGGCAGAGAGTGGATTTACATTTTGATTCAGCCTGTCTGCCCTTTTTGACTTTAGACCAATGCGATCTGACCTAATTTAAATGCAGTTTTGTAAATTTGAACTTCTTGATGGAAAAATAAGCTATTGTGCATTCCAAAAATCTCAATTCAAGTGAGATATTTTTATTAATGGAGCAGATAAAATGCCTATAGTCATGTAATCAATATAACCAATATAAAATAATTGATCATATGATCCCTTTTCTTAAAAATGGTTTAAATACTAAATGTGTAGTTTATTCACATGATCCTATAGAAATCATTCTGATTTGATGCCCAAGAAACATTTCTAAATTTTATTCATGTTTTTAAACAGTTGTGCTACTCAAGATTTTTGTAGAAACTGCAATCCATTTTTTTGGTGCTTCTTTGAATATAAGGTTCAAGAAATATATGTATTTTTTGTAACAATTTAAAAATCTTTGCCATCGCTTGTTTAATTGAATGCATCCTCGCTGAACAAAAGTATTAATTTCTTTTAAAAAAAAATCATACTGCTGCCAAACTTTTGAAAAGCAGTGCATGTTTAGACTGAGAATGGTGATAAAATGGGCATGTTTTACTTAACATATCTTTTTCTCTCTCTTTCTCTTTCCAGCAATGCTCAAAGTGTAAACATGGTATGTTTCTTCCCAGTGATTTTGTTACTTGAAATCCCTTTTGATTAGTAAAGTGGTCTTGATTGTAATTGCATTGTTTTGGCTGTGTGTAGATTTCTGCTGGATGTGTCTGGGTGATTGGAAAACTCATGGGAGTGAGTACTACGAGTGCAGTCGCTACAAAGAGAACCCAGACATAGTGAATCAGAGCCAGCAGGCCCAGGCCAGAGAGGCCCTCAAGAAATACCTGTTCTACTTTGAGAGGGTAAGACAAAAATGATCAATCAAAATTAAATCTATTCGGGAGGATAGACCAAAGGCCACACTCATATAGCAGAGACAGGCATGCTAAAGATTTTCTTTGTTCCAAAACCTAGTGTGAGCTCTTCAGGAGTGATCCTGACACACAAAAGGTAGTTCTAAAAAGTAGGCAGCAACATTCTAGTTTACACGTTACAGAAAGGTTTTGTGATTAAGTTCAGTGTTTGAGTAAGGAAGAAAGCAGTTTGGCGTGACTTGGACTCGTGATTTATTTATCTCCCGCTCATTGCATCTATCTACTATTTTAACTGTTTTGAATTACTTTAAATATTTATATGCAAGCATTAATCCTTGCATTGTCTGTGTGTGTTCAGTGGGAGAACCACAATAAGAGCATGCAGCTGGAGGCACAGACATACCAGCGGATCCAGGAGAAGATTCAGGAGCGAGTCATGAATAATCTGGGTACCTGGATCGATTGGCAGTACCTGCAGAATGCTGCCAAGCTACTGGCCAAGGTTATATATCTATAGTATATAACTATTAAGATATATTTGGTTATTATTATTACTAAATAAAAACATAAACAATGCAACAGACCTTTTATTATTGTTATATTTCACTATTTAATATAAATTGAGTTATAAATTGAATTTATAACAAGTTTGGTTGGCACATGTTGCTTTCCCAAATGCACTTTTATAAGTGACCTAAACTTACTGTGAACTGAAAAAAACACAGATTATGAGCTGCTTGCATGTAAAAGAACACAGTGCCGCTCTTCACTCTAAAACACTATACACAAAATGCCGAGTTCAGAGTGCACGATTTTCAAAGCAGTCGAGTCGCTGTTCTTTTCACAGAAGGTTTCACACTTTCATGACTTTACAACAGGAAGAATCGCTGACAACTCTGTCTAGCGCGAAAACTACATACATTTCACAACAACCACACGAGATGTGACAAGGAAACAATGCGACATCACACGTGCAAGACCAGAGTTCTCACGTGAGGTTGTGGTACAGCTCAGATGAAACGTCAAACAGACACAAGTGCTCCTGCCAAATCTACTAATTTTTCTTCCATTTCTTGGGTCCAAATAAAAGAAGCCTTTTTCTGATACAATGCCATGTTGATATGGGATCTATAACTCCTCACTGAAACTCCCCGCTGCTCAGTGTCTTGCTCTCTCATTGGCTGTCAGTAATTGTCAATGTAGTTTTCAGTCAGAACACTTTTCACATCACAGGATTTTGAATCGTGGGCGTTGGCGACTCATCGGCGATTCTCCCAGATCGCGTCTTTGCTCATTCACACTGTGTGATTGTCACTCTCGTGAACGAGCGCCGATTTGCCTGTGATTTCGGGCATTTGTCAGCGATTTCTCAAAACCTGTCAGCGTGCGGTCTGAAAAATCGTGCAGTCTGAACTCGACATTAGCTATATTGTGATTTTGGTTTTATTTTGATTTAATCTTACAGTCCTATTCTGCAGACACAAGTGTTCATGCACAAGCGTCCATGTTTCCACACACTCACACTGTCTTTGTTTTCTCTTAGTGTCGTTATACACTGCAGTACACTTATCCTTACGCCTACTACATGGAGTCTGGACCCCTCAAAAAACTGGTAAGCAACTGCGTTAAGTGTGTCTCTCATTGAAGATCAAATCTTTTTAAGATCTGTCATAATGGGAAATCTCATTTTTATTTCCTGTAGTTTGAGTATCAGCAGGCTCAGCTGGAGGCGGAGATCGAGAACCTGTCATGGAAAGTGGAGAGAGCAGACAGTTATGAGAGAGGAGAGCCGAGTGCTAATGATAGAGGGGTGAGAGATGGAAGAAAGACTGAAGGAAGTTGTGAACAGGAACTAAAATAAAAGCACAAGTTAATATCTTCTTTTCTCTCTCTCTCTCTCTCTCCAGGATCTGGAAAATCAGATGCACATTGCTGAGCAGAAGAGACGCACACTGCTGAAGGATTTCCACGACACCTGAACATCCATCCAGAGAGTCCACGTCAAGTTCGCTCCTCTCTTAACTGTCTTGCCCCCTTCTCTCCAAAGATACCCCTCCACTTTTTTTTTGTCAAAACTACACTGCGTCTCAAAATATTTTGTCCTTCTCTGTTTTTCTCATTTATAGCATCTATTTTCAAAGCTATATTTTTACCCTTTTTATTTTTTTCCTTCATCCGTGCCCGTTTTTTTTTTTTTTTTTTTTTTTGCTTTTTTTTTTTTTTTTTGCTTTGTAATCTTTACTTGGCTGCAGGGTTTGAGAATAGCACGGTTGTATCCTAGCATTTGCATACACAAACATTGCATTCTCACATCCCCACGTCAGCTGACATTACACACGACACATGCGCACCCACACACACTCAAAACACTCCACCAAAATGGTCTAACTCATCTTTTCCTTCTCCATTGCTCCTGCCATAACTCTATTCTTCTCTCTCTTGCTTTCTTCTCGTGTTTTTTTTTCTTTGAAAATGGCTGTTGATAGTTAGATCATTTAAAAAAAAAAATCTGAAAATTTAAAAAAAGATGAAAAACAAATGATGCTGTAATTTTCAACGGTTGTACATTAATACAGAAATAGAGTTACTGAGAGAAAGTTTTTAAACCAGACAGTGACTCTTGTGTTTTCTTGTGTACACACACTTTTGAAGATGTATTTGCGCAACACTACAGTTTTGGAAAGGGTACAAAATTCTACCTAGGGTACATTTATTTGATTAAAAAACAGTAAAAAGTGTAAACTTGTGATTAGTATTACAATTTAAAATAACTTTTCTATTTTAATATATTTTAAAATGTATGGCAAAGCTGAATTTTTTAGCGTCATTACTCCAGTCTTCAGTGTCACATGATCCTTCAGAAATCATTCCAATATGCTGATTTTGTAGGATCAGCTCACTGAAGATTTTTTTTATTAGTAAATTATTTAATTTATTTTGTTATTAATAATAATTTAATAAATTATACCACAATTGAAATGGTTGTGCTGCTAAATGTGTCATGGGAACTGATTAAATGATCAGTCTTTTTCAGGATTTATTTAATATAAAGTTAAACGTTTATTTGAAATAGAAATCTTTTATAACATCATTTCGAATTCATTTAATGAATCCTTGCTAAATTAAAGGTTTTTATTTATTTGTTTATTTGTATCATTGATCCCAGAGTTTTCAATGGTAATAATAATTTGTTACATGTTATATAGCGCTTTTCTGGGTACTTTTATACGGAGTGATGAAGCCTATCAAAATACTAATAACATTGAGTAATGGCATATGAATGTGTAACCACAGAAAATTTTTTAACCGGAGTTGCCTCTGACACTAGAATGTCAGAGCTGCCATATTTGAGTACATCTTTTATTTATTTAATGCTATTTTTTTTTTTTTGATTGGATTGGAGGTGGCACATTGGCACAAACTGAATACTTGCACTGTTCTAAGATAATTATTAGTAAAGGCAAACCATGACCATGAAATACAAAATTAGATTTTTATAGAAGTGAATAAACACTTCATGATTTAGCTCATCTCTGGGCACATTATTGAATCTTTTTTTTTTTTCTTCATCAAAAGCCAATACTAGATGCAAAGTCAAAATTTCTGTTAGAGAAAAAAAATCATGCAAGGTCAATAAAAGGACAAGGTCTGGAAATGTGTACAAAATATGGCTAATTACTATCAACTAGTGAAGATTTACCGTTCTTGACTTTAATTTTTCCAATAAGTTATAAGTAAATGTTAAAATAAACTATTTCACAGTAAAAAAAATAACCTTTAAACGGTGTTTGTGTGCTCTAGACTCGAGGGGCATTAACTTATGTGACATCGCGCGCTCCCGACCCTTCATATGCAGGTCAGTTCACTCATGCCAAATAAAGTCAGCAGCAGAGTGGCGAGATAAAATTAAATCGAAGTCCCCCTCGTGCTGTGCACACATGCGCACGACCACGACATAACCAGAGCCTAACCTCCTGTTTTAGTGAATAAACGCCCCCCTGCAACAGCCCGGAAGTGACGTGCGAGGACACCTTATTTATATCTGCGGAAGACGAGGACGTTCTCCACAGACACGTGTGATGCCTGAGGGCACTACGGGGCAGCTTCAGTCCCAAAACAAGAGTACACTTTGTTTTTTTTAAATTCATACCGGTCTCTTGATTAAAAAAACCTGTGCTTTTTGCGATTTTTAATGTCATTAAGGGCTTTGAACACCGTGTCGGATTGAAGCTAAGAGAAGAACAGAACTCACTGTCTTGAAAAACTCTTGTGAGAATTTGGACTTTGACGCTTTTCATACACTATGGCGGACTATTTAATCAGCGGACAGACGGGATACGTGCCTGACGACGGTCTAACTGGACAGCAACTCTTCAACTGCGGAGACGGACTTACCTACAAGTAAATGCCCCTAAAGTTGTGCCACATTCCCACTTGTGCATATGATCGCTATTAAACATTAAACAGGCTTGCCAGTCAGCGCTGCAGATGTGCTCTCTCAGTATGCAGAGCTAATGAGCTGCTAGGTGTCGTTGTCGGTCTGAGTTTATCTGGTTTAGTATCCAGCATGTTACATTATGACAGCACACTGTCATTCATCTATTATGCAATTCCGACCATTTCACGTAGCCATAAACCGATAACCGTGGAAGGCACGTCAGTGCAGTGTCACCTTTGCCATGTGGATTCATGTCATGTCGGAACTCGGAAGTACTGATGAACTGTGGGTGATTCAGCACTGAGATCTTCTGCTGCCATTCCATAATGCCAAGTTCAAACAAGCAGGGTCTATTCTTAAACCATGACCACCCAAGCAGCTTTTTTCCTTTCTTCCAAATGTGCTATAAATAGGTTGTACTTTGTGAAGTATGTTGTGGTTGTTTTCTCTACAGATTCTCTGGTGCCATGTAAAGCATTTAACGTCTTCGAGTTAAAGCTGTTTTTTTGTCTTCAGAAACGCCTTTGTTTACCATCTAACATAAGAATTGTACGCCAAGGAACTCTGTTTTTATTTTGGACATAAAATTGCAGCATTGACGTAGCCTACTCCGTATTATCATAAAACGGGGCGTTACTTGACGCTAGTAAACAGCACGGTGTGTGACATTGATAAAAAGACTCTTTGGAACATAACGTGTTGTGTATCATACATAGATTAGAGGTTAATTTTTGGCGAATTGGACCAAATCGATTAGAGTGGTTCTCGAGCCAACAACTCCCATCCAAACAGCGATTTCTGCCGAATTGCAAGACTAACTTGCAAATATATAATGTTAATGTTTCTTGAATAACAAATGGACTGTTTCCAAATAGGTTTTCCAAACAACCCTGTGATTAGTTTATCAAAAAAATTCTGATTGTCTATGTGTTAATTCTATACCTTTTTTTCTGATATATGTCAATTAATAGTCATACATTATGTGTTAACTCATAAAGCTTCAATTTAGTTAATCACCATCACTAACATTTTCACACTCTTGCGCCTCTTTTCTCTATTTTCTTTTTAGTGACTTCCTGATTTTGCCAGGGTACATTGACTTCACTGCTGACCAGGTGGTAAGTTAACAATCTTCACTAAATAATATGTTCTCTTCTGGATGGATGATGTGGTTTAATTTAGTTTGGCTCTTCTTGTAGGACCTGACATCAGCGCTGACCAAACAGATCACAATGAAAACCCCACTGGTCTCGTCGCCAATGGACACTGTCACAGAGTCTGACATGGCCATTGCTATGGCGGTAAGATAGAGGATGATTGACAAAATTCATCACAAAGTGGTTTTACTGCATAGGCATTTAAATAAGCACTAATGTCTATGTGTGTGTATACCATTACAAGAGAACCTGAACTGTTAATTTGCAAACATATGGCCTCATTTTAATATCCATAAAATCAATTAAAGACCCATGAATTAAGACATGAGTTTTGTGCCTTGTAAATTTATGTCTGTTAGCTTTTGAACCAAATTTAGTCCTAAAAGATTATTAAAAAATCTCTTTAGCAGCCATAAACAATTTTACAGTCTTTCTCTTCCAGGAAAAGGGTGCAAAATATCGATTAATAAAAAGATTTAAAAAAAAATGTCTTATGTTCTGTCTCCCCTAAACCACATGCCACTGATTAGCAATAGCAAATTTATGGTTTTTGCTGGGAATTAATAAACTAATAGCTTTAAAAACATCTCATCTCATCCTTCAATTGGGAATTCATCAAAAAGTCTTCGAACTTAAATTTACAAAGAATAATCTTTTATGCGTATAGTAGGATTATGTTCTAAGGCCTAATGTAATGTGTCATCACAGCTGACTGGTGGGATTGGCTTCATTCATCATAACTGCACTCCAGAGTTCCAGGCTAATGAAGTCCGCAAGGTCAAGGTAAGTCTTTCCATCTGTCTTTTTATGTTTGTGTATTATTTCTCTTCTCTACTCATTTGTAATATGTTTTTCTTCTCACCCATACCCTACAGTTGCTTTGTCCTTCTGAATAAGAAATCCACACCTAATTCTGTTTTATGTGATATGTAGTAAAGGGATAGTTCACTTTGAAATTAATTTTTGATATGTTTTAGCTTACCTCAAGGCCATCCAAGATGTAGGTGTCTTTGTTTCCCCAGTAGTTTCAATTTTGATATTTTTTGGTCAATCCATGCATGTCTGTCAGTCATATAATGCAGGTCTATGGTCACCACCTCAAAGAGCATGCACAGAGAAGTCCAAATTAAACATGATTTAATGACTCGTAAATGTAAGTACACATTGATGGCCTAAGACACGAAACGAGCGGTTTGTATGAGAAAATGAACAGTATTTAGATCGTTTTTACCTCTTGTAAACAGACACCTACATCTTGGATGCCCTTGAGGTTAGCTAAAACATAACAAAAATTAATTTCAATGTGAACTATCCCTTTAATGTGACACCCAAATAGAAATGCCTTATAGAACATCCTTTTTTACTCCTCCACTCGACTTTTCTCGCTTCCTTTCCCTCCACTTTGCCCCCGCTTAGAGGTACGAACAGGGTTTCATTACAGATCCTGTGGTGATGAGTCCTAATGAGCGGGTAAGAGACGTCTTTCAGGCTAAGGCTCGACACGGATTCTGTGGGATTCCAATCACCGACAATGGACAGATGGGCGGTTGTCTGGTCGGCATCATTTCATCACGAGACATCGACTTCCTCAAAGAGTCGGACCATGACCTGCCCCTCAGTGAGGTGGGTGGGACATAACAAAGAGGGTGAGGGCTAAGCGGTTTTACTGAACTGAACTCAGCTCAACTATCTTTCTGTCATTTAGGTGATGACTAAGAGGGATGATCTGGTTGTAGCTCCCGCTGGAGTGACACTGAAAGAAGCCAATGAAATCCTTCAGAGGAGCAAGAAAGGTGGGGTAGACGTTTATGAGAGCTCCATACCCTTTTTTTTCTTCACCCTCTTATTGCTGAGGATAGTTTTGGAGTTATCATTGAACCAAATAAAACATTCACATGAATGTTAAATATTTATGAACCTATGTAGCAGTGTTTTATGCACCACTTTTTGGCAGTGGACTCTTAAAACTAGATCTGATCAAGTGGTATTCACCAGATGTCGTATAGGTCTTACAAGCTTTTTTCCTTAAAAGTAAAGGTGAAGGTTTATCTATCTATCTATCTGTCTATCTATCTATCTATCTATCTATCTATCTATCTATCTATCTATCTATCTATCTATCTATCTATCTATCTATCTATCTATCTATCTATCTATCTATCTATCTATCTATCTATCTATCTATCTATCTATCTATCTATCTATCACTACTGTTCAAAAGATTAGGATTGGTAAGGTTTTATTTTTTTACATTTTTGTATCTACTCAATTAACCTGCATTTAAATGTCTGTTTTTATTTGATTAAAACAAAATAAAAATGGGTAATATTTCAATAGATAATGTTGTGAAAAATTATTACAATTTAAAAAAAAACGGTTTAATATGTTATTTACTTTTTAAAATGTAATTTATTCCTGTGATGGTAAAGCTGAATTTTCAGCATCATTACATTGCCGATTTGGTGATCAAGAAGCATTTTTTATTATTTAATTCTTAAAATATTTGTGCTGATTAAAATGTTTGTGTAAACTATGATTATTTCTTTTCAGGATTCTTCAGTGGAAGAAAGTCCAAAACAACATTTATTTAAAATAAAAAACTTTTGTAAAATTATGAATTTCTTTACGGTCAATTTAATGAATTTAATGCATTTTTTTAAATCAGAAAAAGATTGCTGCATTTAGTAAAGTGTCAATAGGAAAACTTCTAGTATTTTTATTCTCAAGTGCATTTATAATATCTTTTAAAAATAATAAAATTTTACCTGCGTAATTTTCTTCTATTATCTACTTTTAAAGGTTAATACATTTATTTACCCATTTTTAAACTGATTTTAGCCATAAAAATTCCTAACTGCAATTTTTCAGAATGCTGTCGGAATGCTGAAAGATAATTTTCCGATGTGAAATTCTTACGCTCAGTGTTTGTTTTCTGTAGGCAAGCTTCCTATAGTAAATGAGGAGGGCTGTTTGGTGGCCATCATTGCTCGGACAGATCTGAAGAAGAACAGAGATTTCCCGCTGGCCTCAAAGGATTCTCGGAAACAGCTGCTTTGTGGCGCTGCTATCGGAACACACAATGATGACAAATACAGACTCGACCTGCTAGTGCAGGCTGGTGTAGATGTGGTCGTTCTGGTGAGGCCTGTTTTGGGCTTAATGTTTCTCTGCGTATCAGTGTATTTTTGTTTGGTTACATTTCTTTCCTCTCTCCTTGCTTTAGGACTCTTCCCAAGGAAATTCCATCTTTCAGATTAATATGATTAAGTATATAAAAGAGAAATATCCCAGCCTACAAGTCATTGGTGGCAATGGTTAGTTTTAAACTCACACTTTTTGAACATGACATCTACAAACACACCGTTCACATACTGAGTTGTCTCTCTGCTGTAGTGGTAACTGCGGCTCAGGCGAAGAATTTGATTGACGCTGGAGCGGATGCTTTGAGAGTGGGAATGGGCAGCGGCTCCATCTGCATCACACAAGAAGGTCAGTCCACCAATCGCACTTCTGGCTGCCTGCCCCTCAGCCAATCACAGGCGGTGTTTCCACAATCAGTTTCTCCAGAGGGAGCACTTAATGTCCAGTGCCTCCTCTGGTCCTCTTTTAACATTGTTAGAATAGTCCATTTCCCAAATATCCCTGCATTTGGCTTTGTCTGTGAGGTAATTGTGCAGATTTATTGGCAGACAATCTGCACTGCCCCCATTTTTTTTCCAACTTTTTTTCTGGGGTTTTAGAATCGGTGTAGAAAAGTTTAAATTTGTTACTGCATATCCTGTGTTGTTTTTTTTCTAAGAGAGAATATGCATGTCTGTATAAGTGTCTATCTGTTCATTTACTGATTCATTAGTAAGAATGCATCCTCAGAAGGAAGCTGCCTATAAAGTCAGAGAGGCAGCTCACTAGGTTTTACAATAGAGCTACAGTGTGCTCTCTTTCTCAGTCTCTATCTTCCTTTCTATAATTATATCTCTCTAGCTCCTCTCAGTATTCCCCCTGGTTTAAAGCTCCACAGCCCCAAAACCCCAACTACTGTTACGGGATATTCCAGTAAGTCCCTCCCCCCTGATCCCCATACAGAGACCCCATTGGCTCACTACCTCACTCTGCCTGCCCTCTCCCACAGCCTGCTGCATTGATTGGTTAAATCCTCTGCATCATTAGAAGTAGTTGCTGGTTTTTGGGGTTTTGGATGCTTGTCATTGTCTGACTAACCTGTCAGTAATGGCTTTGGCACTTCCTCTGATCTTAGTCTGTTACCCAGAATCCCTCACTAACATATGTGAACTAGCTTGTGCAGTGGCCCGGAAAAGTAATTGGACATGTAAGTCAAACTTAAAGATGTATGAGTGTCATCGTATTTATATTCATCAACATTTGACTAAAAGTAGCAAAAATGCTGTCGAAAATATTTAGTCATTTTCTTCAAACATCAGAGTATCATCTTCATAGATAATGTGATGGGACCTGACTTTATACATTTGCTAAACAATGGCTTTTGGACTCGCTGATTAAAAGCCATTATCAATTTGGCATAAAATTTCAAATTAATTCTGAGAAAAGCCATAGCAGTGTTTGTTTCTATGTCACTTGCTTCAATGTTTTATATGTATAATGCAAATGTTGAAAGTATGGCTAAAGTGTCCAAATACCTTTTTAATGCTTCTGAAAGAGCACTGGAGCGTATAAATTGCACTTGTTAACAAAGCAGAGTGTTTTGTAGTCATTAGTATTGATCCAGTAAAGGTCATTGTTGTATATTTCAGTATAGTTTTTGTTAATTTCAGTCACACCTTTTTTGCTAATTTCAGTCACACCTTTCTTTTTTTCATTTTACAGTATGCAGTGTAGATGGTGTGACTATAGAAAGTGTGTTATGGGTAAATGGATGACTCAATTCTCTTTGCTCCTCCCTTCATTTCTTGTCTCCTCTCATATCGTCTCTAAAATAAAAACGCAAAATTGCCAAAAACTCCCTTGGCAACCAGGCATTGAATAGGATGGGAGGAGGAGAGCATGGATCTCCATGCATCTCGCATGTGACTTTTCACTAATTGTTATGCTGATTAATTAATATAAAAAATATGTTTAGTGAGTACAGTTGCATTAATCAAAATATTAGTGTTTGCACTAGTGGTTTTAGAGACTTTTGGTTCTTACTCTGTCAACAGTGATAATTATGTTGGTTTGACAGATGTGTGTGTGCATATAACACGCTCATCTCTCTTGTTTTATTGGTTTTGTTACGTTCCTGCCTAAGATCACACATACAGATATAGTGGAACAAAACATTTAGTTGATTTTAAGAGAAAAACTCAAATCATTTTCCTTTGGTTTGTCCATTCAGGCTCTCGGACGTTCTTGTTTGTCAAGACTTGCAGAGGGTTTGCTAATGTGCACCCCTTTTTCTCCTCTCCTTAATCTCACAATTGATAGAAAATATCATATCAATATATCATGTCAATATCACATCTAAAATTCCACTTTTATAAATCCACATAATTCATCATTTGATCACCTTGTCTTTGAACTCTGAATTTTTTTTTCATCATTCATTTTTGCTTTGGCCTAATTGTAAATTCACATATACTGTCTTCGTAATTTTGATTGTCACTGACTGGAGTCACATGACTGCACGAGTAAATCGTGACAGTCTGTCTGTTTGTACGTGTGTTAGAGAGAGGATGGATTTCGGTGAAAGAACCGGAGTTAGTGAAAATTATTAAATCATATTGTTGTCCTAATCTGCACACTTAGTATTTGTAGAATATGCAAGTGTATCGTAAGTTAATAGTAATGTAAGTGTCTTTTGTAAGTAAGGGTCAAGTATAACCAGGTCTCTGTTTCTCATTGTCCTCATAGTGCTGGCATGCGGGAGGCCGCAGGCAACAGCCGTGTATAAGGTGTCCGAATATGCTCGGCGGTTTGGCGTGCCCGTCATTGCTGATGGGGGGATTCAGACAGTCGGTCACATTGCTAAAGCACTTGCATTAGGAGCATCTACAGGTGAGATGTGGGTTACATGTAGATTCACTTGCAACGACTGCAATAGATTAGAAGATTAAAATGTGGCTTGTTTTTTAGTGTAATTATTATAATAAAAAGTAATGAAGGTGGTATTTTTGTTTTAATACATATATTATTATAGTATTTATTAATATTTAGCTTTTATTTATTTTCAGTTTATTTTAATTTCACTTTGTTTTAGTCATGTGCTTTAGTACTTTTAGCACTTTTTTGTGCTTTAGTACTTTCAGTACTTAAAAAATCTAGTACTAATTAGTCTAGTACTAATTACTAATTATCTAGTACTAATAACTTTTATTAAATAATAAAATTTCTAAAAATAGTTTGTCAACGATAACACCAGCTAATTATAATAATCTCCATTATTATTAATATTATTGATAATGTTTTATTTTTTTAATAAAACGATAATTATATCTTAAGTATTAGACTAGTATCATAATTGAAACTAAATTCTCTTCTGCTTTTGGTTTCTCCCTCAGTAATGATGGGGTCATTGCTCGCTGCCACATCTGAAGCTCCCGGTGAATATTTCTTCTCGGATGGGATCCGTCTGAAGAAGTACAGAGGGATGGGCTCACTGGATGCCATGGACAAGAACCTTGGCTCACAAAGCAGATACTTCAGGTAGCACACGTGAATATATTGTCTCCCAAACACAATGCTGTATTTATTGTGCTTAGTCCCTGCTAGTTCACCCACTAATTACAGTTTACCCCATGTTTTTTTTAAACTGCTTTGCCTCATGCTGACTACAGTTTCACAGCTACTTATACAGACTAATGCATGATCACAATTAGCTGAATCTTGAGGTTTCGAAAACCCTATAGAATGTAAATGAATCAAATTCTTTCTATTATTCTCTCTCTCTTTCAGTGAGAGTGATAAAATTAAAGTTGCTCAGGGAGTTTCAGGGGCCGTTCAGGACAAAGGCTCCATCCATAAGTTTGTTCCATATCTCTTCGTTGGCATTCAGCATTCCTGCCAAGACATCGGTGCTAAGAGCCTCACACAGCTGAGGTACATGCAAACGCACTAATTACTCACATACCTGCAATTATATGCATTTATAGGTGCAGTATATTGTGCAAACTGTGCTTTCTTTTCTCAAAACCAATTATTTCTTATTTTTGCTATTCTGTTTGATGCCACTAGTGGCACAGAAATTATACACTGCACTTTTAACGCAATAATGCAGTGCTAAAACAGACACTCGCATGTTTGAGTTCCATTACTGACTATTTTTCATTCTCTTTTCTATCTCAGGGCAATGATGTATTCTGGCGAACTGAGGTTTGAAAAGAGGACAATGTCAGCTCAAATGGAGGGTGGAGTGCACAGCCTACACAGGTAGTTGAACATTCATACTCTTAGTCCGAAGATATATTACATTACTGTTCAAAGTTTTTATTCAAAAGTGATAGAAAATACATCTATAATGTTACAAAAGACTTCTATTTGATATAAATGCTGCTCTTTTGAATTTTCTGTTCATCATAGAATTCTGAAAGAAGGTTTATCAAGGTATACACAATTATTAAAGCTACACTGTATGATTTTTACCCCCATCTAGCGGTGAAAATGTATATGACCATCCCGTGAATATTAGTTTCTGTTCCTCTCAATTCCGATTTCATTTTAACTCCTATGGTGGTCAATGTTGTCCAAGATTAACATGACTTCCAGTTCAACCTCGTCCATGAGTGTTAACTCAAACGTAAATGTGAAAGGCGAAGCTTGAATTAACGGGTATGTCCCTCTTTGGCTAATGTACTTTCAAGAAGAAGGGGCAACATGGCGACCGACATTAAAACCCCTCAACCGTATGTATTTTCAATGGCATATTATACACTCACGAGAATACTTTATTACTTGAACAAAGTAAATATACATTAATGAGCACACATATTTTTGAAAGAACTAAGTGTTTTTAGCTAAGAATTAACTAAAAGAGTTACACAGCGTAGCTTTAAGTAGAAAAACAGTTTTCAATACAAAATAGAAATAATAACTTGTGGTTTGGTTTCTTGTGAACCAAATCAGCATATTAGAATGATTTCTGATGGATCATGTGGACACTGAAGACTAGAGTAAATAATGATGCAGAAAATTTTGCTTTACCGTTTAAATGACATTTAATAATAGAAAAAAAATGACTTTTTTTTTTTTTTGTTCTTTCAGCTATGAGAAGCGCCTGTTTTAAAGACACTACAGATACCAGTACACGCACAGCCAAATGCAAATAAACCCCCATTAATGAACTTCCACACGTGCTTTTGCACATTCAGGCACCCGAACACACGGAGAACCTCAGCTTCCTCTTTCTCGTCTTCCCAGCCGCCTTTCCTCTTAGTGAGGAGAGAACCCGTGTGTAAATGTCTGCGCATATGCCCGTGTGCGTAAACGTGTGGTTGTGGGAAGAACATGCCGTCTGCCGTATGTATCGGATGCCTTACATGTCAAAAATTGTTTTTGATTGTAATCATTTGACAAGTTTTGTTTAAAAATATACAAATTTTGCCACAGATACATTTTGACTCTTGTCTTGTTTCATAAACATACAAAAATACCTGCATATGCATCATTATAAGCTAAAAACAGTCAACATTTACAGTCCTGAGAAGAAAACCAGATGAGTGAGTGCAGTTTAATCTGTGTGAAATAGGAAGTGTTTTATTTTAATGGGATTTGTTAAGTTTGTTATAAAAAGAGAACTGACACTTCAATTTAGGTGTGTGCATGTGAATACCTTCATAGAAATCTGCCTGTGATATGTAAATTGTAACATAGTTTTGACTTGCATGTTTGTCTTTTGTTATAATAAATTGATTTTCAAATCCTGAATCTGTGGGTGTGTGGGTAAGTGGCTGCTAGACATTGACATTGGTACACTATTCCTCATTTTGCAAGCGCATCTCAAGGGAACCAGCCTTCACCTCCAAAACTACCGGACTTTCCAAACAGGCGTTCACACATGCTCACTAATGGACCCGCACCTGGACAGGTTGGGTTGAGAGCACCAGGTGGCTCCTCATGAATGAAATATAATATTGGCCCGTTAGTAAACTCATCCCAGCTGGGACCAGATCTCTTAACGCTTTTATACACAGCAAAAAATGATTGACAGTTGTGTATGATTGTGTGCAGCAGTATTGTCTTTCTTGCTTTCTGAGAAAACTAAAACATTTTTTAAATATTCAATAAATAATAAAATCACATATCTAGTTCTCATATAGATTTATATTTAGAAGTCTATATATATGCAAATAATATATATGTAAATAATATATATATATATATATATATATATATATATATATATATATATATATATATATATATATATATATATATATAAAATCATTTCATCCCCAATGAAATCAGTTAATCAGCCATAATGTATTTTAAGTTTAAAGACTTACAGAAAAATCTAAATCAAAAGAGAGAGATGACAGGAATTATAAGAAGAGAAAAGAGAAGGGAAAGACATAGATGTTTGGAGGGGGAGGTTGTGGGTAGCCTAGTGAAGAAGTGAAAGTGAAAATGTTCCTCAGATTTCTGAGGAGGAAGTCAGGAGGCATAAATACGCAAACGATCTTTGACAAACTCACACAAGCCAGGGAGCAGAGAGAGAGAAACAGGGAGTGCGCACAAGAAAGAGGAGGAATGACAGAAGCAGGTAATTATTCATCTCATCTCTTTCATACCTGTCTATTTTTTTATCTCATGTTCAATGTTTCTTAATCACTTGTTGTTCATCATAGTGACAAGTTGTTTTCTTTCATTCCCCTCACCTTTCCTCCTCGTTTGTTTCATTTTCTATCTTAGCCTATCTTCTCTTTTGCTATAGTTGATCCCACTGAAATGGAAAAAATAAACATGTAAATGTGCATTGATACAAACATTCTCTTAATCATTTGACTCATTTTCCCCCCTGACCCATTCCACTGTGTTTGGGAAATATAAGGAAATCTTCATGTAAAAGACAGTAAGAGAATTTTTCTTAGTTCTTAGAACTTAGTTCCTCTTTATGATTGACTTCATGTGACTTCATTTAGTTAATTTTATATCCTCTCTTTTCATCTTGTCTTCATTTAACTTGCATTTAACTCTCCTTCTCTCTCCCTCCCTCTGCCCACTCTTTCTCTGATATGGAACAGGTTTTTCAAGATACAAGTCTACAGATGAAGCAAGATAAATAAACAAGTTTAATTCTTTTGCGGAAACATCAAACTTGTTTGTGGTAAAAGCTGTTTCTATGTTATAACATTTTCACCTGCAGTGAGGAACACGTGATGAATGTAATTAGGTAGAAATTTCGATATGGAATAATGACAAAGTATGCTGGATGTGTTTATTCATGGTGTGTCAGTGAAAATGGCCACAGCAGTCTGGATGGTAACGGAACCCATAATGCAGCTGTTTGGTTGATTGACAGCTGGCTATGGATTCTGTGGCCCTCCTTTCTTGCAGGAGCTTAAAGTTGACAATTGTGTTTTGGCTTCATTCAGATATGATATTATACTTCTGTATTAGTCTTGAAATGTCTTTGAATATAACTATGCCTAAGTTTATGGTTGCTTAATGGTAAGAAAAAGTTTGTTTTGAAATGAATGTCTGTGCAAAGTGTGTTTATGTGACAAAGTACTGATGTTGCTCTGGAATGACACGTTTTCTCCCGGATCGCCAACAATATGTTACGCCACCGGGAACTTCGTGTCAGCCAAGATTGACATCAATTCCAGACAATCAAAAATCTTCAGAATTTACCACTCTTCGGTGTTCAGTAAATCACACAATCTTTTTTTTCAGATATTTCAATTATGTCTATTCTTGAAATAAATTAAGAACATTTTGTAATAACATCACTTAAAGACTCTTTCATTTTTAGGCCTGAATAATTCTTTAGATTGACATGGTGTTATAAACATTAATTACGGAGGTTTGTATTTTCAAAAGGTGAGTTAGCTGGTTTGTAGATTTTACTCTGGCCAGAGGATACATAGTAAAATATTTGAGTCAGTGTTGCTGTTTTAGTTGATGACCAAATCCAAATTTTACTAAGGAACAAGAGATAGCCTATATGTTGGCCCAAGTTCAGCTCAGGTGATTGTTATCTGCCTCAAACAAAGAGGAAGTACTCAAATAAACATCCAAACAACCAGCATTAAAATATGCATTGGTATGAAGAGTGACCAGATCTCATTTTGATATATTTTTCTAAAGATTCATATAAACCCTTTACAAATATTGTATTTATCACTGTCACATTATAGGAAATATTTTAGTATTCCATACTATTCAAGTCAATTGTTATACATTTGTTGTTGCTGAAACTGTTTATACTGGAAACAATATTTCGGATGCAGTTGAAATATTAGTAAAAGCTTTGCTTGAATATTGTTAGAGAAAAAGTCTTTATTGTTAGATAAAGGAAAATGTCACCACCCTTAAACTAGAATATTTTCTTATCATTTACTCACTGTCATTTACTCAGTTCAGAAAATGAGAAATTTATAGAATGTCCTAGCTTTTTCCAAAAAATAAGAATAAATGGTGACCATACATCAGCATAAAGCAAGATTTGTGGTGAATATGACATACATGCTTCAAAGCTATCAAATGTCTTGTAATTTATTGCATTAAAGGAAGTCATGTTGTTTTTTTTGTTTTGTTTTTTTTTTAAGAGAAAAAATTATAATTTGTATTTTTGGGTGAAGTAAAAAAGAAATAATGGATAATAACGAAAGTGCAGTTAACATTATTGAAAATAAAACTACAGCTTATGAACGAAACGCATTATATCAGAATACAAGTTTTACTTTCTTTTCTGTGCCTGACAGATCTGATTTTGCCACACCCAAAATGGCGCCTTGAAAGGTCGCAACCTGCAACCGGGAACTAGTGTTGCATGAAAATGTGTCCCCCTCTTACCAGCGACATTTCTTAATGTTCCGGTCCCTATGCATACATCTGTTTTTATTGGTGATCAATGTGAGCAGAGCACCGCAGTGCTGCTTCAGTCAGTCTCAGTAACAATCCGCGAGTTCAGGCACTAATAACAATGTCAACATATTGAGCTTAATCATGGAGGAAGCAGTGCCTTTTAGCATCGTGTCCACCGTCAAAGCGCTGAGCGGAGCGTTGCGGGGAGATGCTGAAAATGAAGCCGAAATCATCCGCGAGCGAGAGAAGCTATGGTTCAAGGAGAGCAGCGCAAAAAACCTGAGAAATCGCGACTTCTTGTCACCCAACACAGTTCTGACGACATTGTACGCGGGTGGAGAGGTCAGTCTGAAATATGTGCTTATATGTGCGTTTATTTATTTTCTACGTTATGAGCTCTTCTGGCCTGCATCAGTGACAGATGCGCCTCTCCGCATGGGCATTTTACGCATGGCTTGAGGCACCCTGTTGGATGTATAAAGCTTTGGCTTGGACGTGTATTTATGCATCAGAATTGTCAGAATGTAAGCCCGAGCTCTGTATAGACACGCAGGGCGCCAGCTAGACTGTTGACATTGGTCGCATCGACCAAACATTTGAACCCTGCGGCAGAAATGATTTAAACTCTTCACTGCCCGTGACATCTGGGTCATGCCAATAATAAAAAAATAACACGCTTTTGGAGAACCGCAAAGTCATAACGACTTCCTGATTCTTTTGGTCATTTGGTCTCAAGAAACCTTGTTTGGTTTATGTAGTGTGAGTAATTCAATGAGTTTAAGGCGGTCAAGATTTTAAAAAGGCATTTTTGGACGTTAAAAATAAGGATGTGTGTAGATAATTCGTTAATAATAAATACTAATGTAAAATAATAATAATAATTGTCAATTTTGATTTCACAGTGATGTTATAATCTTTGCATTCATGTTGTGTTTTTACATTTTTCGAATCACCTAACCATTTTTTCAACAAAAATGTTGGTTCATTGTCCAGGTTCCCTGTGATGTTCTCAGTGGGATTCGCTCTCTTCGTGGCAGCGGAGTATTACCGATAGGAGCCACTGAGGTGACAGCAGAAGGGCTGCGTGTGTGTGTGGATCGCTGCACAGCATTCAGACGTGTTTTATGTGGAATAATGCCGTATCTGAGACCCGCAGCTCAGAGACAGGGCTGTGTCCTCATCAACTGCCCTGCCCTCCACACCAAACAAGCCGTGCCATCTCCCGATACACTAGCTCTGGGGCAGCTACGAACTGTACTCATTGCTGACCATCTCGGGGCACAGTTAAGAAGACAAGGGTATGTGCTTTGACTTTCCTTATCTTGGCATACATTTGACCAAAAGGGAAGAGTAATGAACTCTTACTTTATTCCATTTAGGTACACTGTGTCCTTCTGTCCAGCCTTGCCACAGGAGAGTGACATTGTGAACTTCCTGAAAACACTAGGCATTGATTGGCCGACAGTCCCTGTCAGCTGGACCAATGAGGACAGGGAGGAGAAGATGAAAAAAGCTTTAGAGAACTCGACCTACAGAGACAGAGAAATGGAGAGGGGAAAGAGGAGAAGTAGGGGAGAGGAAATAGAGGGAGAGAAGAGAGGGATAGAAGAGGAAGTTAGGATAAACCTTAAACAAGTGGTACAGGACGAGAATCTTCAGGGTTATGATCCCAGTCTTGGCACTTGCACAGGTGAGCCTAAGCATGTGTGTGTGTTTATTAAGGATATGATGGGTCCAAGATCTGTGCCTGTTTTGACAGTAAATGTCATTATTAGGGTTGCATGAGGATATTTGATGTTGAGAAGATTGACAAAATTGATTAAAATTTATTTTTTTAAAGAGATATTTTCTAATTTTATTTTACAAGCATTAAGCAATATTGGTTGGTTATCATTTGATATTGAAGCTTTTTTGATTTTATTACCATTAGTCGATATTGATTAATTGATTTAATTACGTATATTATTTCCTCTATTTTTACTTTTAGATCATGCTATTCCTGCAATCATCTTAACACTTAAGTTGGTGGTAAAACACTGGTAGTGGTAAATGTAATCTTTAGCAAATCTCAAAATAAGTATTGATTTAAAAAATATGTATATATGTTGTGATTTTAGCTTGTGTTTTATTTTTAATTTAATACACGAAATGGTATAGAATAACAGTCATTTATCAGCCATAACATTATTACCAGATTATTAGTAATAATTATTTTAATAATAAATGAGAATCCCTAAATTTGATGAAAATAAATGACATGCAAAATACCAACACTTAAAATATAATATGTAGTTACTGGGGTTTAAAATTGATTTGTCACATACTAGCGTTAAAAAGAAAAACATGTGAAATTTGTCTGTTTTTCTTTTTAACATTTTTACAAATTTCAGGTATGTTTTCAAACTAGTCACACCAGAGGCATCAAGATGAGATGAACTGAGTCATTCCTGGTGTTTAAGTGACTGGTCTGTTGGATAGCCTCAGTTTTCCTCAGTCAGTGTTTTCTCTCTTTTCAGTGCAGAGAGAAGCTTTGTGTCATCTGGCCCAGCTGGACAGCGCTACTGCAGATTTCCCTGTGAGTTTAAAGAACCCTCTGTCTGGCTCATCTCCGTCTGCTTTAAATTATACTATACCATGTTTTAGATGGACACTTGTAATGGATTTCTGTACTCCAGGTCACTACGACAACAGCCCTGCATGTCACTTCCTGTCAAGATGAGTTTCGTCAGCAGCAAACAGCCATGTTGTGGAGAGCAACGGGTGAAACGGCAGTGCAGGTTTCACACCCTCTGCTCACACAGACACATTTAGCTGTATCAGCATGCTTTACATATTAAACAATTGTTTTCTGTATATTGCCACGGTATATATTTTTCTCCACATGTCATGTGTAGCGCTCTGTATTTGTTACATCACAGCTAGCCTAAAAAACATGATTTGCTACCTCCTCATTGGTAGCAGTTGTAATTTTGGTGAGGATCAAGCTCATTTAAAGAGCATTTGATTGGATAAAAGTCTAATCAATGTTTATGTGTGTATAATTGTTTAAAGTGAATTCTATTTGAGTTTTTTTTTTTGCACAATTTATAGCTCAAACGATGCACAGTTGGGTGTGACTACATTTGAGACCATCTCTGATGGAGAATTATTTAATTGAATGATTGCTCTCTCCCTCTCTATTAGAGATTAGTGATTTGTGGTCCGGTTAAAACTCCCGGCGTTCAGATGAATGCAGCTCAGTATCTTCAGTAAGATCTACAGTAATTCTATATCAAAAAGTCTACTGTCTAAGTCTGAGAATGAGAGTGTTTGTTTGTGTACTGCTATAGGTTAAGAAAAGCTCAAATGAAAGAAGCCTCAGAAATGAAGTATGGAGACCAAGTTGAAGGTGTGTTTACGTGCGCTTACCTTTTTATCTTAAAAAGCTAATTATTTAAACTGCTAATTATTTAAAAAGCGAAATATTTAAACTGCGTCTGTGTGCTGGATATCGATTTACTTCTTCCTTAAACTATTTTAGGTCAGACATGGGATGACATCATTAGAGTCATGACCTCGGCCACTGTGAGGTTTGAACTGCTATCCACAGTACACACAAGTCCAGTGAGTATGTTTGCATGCATGCATGGAATATATTGTCCTGCATCAGTGTTGATTGACATATGTTTTTCAGGTGACCTTAGATGTGCAGCGGGACAGTGGTGTGTCCACAAAGGGCCCTAGGGGTGGAGTCTTTGTCATGTATAACTGCGCTCGTCTTCATACACTCTTCAGCAGCTACGAGAAAGGGGTGGAGCAAGGTAACACACACACACTGTAGTGTTTTGACGTGATTTATGATCAAAGTAATAATGTCAAGATAGTAACTTGGAGTGGTTGTTTTTTAAAGCGTATGAAGTATGACTACACCCAAATCTTAACGATCTGCTGTTGTATACATGTTTAAAGTCCAAACTTTATTAGCCAAATGCTATGTTTTTACTGCTAGTTACTGTTCTAAAACTAAGGTAAGAGAAAAGCAGCAAAAGATGATACATGTGGTCTTTATCTATAGACAAAATGTAGTTGAAGTGTACAGAACAATAGGCAGTAATAATAGTCTAATAGGTAACACTTTAGTTTAGGGTCCAATTCTCCTTATTAACTAGTTTCTAAGTAGCATGCTTATTACAGTACTGGGATATTGGCTGTTTATTAGTACTTATAAAGCACCTTGTTCTGCATTACCATATTCTACATCTCTTAATCCTACCCAATACCTAAATTAACTACTAACTTACTTACTATCTATTAATTTGTTTGAAGCAAATTTTGTAGTTAATAGTGAGAATTGGACCCTAATCAAAAGTGTGATCGAATTCTGATTGGTTGTGATGTTTGGGCAGTGTACAATTTTGTGATTTGACTGAAGTAGAGAAATCCATTCCCATCTTTCTCCATTGGGCCTTTTGATTGCTTGCACGTTAAGTAGTAATGTAACAAAAAATATTGTGTCTATTTGTGAATAATATCCATGTCAATTTTGAAATTTGTAGGTCTTTATCCAGAAATCCCTGGAGGCACAGAGCTGGACTTTTCTGCCCTGAAAGAGGAGGTAAAGAAATATGTAAATAACATTCTGTACAAGCACACTCAAATATAGTTATTTTTTTTCCACATATTTTTAAGGGGCTTTCATATGGGCAGTTTAGTTTGGATTTCTATGATCTGGTGACATAGAAAGTTGTTGATATGATGGTAATTTTGCCATTTCATTATTAGGGGGAGTGGCTTCTTCTCTTCAATTACCTTATTCCATTCTCTGAGCTGCTGGACCAATCAGGACAGGTCCTGGAGCATGAAGGGGGCGGAGCTAGAGTTAATTTAAGAACAGAACAGGTACTTATAAATGTTTCATTGCGCAAATTGTTTGGGAATGTAAATTTATTTCATTTATTAATGTAATTTAGTCGTATTCTCAACCAGTCGTATGCTATCTGCTGTCCTGGCTTAAAGGAGAACTCTGGCGCAAAATGAACTTTTGGTATAATAACACATTGGTACCTAGTCGACCGTTCTCTGTGATTTGTTTTCATGTTAATCGAATGTAAAGAGTTTTATCTCTAAAAACGATTCATTCATTACTCTGTGTTTGTCCATCAGGTGTGCAGATTCTTGGTGTCTCTCAGTAAAGATTTTAGTTCTTACTACAACAGAGTTCACGTCCTTGGGGTAAGACATTATTGGGTCTGTTTGGTTGTTTGTGAATCAGTTTAATTTCATTCAGTTATTTGTCTAAGGATAATTCAGATTCCGTTACACTCTTTTTATGGCCCAGGTGATTATATGGTTTAAGTCCTTTATCACACCAAGGACAAAAACTAACAATAAAGAAAATGTAAAAATGTTCTAAATGTAAAAGAATAGCAGTGCCCTATTGTTCCTACGTATAATGATAACGACACAGAAAATAGTTTCTATATAGATAAATTCACTTTCAGAATGATTTTTTTTAACGAACATCCAATCAGAATCCATTCTGCTTTAAAGCGCTCAAGCATTTAAAGCGGCAGATGACAAAACTGCACCGCGTGCTTATAATAAACAGAATGATGTTGTGCATTGATGTACACGCTAATATAGTTATCTTTATAGCTTCTGGTTTGAATGGGCCTTTAATATGTATTTTGTATATTTGTGTGTGTGTCAGCATTTACAAAGATTAAGGTAATTAAACAAGTTCACATAAAGTTTAGGCCATTAACTTTCTGCTCCTCCTCTTTCTCTTTCTCTTTCTCCTCTCTCTTTAGGAGCCCCTGCCTCATCTTTTTAATCAAATGTTTTGTCGTTTATTGTTGCTGAGAGCATTAAGAGAACTTTACCACAGCGCCCTGGACTCCCTTAACTTGCCCCCAATCCCCCAACTATAGCATCTCCACTGCAGACATTATACTCGAATAGTCACAAACTCTCTCCCCTAACAGCCAGAACCCCTTCCATTTTACTTGGTTATTACACTTTCTCCTTTCTCATACCCATAATTGCCTGACCACTTTGTCCAAATAGTTCAATATTCCTCCTGCCCTCTAAAAAGGCTGTTTTAAATGTCATAGACACAATAAGGATAGAACCCAAAATTACTGTTACTCTTCATCCTTTCATCCAAAAAATGATTTAACTATTTTTGTCAAATGTCAACAAGCAAGATGCTTTCATTCACAGTGAATTTGAATTCTCCTGTACCATATTCATAGATTCTGCCCTCCTGCATGACAATGTATTCTATGTAATAGTATTTAATGAGTGTAAGAGCCCTGCTCTGTTTGTTCAACTCTGAACACATATTGACAGTGTAGCACAGTTGTTCTCACAGTCTGATAGATGCACACACAACAAGGTATCCGTCACCCCTGTTTCTGATTAGGAATCACGTCAACAGGGCTGGCTCTTTCACACAATCATTTAGTATTCTTGAAATGTCATGATCTGGGATGCTACTTCCTTGAATATAAATATAGTCTTATCTGTACCAAATATAAAGTCTTAATTTCCCTCAGTGTCCATCACTGTTTGTGCCACTGTAAATGTACAGGTGTACTACTGAGAATCCTTGTGTGCCATACAGAGTGTTTCACAGATCTGTGCCATACGTCACAGTATTCAAAATCCTGAGAATACTAAACACGTTTTTCTCACACTTCAAAGTTTTTGATAGTGGTGATCTCACTCAATGTATTTTAAAAAGATAAACCCACAGAGACTTAATAATTAAAAGAATGTCTAATTAAGAGTGTCTGCCTCAACCTTTTATCGGATGCAAATGTGTGACTATACCTGTACACAAGTCTTTCACCTGTGTGAAACTATTTTAATGGTGCGACTTTACAATGAGGTTTAATTAGGTAACTAACAATGAACAATATTTTTTATTTATTAATGTTTGTTCATAATACACCAACTAATGTTAATTTATATCATTCAAATTCGTTTTTTTTAGGTGTATAGAAATGAAAATGACCTAGATTAGCAAATTCTGTAAGTATTGTTCATTGTTATTTCACACAATTGCATGAAATATTTATGTCTAGGACTTTATTGTTTATTTTCATGTTTATACCAATGCCATAAATATATTATTTATTTTAACAGGTAATATTTGGCTCATTACATTTATTTTTTATTTTTTAAATTACATTTATGTAACAATATGTTAATGCATTTTATTATACATATTATCCATTTAAAAAAAATCTCTAGCAAAAATCTTTATAAAAACACTGCACTGTTTACTTCAAATACGTTAATTAAACCAATAACTGTTTAAAGAAATTGATACTTTTAATATCATGCATTAAATTGTGACAGTGAAGACTTTTATAATGTTACAAAAGATCAAATATTGAAGCATGATCAAAAGGTGACGCCTTGGGGTGAGAACGCGTTGTCATTGATCATATGTTTCTTGAGCACCAAATTAGCATTTTAAGATGATTTCTGTTTCAGTTTTGCCATCGCAGGAAAAAAAATGTTTTGATTTTAATATATTTTAATGTAATTGTTAGTTGCAAAAGTTGCAATAATCTTTAACAATATTATTGTTTTGCTGTATTTTTGATCAAATAAGACATTTCAAAAACATAACAAAAATCCTTAGAATGGCAGTGAATGAAAAAAAAAACACGACCTTGATATTTCTTTGGCTTTTTTTTACACCACAGGTTAATATCTGGTTAATTTCTGATACTGACTAATACTGAATCCCAACTCATCAGTCCGTTGTATGATTTGAATATTAATGAAATTTGAAGTGGAGCCAGAATTATGACCATGACCGGCATGACGAAACATCCCATAATAACTTCGAGTCAGCTCGAGTTTGTAATATATAGTGCTCCTCCGCAGGACTGAACATTAATAACAGCCACACGGCTAGAAAATGGCAGTGCAGTAAGTAATATCATTTATTGGTTTAAACTCCAGAATACTATCAGCCACGCTGGCCATAGGAAGTCACCAAGGATATCAACAGTTATTTGAAGGTGTAATACCGTAATCTAACCAATAGAGAGCAATCTCGATTCTAGCTAAATCTAGTTCGTTGTCTCTCCCTGTTATGTGGCGTAGGGCTTGTTATACTGTCAGTCATCCTCACTGCTGGGCATCCCTTGAAGACAAAAGAGGGAAGAGAGATGAAAAAGGACTGAGAGAGAAGAAAAGGAGACTAGTGCATGAAAGGAGTTCAAAGAATGAAGGAGAGTACGCTGTGTAATCGCTACAAGCAAAACTGCTGTCTTTTCAATAGGTGTGTGTGTGTGTGTGAGCAAGATGAATGAATGAGGTCAGAAGTGCCCATGGGAATTGAATGATTTTTGTAGTTGTCAGGGATAGGAAGAGAGAGGAGGGGTGGAGATGATTGAGGAGAGTGATATTGATGTATGTTGTTCTTGTTGACTGGTGTGGAGCGGTGTGGAGCCCTAGACGCTAACATTGTGAAGTGGGTGTGGTTTGTGGAGGGTTGGGAAATGACAGATAGATTGGAGATAGACTGTTACTATATCTGTAAGTGTCGCTCTAGCAGAGGTAATGTCCTTTGTAAAAGTGGCCTCGTATTTGCAGTTTTAGGTAGACCAGGTTTTGCCTTTGGCTTGAAGCACATGCAAGGTCCGAAATGAACACTCAACAAGCACCATATCGAAGTAAAAATGGGCTTTTGTGAGCATCTAAAATGGAGGATCTCGCCTGTTGGCCAGTAATTTTATTAGGAGCTGCTAATCCGTTTTAATCCTCTTTCAGTTTCAGTCTGAGCACAACTAACAGGCTTTTAGGGAATCTGAATTCACTTCAAACGTTCTGTTCACACTCGAACAGGATTAGGTCTGATTCATATCAGGGTCAAGTCGACTCATGCCCTTCAGCTGTTGACTGGAGCTTGTTCAAAACATGGCTTACATAGAATTCTACTAATTATAGTCTGAACCTTGCTGATTTAAATTCAGATCGAAAACTCACACGTCTTCCAATGACTTTTACCTCAAATGGAAAATGTAATTGAGAGACAATGACCAATGCAGCAAGTGACACAATGACCTGCGCTAAATAATTCCACTGTAACACAGTCCTATTCACTAGCAGTCAACTGATTGGAGTCAATAATAAAATGAATCCCATCTCAAATAAATGTTTAACTTTCTTTTTATCAAAGTATCCATAATAACTACCATAATTGCCACAATATATACATATATATATATATATATATATGGCCAAATGACGTGTTATGGCAGATTAATTTCCTCAAAATATTGTCAGGTATTGTATTTTTAATTTTTCTTATTTGTTTATTTATTTTTTTCTCAGCATGGTTTCTGACATTATTGCCTCGACACACAAATCAATCTAAAGGTGACGAATTACACCACCGATTTCGCATTTCTTTTTTAATTTCTTCTGTTTATTCCCCTCAAATATCAGCCGAGACTGCAGTGCCAGAAGAGTGTGCCTCACCGCAGCATCTAATTAAAACAAAACTGGAGTGTGTCAAGCTTCTGGTGGTTCCAAGTTGTGGGTTTGTGTGTGTGTGCCGTGTGTTCCGACAACATGCTGAAAAAAAAATCTTCCTCAAAGCCTCTGGGTTCCCTCTAACACTGAAGCTTAGAGATTGCGGCACCGTATTTGATGTAGATTTCTCAGCTGAAACTTTTGATAGTTTGACAAATTTAAACTAGCTGAAATCCTTCTTGATGTATTGAGATCTCTGAGACTGCACAAATCTGTCATTTAAAACTGTGTCATAACAACCTCATGTGATCTTTCCTTAACCACCAAAAGAAAAAAATCCCTTTTTTGTTTTTGAAAGAGTAGTAGGTTGTTTATTGGAAAATGGTCTGCTTTATGAATCTGTGTCATACTGAATGTATTACTTTAGCATAGTATTTCAAACAGGGTTGCGCAAAATTAGTTTTCGATTGAGAGCAAGTTCTGCCGAGGAAATACAGATGCTAGAGGAGTCAGTAGTGTATTTCACTCTCATCCAGGCATGTGTGTGTTAACAGATAAGGACCTTGTGCAACAGGTTCTTCTCTCTCCTTCTGTTGCTCCTCTGCTGATAAAAAAGGGATTAGAATTACCTAACCATTTCCTGTCTCTTACTTAACCATGTCACGTTCACAGATCTTCCTTCAGAGAGGATGATTTCCCTGGTCTTCTGAAGATAACACATCTTAAAATGTGAGTGGTGTCCCTACAAGACTCAAAAAATGTAAGAGATTGTTTGCGATGTGAAAAAATAATGAGCGACGGGTGTTCTTCTGACTATCATGTTGATGGTCATTTTTTTTGTTTGTGGGCTTGGGAATTCATGGTTCACTGTCTCTGTCTCTGTGTCGTCATCTAGTTCTGACTCTGTCAGGCTTCAGATCCAGCAGCTGGGTGAGAAACTAGCTGGATTGGAGTTTAAGCAGGTCTAAATCCCGAGTAAGACAGCTATATACCTCTCTCATCTGTTGCTAATCCACTTTAATCCCAGTTCACTTTCACTCTGAGCACAACTAGAGCGGCTTCCAGTCGATCTGAATTCAGTCCAAACATTCTATTCACACTCAAACAGGATTAGTTCAGATTCATGTTAGGGATGACGGATACCCATGACTGAAGTGTGTTTAAAACATAGCTGCTCTATAAAGGCAATTATAAATGAATGTGCTCCTCATCTTTAGATGTAATAGGATCCAGTAAGATTTGTTCTCATTAATATAATATGGCATAATCTTTAGGGACCTATTAAAGGCGCATAGCCAATTCTTTTTCATTAAATGTACTCGCCTTTTTGGCATGAATAGGGCTCTTTTTTTAGTGTTCAGATTTTTTAATATATGTATACTGATTATTGACGTTTTTATGTTACTGGTGTTAATGATATGAATATTTAAAAATTGAATTATATATTTATGTATGAATATTATGTTTTGCCATTTTTCTTAGATTTAGGCACAGATTTATGCTTCTCTTTTATGTTTTATCGCTTTAAATCATTTGGATTTTCCCATTTTTGTTTTCTGTGTTTAGCATGGGTAGTGTTGTTTCGTATTGGAATATGTACACATAGCTGTGTTGGTGCTGTGACACTTGTGTCTTTGAGTGTTGGGGGAAGGTGGTAAGCAAGAAAATATTTATAGCTGCATTATAATAACTCATTCTTTTCTGGCTTTTTTAAATGTCATTTCTCTCTCTCTCTCTCTTACTTTCACACTGTAAGTCGCTTGCTCATTCCCCTGCATTTTTTTCTCTTCCCCTCTCTCATTCCATTTATTTTTTTCTCATTCCCTCTATTTTTTTTTTATTTGCTGATTTGGGTCACTGGCTGACTAAGAGAGACAACTCACAGCTGGCCTATAAACAACCTTCCCCTTTCAGCAGCATTAGTTTACACGCATACACACACAATCTCCTCTCACTCCAGCACTCAGCGGCACAAATCTCTCACATTCTCACTTGGCATCATTTGTTGGGTCTTTTAAAATGAGCTGTACCACTCTCTTATCCTTTGTATTTTCATATCAGTTCATTTTCTGTGACTTAGAAGTGCAGTGCAAAAGATTTATATAGAAAAATGAAGATGATATTAACAAGAACCTGAAAGAACCACAACCCCTCTGCTCTGTCACAGACTATTTAAATTTGATTGATTTGCTGTATTTGAAAGCTCAGTAATATAATTCAGTAATCAGTTCAATATTTTTAAGTAAAATAAGTTAAACATTTCTGTCAGAAATTTTACGTTCCATTATGAGCCTTCCTTTTTCCATTTTCAAAAACAGGAATAGGCCTGTTTTATATGCTCCCGTTTACTTTATCATTAGCGTTAATTCAACCGCGATGTTATCATTAGCCCTACTATAACTTTATCATTCAGCTGTGTTTGTGTGTTCATTTCTTTCAGCCCTCTGCACTTATATTTCCCTGCCATGAATCACCGCGAACAGCAGATTGCTGTGTTTGTTTATGAAATGGGAGTGATGCGTCAGTAATGCGATGATAACACTTTTTGAAGGGTGCGCGCGCGGGCACGGATGGACTAATTCCAACTTTTCATGCAAACAGCGCGTCAGAGAGCGCATGGTCTGCTCTAAGAGTCATTCGGAAGTTAAATTACTAGAGCTCCATGTCGAAATCCAATAACCATGCGGCAGATAACGACCATACAGACTTCGTATTAATCCCATAATCCTCTAAAATTGCTAATGACATCACTATATGCTCCCGTGCAGCAGCCGTGGTCGGGTCCTGTGGTGAGGACGTGTGTTGAGTAGCCTATACTTTGCTGTTATGGATTCTGGTTGTGGTGGAGCCATATTGAATATTCAGGTTCAGCTCACGTGCGCCTCATTTTAATTAATTCGCGCTCACCAGGCACAGACTTGGTATGGTAACAGTCTCGCCATGCTCAGCAAAGCACACTCCGCCCAATTTTCACCATATGCCTTCACCCGTATATCTCAAGTGGTCTGTGTGTCTTGAAGAGGCGGTTGCATTTTGAGAGACAGATAGTGTGTGTAGGTGTCAGAAAAAATAATGCTTGAGATCTGTGCTGTATATACACAGAGACTGCATTATTTAAACCTTTCTACATGCACCCACACTTATACCGATGTATAGGCTAGTGAATAAAAAATGGCCATCACAGTATGTGTGCGATTATCACTCCCTCTTGTGAATATGTATTATATCCGCCTGCCCGTTCAGGGCCAGCCGTGACAGATGCTCACTGGGCCGAGGACACCTGCTGCTATGGCCACAGGGGAGGGGTTAGTGGGGTTAGCAGAGAGGACAGGGTGTGGTGTGGGTTGTGTGTGGGGGGGTGGGGCCAGGGAGGGGGTTTGCCAGATGCAAACAATTACAGATCAACAGTGCCGGTGAGACATGAACAGAAACCCCTCTTCTTGATGGAATGTAGTGTACCCCCTACTCTTGTCGTTCCCATGGTAACTCATAGAATAGCTGGCCTTGCAGCTGACGGCTTACCTGAATGTGTGTGAGTGTATGCGTGTTAAAGGACCCCAGGTGTGCTCTGTGAAGTGTGCGCCCCTTTAATCCACAGGCTGGATTTTTGGGGATTACAAATCAGCCCATTAGAGCTCTCACTCTTCTCATCTCAAAACCTGCACACATAAAGGCTGTATTGAATAGACTGTGTTTTTTTTTTTAGTCTCACGCAGATAGGCATCTTATTAATGATTTTGTGCAATGCTGTTTAGTGTAAATATGAATATAACAAGATTGTGCTTGATATTAAAGCGCTGTAATATTGGCTCTTGTGGTTTTGGACCCACAGAAATACGTGAGACTGTCTTTTTTTTCACTCACTTTGAATTCCAACTTCAAAATCTACAGATACCAAGGCCTGTGAGACTTGAGCTATGGATCTCAGCAGTCAGCAGAACACCAACTGAGCAGGACATGAGCGCTGTCTGAAAAAGATCAGGTGCTGTACACTCCTTTGGTTCAGGGATTTTTTTTTCAGTCTTTAAATTGTTGCATTCACATTTGATTCCAGATATTGATCATAAGGTTTAGTAATTTCATTAGAGATAATTTCATTTGTGTTTGGGTGTGTTCACATTTACTCCAAGATACAGTTCACTGGTTCTGACTATTTTTACCCCTGGGTAATTTTTGCATTCACATTAGATCCAAAATATTCATGAGAATCACCAATTTGTAAGTGGTTTAGATAAAAAAATAATGACCTTGGGGTAATTTTATGAATGGTAATATAGCGCTTTCGCAGACCCATAGATCAACATACGTTGTAGACAACATAGATCCATCATACTATTGGTTAAGGGATTATTGTTTTAAAATGTTTTTCCTTGAGTAATTTGAAGTATCTTAGCTCACATTTGATCCATTTGCATTTATGCATTTGGCAGATCATCATGCTTAAAGTGACTTGCTTTCAATTCTTTAATGCTTTCCATGGGAGTCAAACCCATGGCCTTGCTACTGTTTGAGCTACAGGAATGCTCATATTAATCCTTATAAAATTAGTGTAGACTATAAAAAGTCTAATCATTCACCAGTGTGGGCATTGAGAAATGCTGAAATTCAGATCATACGGATTTTCATGACATGCAAGAATTTGAATTATGGGCTCTGCTTTATTTGGGGAATGATGAGTAACACTAAATATCATTGCACTTCCCAGGGGGAGAGGGTGTTTGGCGAGCCGCTGAATTGCAGGCGTGTTACCCATCAGTCTATCACTCAGGTTTCACAGAGGAAGCTCTCAGTTATGGGAATCCCTCTCCTCCTCACTTAATGTGATTTAGGTCTGCCGTGACTGTGTGATATAATACCATCAAGCGTCTAGACATACAAACAGGCACGCCCGCAGAAAGAGACATGAATCTCATCCTCCACAGTCAACCAGGAAAATTCTCAAATCATTTTTTTCTGCTTAGACATCACTGGTAGATGCACAAAGAAAGCACAAGTCTTTACCACAGTCATCACTGCACAGATAAGACTACATCACGAGAACAGTGGGGCGCGAGGGCAGCTTATGGTGAAAGAGAGAGAGAGAGAGAGGGCTCGTGCACAGTATAATTGAGCCGTATGAATTTTTCAACATTCGTGGATTTGTTCCAACCGTGTCAGTGGCAGGCAGACTGCGAGACACAGATTGGTTTTTGTAAAGCGCAAGTCTATTTCTGACTAAGCGAGGATTTCACAACTGCAGTACAGGGCTGTGACACGCGCCTCTGAAATTCTCCCACATGGCATGTGATTTAAAACAGGAAAACAAAAATCATAGTTAAAAAATGTCTCCATGCCAAACAATACATTTAGGTAGAGGTAGAGCTGGCAGAAAAGAAAATGTGATATTAATGCAATACATTGAATGGAAAAAAATACGCCTTGGGAAATCGAAAACTGAATAAGGCATGACGTCACAAGTGGACACCAGTTGATTGTTACCTACAGCTACAGCCTTGTTCTATACAGTTTATGGCTACCCCCCCCCCCCCCCCCAAAAAAAAAATATATATATATATAATAATTTGCACACTAAACATAAACAATATGTTGACATTTTGCTGATGAAATTTTTATTTCACCTGAAATACAGGCTAGTTCGTCAATGGTAACATTGTATTGAGTTTGTTACATTTTATGATTTTTGGTTCTTTTTTTTTCTTTTTTGCATTACATTGTGTTTTATATATTTTTGACTCAGCCATTGATCAGGGGAAAAGTAACTCGTTATCCATTGAGACATCATCATGTGACTTTCTGTTCCAGATGTTATAGAAGATTTCAGTAGCCTATATTTTTGGATACACAGTTTGGTATTAACAGTATAATTTAAATAATCTATGGATTTATTGAGTTTTTATGGATATATATAAAATATATCCGTTTTCACGCGTCTAATGAATTATATCATTTTGATATTGTCACGCCTAAACTACCACTCCAGCGGTGGACATGGCGTCATCTGAGAGGAAATAGCCTTGCGCACACTGGAACGAACCATTCCCGTATGAGAGAGAGAGAAAGAGAGCGAGAGAGGGGAGAAGAGAAAGAAAGAAGCGAGAGGGGGAGGAGTGAGGGTAGCACCGGGTTCGCTGTGAGCCATGTTGGATGTGAATGAGAGATGCTGCGCTCGTGTCGCTGCTAGCCGGAGCTCTACCAAACACCGAGAGTAGATGCGAGCTTCCCGGGATCACCGAGCGACCGGGGAGCACGGCGGAAGGAGTCGGGCGGTGGTGGATGAGCTGGCCACTTAGCCGGCGTTTGGAGAGAAAAAGAAAGAAAGACACTTCTGTTCAAAGTGAGGGGAGAAAGGGGGGAGAGAGAGAGAAAGGATTTCACCAGACTAATGGCTGCACTGCTACTGGACTTGGGCTCGCTTTCGCCGCTGTTGTTTCTCCTTTTCCTCAGCTCATTGTTCACTGTTATCCCGGGGAGTGTAACAGGGCCGTTCTGCCGCTCTCTGTGCACCCACCCAGCCCCCGGAGACGCTCAAATCGCCAGCCTGCCCGACGGAACGGTAGCGGGGGCTTTAGCTGGGGGCGATTGGAAGATCCACCCTGCACGGACGATACGGTCGCATGGACGGGGATTGCAATGCTTACGGTCTAGAACAGTGGGAACCTCCTCAAGTCCGTTGAGTACGGATTACCTGAATTCTAGTACATGGGTATCAGAACCGGCAGCGCACACCGGACGCTGTCATCCCCAGCCCTTTTGGAGTAACGGAGGCAGCGGAGAGAAGGGCGTTGTTTCTCGTGTTCTCGCCTCTCCGGTTCAGTATGGCAAAAAAAGGACTATACAAAGGACTAGAACGCGCTCGCGGCCACAGACGCGCCTCAACACGGGGAGGGTTGTTGTACAAAGCTTGTTGGATAACTCTAGACCCACAGACAGCAAATCCAGGCCTAAGCACTGCCCATGTCACCTAAAACGGGAGTTTGCCGCTGCCAAGACATCAACTCGGTCGTTATTAAAAGCCTATTCTCATTCTAATGTGGTTTCGGACGCCAATAAATTGCACAAAGCGACAGCGGACCGTCCCCTTTCAGGCACCCTGAATGTTATCGATCCCACCAGAGAGGGCTGGAACGGGTCAGGCTTTGAAAATACCCGCGGGTGCTCGGAACCGTGCGCGCGGCAGCTCTCTCTAGGGCTTAGAAGCGAAGCAAGCAGCTGTCTCGAGTCACACCGGATCACAGGTTGTTCTGAGAGGCATCCAGCCTGGCACAGCAGTAACTGGCACCAGTTCAACATTTCTCTGGAGCGCTACGCTGTTTGTGAAAGTCAAGCAAGAGAAAATACTACCACCACATCTTCAAATAACAACTCAAAAGTACAATTTGTGTATGCAAAGTCTGATCGGAATAGTCCATTGAAGTATTCTTGTACACGCAAACGGACTGATGCTCGGGATTTAATGACACATTCTGACTGGGTCAGAACTGGGACTTGCTTTGATGACAGAAAGACTCATTATAATAGATCAACTAGGATCAGCGCTGCTCCGTCTTATATCGGTGATGTATACAACTCTGACTCATCTGCTACTGGCACTCCCAGGGGTCATAATGCATCACATATCTACCTCTTAATCGAGCTAAACTTTCCTAAACGTTCTCGTGACTCACACATCCACATGCAAGGCAATGACGCAGAGCGCGCGAGAGAATATTCAGCACCCGCTCAGTGGACAGCGCCAGTCTCCGTGCATGATCTCGCTTACTCGAGTGACTTTACTGAAAGTTTGTTGCTGAGGAATTGGAACAGTAACAATAACAACAACTGCGTCAAAAATCGTAATAATAACCACTACAACAGCAGCAGGCCTGGCGATCAAAATGCAACTGAAACTCAAAATGTTCCTGGCACTGAAGAGCGCGATTTTGTAAAAGAGGAAAGCGCACGCTCTCCTTCTCCTTGCTCCGGTGCGCGTGCAGAGTGTGATGGCGACAGCTTAAGCGCCGATGGGGGAGCCACGCGGCCGCAATTAAAGTCCGGTAAACGGGTGTCATTACAAGCTGAGGGTGTCAGCCAGCAAGAAGGGCAGCTGGAAGCCGCGGCTGAGTGCGGTAGGCGGGAGGCACAGATAGAGGGCGGGGTGGAAGAGGAGGGAAGGGGGGAGGGTGACAGACAGCATGTAGAGGGAGAAAGGGAGGAAAGCATAGAGTGGGTGATTGCAGAAGACACAAAGGAAGAGACAGTGTTAGAAGAGACAAATTTACTGAGAAAAAAAGAAAAAGGTCAAGGCAATGGCACCTTTCAGTCCGAAAGAGAGAGTAATGGAAACAAAGGGGGAATGTATACTGAACAAAATGAGCTTGTGTATAGTGTAGATGGGCTGAGAAACACACAAAAAAAGCAGTACATTGAGAAAATAAAAGCAGTAGAGAGTGATGAAGTGCAGAGAGGAGAGGAGCAAGAGTACAACGAAGAGCAGACAGGTATCCCTCCTGTTGGGCGCTCCCGTAGAGCTGCTAATAGACATCCCCATTTCCCCCAATATAACTACCAGGTTCAGGTTGCTGAGAACCAGCCTCCTGGTACCTCAGTCATAACTATGACAGCTGAGGACCCTGATGCTGGTGAGGCAGGCAGACTCAGTTACAGCATGGCCCCTTTAATGAACAGCAGGTCCATGGATTACTTCCAAATCGACCCAATTACTGGCCTTCTCGCCACCACACACATTCTGGATCGTGAACACATGGACTTGCACTACTTCAGAGTTACAGTCACAGACCATGGCTCACCCCACCTTTCTGGAACAACTATGGTGACCATCACCGTGGCTGACCGTAATGATCACTCTCCTGTGTTCGAGCAAACAGAGTACCGCGAAACAATTCGAGAGAATGTGGAAGAGGGATATCCTATCCTACAGCTACGAGCAACAGATCTTGACTCACCGACAAATGCCAATATACGCTACAGATTTATTGGAGAAAGTGCACCTGTTGCACGCTCTGCTTTTGAGATTGATCCACGATCAGGCTTGATCACAACACGAGGTATTGTTGACAGAGAAGCAAATGAGCGTTATACATTGCTGGTGGAAGCAAGCGACCAGGGGAGAGAGCCGGGCCCACGGTCAGCCACTGTTAGCGTCCATATCACCGTGTTGGATGAGAATGACAACGTTCCACAGTTCAGTCAAAAGCGGTACGTGGTTGCAGTTAGAGAGGATGTTCGACCACATTCGGAAATCCTCAGAGTCAGTGCTTCGGACCAGGATAAAGATGGGAATGCTGCTGTGCACTACAACATAATCAGTGGGAACAGCCGAGGACAGTTTGCTATTGACAGTGTGACTGGAGAAATCCAGGTGGTTGCACCATTGGATTTTGAGACAGAACGTGAGTACACGCTGCGACTGCGGGCTCAGGACAACGGACGCCCCCCTCTCTCCAACAACACTGGGATTGTGAGTGTGCAGGTCACCGATGTCAACGATAATCCACCTATCTTTGTATCCACACCTTTCCAGGCTTCAGTGCTGGAGAGCGCTCCTATCGGTCACTCCATTCTCCACATACAAGCTATTGATACAGATAATGGCGACAATGCACGTCTGGAATACCGTTTGACGGGGACTGGCACAGATACACCGTTTGTGATCAACGCTGCCACTGGTTGGGTCACAGTGAGCTCAGAGCTTGACCGTGAATCGGTAGAGCACTACTTCTTCGGGGTTGAGGCTCGAGATTATGGCGCCCCACCTCTTTCCGCCACAGCAAGTGTTACGATCACAGTAATAGATGTTAATGATAACCGCCCAGAATTTCTACAAAAAGAGTATTACGTTAGACTAAATGAAGACGCAACTGTTGGAACAAGTGTGGTCAGCGTAACCGCAGTTGACCGTGATGTGAATAGCGCCGTCACATATCAAATCACCGGCGGAAACACACGTAATCGCTTTGCCATTAGCACAGCCAGTGGCGGAGGACTTGTCACCCTAGCACTGCCTTTGGACTACAAACAGGAGCGTCGTTACGTGCTAACAGTCACTGCCTCTGACAGAACTCTCCACGACACCTGTCAGGTGCACGTCAACATCACAGATGCCAATACACACCGGCCCGTGTTCCAGAGCGCTCATTATTCAGTAAGTGTGAATGAGGACCGGCCTCCTGGCAGCACCGTGGTGGTCATAAGTGCCACAGATGATGATGTTGGAGAAAACGCACGTATCACTTACTACCTGGAGGACAATATTCCACAGTTTCGTATCGACCCTGCATCCGGAGCGATCACTCTTCAAGCCGAACTTGACTACGAAGACCAGATGACTTACACTCTTGCTATCACTGCTCGGGACAACGGAATCCCACAGAAATCTGACACTACATATGTGGAGGTCAACGTTAATGATGTAAATGACAACGCACCTCAGTTTCTGAGCCCCAGGTATCAGGGTGGAGTCAGTGAGGATGCTCCACCTTTCACTAGTGTTCTGCAGATCTCTGCTACTGACCGTGATGCTCACGCCAATGGCCGTGTCCAGTATACATTCCAAAATGGAGAGGATGGTGATGGGGATTTCACTATTGAACCAACCTCTGGGATAGTCCGAACCGTCAGGAGGCTTGACCGCGAAAGTGTTCCCTTCTACGAGCTGACTGCATTTGCCGTGGATCGCGGTGTTCCACCTCAGCGTACACCGGTACACATTCAAGTCAGTGTTATGGATGTCAACGACAATGCTCCTGTGTTCCCCGCTGACGATTTTGAGGTTCTAGTCAAGGAGAATAGCGCCGTTGGGTCCGTCGTAGCACAAATTACAGCAACTGATCCAGATGAGGGCCAAAACGCTCAGATTATGTATCAGATTGTGGAAGGCAATATTCCAGAAATCTTCCAGATGGACATTTTTTCTGGAGAACTCACCTCTCTGATTGACCTTGACTATGAAACACGGAACGAATATGTAATCGTTGTCCAGGCCACGTCGGCGCCACTAGTCAGTCGTGCCACTGTGCGCATTCGACTGGTTGACCAAAATGATAATGGGCCTCAAATGCAAGACTTTCAAATCATCTTTAACAACTTTGTATCCAATCGATCCAACACCTTCCCAAGTGGGGTTATTGGACAAGTTCCTGCCCACGACCCAGATGTTTCAGATCGTCTCTACTACACTATAGATCGTGGAAATGAGCTGCACCTGCTGCTGTTGAACCACACAAGTGGGGAGATCCGCCTAAGCCGGAAACTGGACAACAACCGACCATTGGTGGCCCCGATGCTCATCACTGTCACTGGTAAGACCAAAAGAAGGAGGGAAGGATGTGAGGGAGAGGGGGAGGGAGAAAGAAAAGGATGAAATGGGGAAATGAGGCAAGGGCTATTAAGGTCACGAGGATGAAATCAAATCAGGTCAAATTGGTTTTGCTAACTCTTTTCTTCAGAGCTCTATTATGAAATATTCCTGAAGGCAGTGTGTCAGTGTGCAGAGACTATGGAAGTGGAAAAATGGAATGAAAGAATAGAAGATATCTTTGGAGAGAGCTGACCCTTGACTTGCATTTTTCCCTCTGAAGACATTTTGCGATCAATGTAAATGACTTTATGCTGGCTTGGTTTCTTACTGATATTAGCAGGTAACAATACCCTTCAGGAGTCTCAGTTGTAACATGAGAGAGTGTAAGTGCTGAGAAGAGCATTGCTTGGCCACAACGGCTGATGTTGTTGATGGCATTGCTGGGAAGTGTACATACATAATTGTGGCTTTTGAAATGTAAATTTATCAAGATGTGTGGGGTTTTGTGGCTGTTTTGTGTTTATTTAGCACTTAGAAAAAAAAGTCCTACTCTACTAGAAAAAATATTGCTGATTTTTTATTTACCTTACCTGGCAGTGTGTGTGTGTAGGGCATATAGATCGGGGAGTTTGTAAGACTGCAGTGTTGGCCAGCTCAGTTACCCTCTGGTAAAATTCTACCTCTCTCTCCTCTGAGGAAAGCACACTTCCATTTCCATCCCCCACTTGCTCTCCATTCCTCATTCATTTTTTGCTTCCTTGCTTTCTATCCCTTTCTTTCCTTTTTTTCTCAATTTTTTTTTCCTGTTGGGTTAAATAGTATAAATATGTGTTTCTAAATGAGCGGAGCAGCTTATGCATTGTTTGACTTTATCAGAGTTGTAATGTCCCAAGGGAAACGGAAGGTTAATTTGAAGGAATTTCCTCTGAAATTATTCCTTTGTATTCCAATTCACCCAGAGAAACAGCAGTTAGTTTCCTAATGAGCACAGCTCATTGTCTGTAAGATGAGATGACATGGTTTGAAGCTCAATGTCGCTTTTATCTTGTTATTCTCCAAGCAAGGCTTGCATGTGATTAGTTGTAGTGTTTATTTTGCTATACCTTTTATGATGTGATGTACAAATGTACACATGTAATGATGTGATGGTCTCAGATAATGCATGTTTCAAAACAAGTGTGTGTGTGTGTGTGCATACTAGTAAATATAGTTTAATAGAGGATTACATACAGCCCTCTTATCTTATCTTGCATGCTCTCTCTCTCTCTCTCTCTCGCTCTCTCTCTCTCGCTCTCTCTCCCTCTTTTTCTGTTCTACTTTCCTTTGAGTGTAATAGGACGTCCTTAGGGGAAGCCTGGCTTTGGAAACAAACGGAGCACAGTAATCAGCTGTCAAACTAGTGCCCGAGATTGTGTGTGTGTGTGTGTGTGTGTGTGTGTGTGTAATCAGATGGTTTATTATTCGTTCATCCAGCCATCTACATTGTTTATGCCTACATCTGGGTTTGTTCGAGCATATATTAAGTTTGTGTGTTTATACACACGTGTTTGTGATTGGGTAAGTGTTTGCAGTTGAGTGCCATTTGGCTGATGGGGTAGAAATATATTTCCATGTGACTAATTCCAACTATGAAGGGCAAACACATCTAAGCATTTCACTTTTCTTTTGTGCACAATCCACACATACAGTGACCCATGACAGCTAGTGCCTGTTTTGGACATGCTACAGTAGTAAATTTGTAATTTACAAATTTGAAATGTAATTTCAATGTTCGGGAGTACGTCAAGTGTGAGAGGTGCTGTTGTGAGAATTTGTCAGCATGTGCATGTGTCAGGTAGTGTTGTTCTGAGCTGGTAAAACGATATTTGCCTTTTTTCAACGACCCCATCAAGAATTGCATCAAACACACTATCACAGATAGTTATTTCTAACAATCCCCTTGTGCAAAACAAGCCTAAAATAAAGGTCACTTTAGAATGGGTAAGGGAGTTTGCTTCTAAAAGATTAAAAGGGTCTGAGAGAGAAGTAGAGAGAAATACAATGAAGAATGGAGAAATTATGGGTTTAGAGAATGTGTATAAGAGGAAGAAGAAAACAGACTGAGGAAGAGAAGATAATAAAACACTGAAGTGTGGAATAGAGACTTGGGAAATGGAGGGTGAATGACTGACGAGTGATTGAATAGACGGAATAGAAAGAGGAAAGACTCACTGAGTTCGGGTCTACGCTTTGAACAGCTGAAGGAAAATTATTTCAGATGAAAGAAATAGAAAATTGCCCCCTTTGAAACCAACCAGCTCTTAATATACTTTATATTGAATGGCTATATATGCAATGCTTCTGTTTGTATTTGTGCCTGCACTTACAAATCATTTTCATAACCAGTTTTTGAATCTGGTTTTCCAGTGAAATATATAAAAAATCGTATAAACAAGATAAATATAATTAAAATCTAAAAGTATGATATTAGAAAACTGACAAATAGTTTTTTTCTTTATGTTTTAAGCATACATTTCACAAAAGTCATTCAAAAGTTTCATTTCATTCAAAAGTTGGACAGTAAGATAAACAAAAAAAATTGATTTATTTTAATTTGAAAGAAGCCCCTTGGGTTCACCAATGATGTATGTATTTGATCAAAAACTGCAATATTGTGAAGTATTATTACAATTTAAAGTTAAAGTTTTCTATTATAATATGTTTTAAAACTTTGCAGCATCATTATGATCCTTCAGAAATAATTTTACTGGGCTGATTTGGTGCGCAAGAAACATATCTTATTATTATCCATGTTGAAAACAGTTGTGCTGCTTAATTTTTTGTGGAAACTGTGATACATTTTTCACTATTCTTTTCAGTGAAGAGCAATCTTTACTTTAAAAAAAATACTCTGGGACTGGGACCTGTTCAATTTAGCCGATCTAAGTGTAGATCAGTTTATTGAGTTTGGTATTAACAACAATACAATATGTACAACATGTCCCAACATCTTTTTTGATTCTGGAACAACATTCCATCAACCAATCTGATTTGAGGTACAAGTTTACTGTTTATGTCAAGTTTAGGCGTACAACAAGGTTTAAGGGACTACCTCAGTGTTATTCACATATAATTTCCCTCCGATTCTGAGAAGATATGGGTAGGGAGTGGGTTGGCACTACATTTTTGGGCAGGAATGTTGTTTCAGGATCAACAAAATAATATGTTCATCTTGCCTGGCAAAATCCCGGTGACTTCCACTGACTGCTAATGTCAGATGCCATAGACAGATATTAAACAAAGAGCAAGTAAACACACACACACATGCTGGTGATTTGACTTATCCTCTGTGGGAGCTCGAATGTGTTGATTTAATCAGCGTGAATAATAATATTTTCCTGTTGTAAGCTTCATTAATCATTTAAATAAATGTTTTGTTTAGTTATATTTAGCCTAGATGATGAGTTACCGGTGTGTTAGGTTACATGTTATGGCCGTTTAGAGTAATTACAATTATTTACTTGTCAATTTGCCATAATTGCTATTATTTGTTTGACCTCAGTGCTTACTGGAATATGACAGAAAAATGATAGATACGATAAGAAATAGGTGATTTGCTTCTGTTGTGTTTTGCGCCATGTGCTTTTCTAGTGCATTAGTTTAATGGCTGCATGGTGTGTTAAAGAGAGAGATGGGGACTGTTTTCGGGAGGTCAGCAGGGAGTCACTGCCTTATAATCCCGTAATCAAACCAGCTGCCTCCCTGCACCCTTCCCCCTACCTCTCCACACCTCGTTCTTTCCCCACACACCTTCTTTCTGTCCTTCTTTTCCTCATCTCAGTCTCCCACAAACACGCATTCCCAGATCTCTTGTCTGCTTGATATTGCCTTCATCTTTCTGACGGTTATGTAAACACTCCTGCTCCCCTGCCTCCATCCTTCCTCTTCTAGTCCATTTTGCTCTCTCCATCTCTCTCTTTCTCTCACTCTCGCGCAGGGTGGCATTTCATCAAAGGAGGATATAATCTCCTTAGACACTGAGACATCCAGTGACATTAAAAACTTCAAGCCACGGCTGTCGTCCTCACGCGTTGTAGGCGCTCACACACTGCGCTTGACAAACAAGACTTTATTTCTCCAGCTATTGCAGCAGTTCAGTTAAACACTTCATCGCTGTGGAAAAACTGTGCAAATATTTTGAGCTAAACTGTAATTTACAAACAGTACATGCAATCAGTGTTTGGTGTAGTGAGCCAAGCAGGATTAAAGGATCTTTAAAGTGCCTCAATTATGGTTTTTCGAATATTACCTTATATGCGGTGTATAATAGCTGTTTGTTAATGTAAAAGGTCTGCTACATTTTAAAGATCAAATAATTTATTGCCTCCTAAAAGAAGAAATCGCTTCTGAACTGCTGTAATGAGTCTTATTTCCTGTTACATACATGTATGTAACAACGTAACATGGGATCTTCATTGGCTACCTGTGAACGTCTACTTTAACCCATGCTCATTGTAGTTGAACCACAGGATTTTATTTTTTTTAATTTAACAGGATTTTTAAAAAAAATTTACAGCGTAGAAGCACTGAAATTGCACACTTTACCTTTAAGAATGCCAATTTGTTATAAATTTGGGTTATGGATTAATATGGCAGGTGTGGTTGAGGAGAAAGCATGTTTTGTTTCTCTCTGTGTGTTTGAGAGAGAGAAGTGGGGGATGGAAGGTGTGTTTTATGAGAAATGCTTATCAGCATGAAAGGTATGACTTCTAAGTGGATGACATTATGATCTAACGTCTCTCTTTCACCCCTCCCCCATTTTATCTTCTGTGCTTTTATTCTTTCCCATCCCTGACTCCTCACCAGCCTCCAGCAGCCTCACCCCAACTCTCTGTCTATCTCTCTCTCCCGCTCAATCTCTGCTGAATCATTTCCTCTTCTCTTCTTTTCTTTCACTCAATTTAAATCGACTTTACAGTGACTTGCTGCCAAGACCATATTCATGCACTTAATTGGAAAGACATTTTTAATGTATTCAGGGGAAAAAATCATTTAGAAAATGGAAAAGCAACTGTGAAAATGTCATCATGGTTGTACAAGGACACACTGAATAACACGATTCAGAATTGTTTGGACTGGCAGGGGGTTAGCTGTACTGGAGTATCCAAGTCCGTCAAACACTGGCGTGCTTCACTGGTCACTATAATGATAACAGTGCAATGGTGTGTATTTCAAACTCACAGCCCAATAAGTGGTGCATGGTCCAAAATTTAAGCCCGTGGCTGTAATATTTAAACCCAAATCTGGATGTTATAAAGCTGAATCTCCTGAGGACTTGTTTGGGTAATATTTCAACCTCCAAAATAAATATTTTAAAAGAGATAAAAAGCCCAAATTTCGAACCATTTATGTTTGATTGCATTGGGGCATTATTTCATGATAATTAATAATTTCCCTTAACTGCCATGATTTTAATACAGACCAACATCAACAATGATATATTATTTAAATACAGTCGTGTTCAGAAATAATGGCACCCCTGGTGAATGATCAAAACTGGCTGTAAAAATAAATATGCATCTTTCATTCAAAAAAATTATGATACATACAAAACATAGTGTCTGAAATGTAATCTGGTCATTTTACATTAAATGAATACTCGACTTTTTTTGGAAATAGGCTCATTTTACAACTCCCCCAGAGTTAAGCAGTTGAGTTTTACCGTTTTCGAATCCATTCAGACGATTTTCTGATATTTAGAAGAATATCAGTAACCAGACCGTTTCTGGTCTCATTGACTTCCATAGTAGGAAAAAAATATACTATGGAAGTCAATGAGACCAGTAACTGTCTGGTTACTGATATTCTTCTTAATATCAGAAAATCATCTGAATGGATTCAAAAACGGTAAAACCCAACTGCTTAACTCTGGGGGAGTTGTAAAATGAGCCAATTTCCAAAAAAAGTAGAGTATCCCTTTAAGTTTACCCACACATTTTCTGATCAGTCACAGAAAACCTTGAGTCTTTTCATTATTTTCTCTTCTCTTCTCTCTAGTTTGCTCTGTATGCACTGTATATGCATTTGAGTGTATGAGCATGAAGTACGTGTGCATTTGACGGACACATGATTCACTGTGCAGCATGTTGCTAATTTCACAGTCAGTGAGCTGTAGATGAAATCAGGCTTTAGTGACACCGACCCGACTTCATGTCGAGATGGACCCCTGAACTCTCACAGCAGCATTGAGATGTTTCCCATTACAATAAAGTAAAACATAGACTGCGACAATCAGAGAAACTGAAGTGATGTTTTGATAGAGCTGTCAGAGATGTTCTTATCACTTAACTTACAGACTAAAGTGATTTGACATTCTGCTTTTACACATACTGTGATGTTGTCATTTTAATGCTTATTTTCGGTCCTTAACTCACTTCATCTTCCTGTCTCATTCTCTGTGCTTCTCAGATGGCATTCACAGCGTCAGCGCTCAGTGTGTGTTGCGGGTTCTCATCATTACGGAGGAGATGCTCAGCAGCAGCATCACAGTGCGACTCCAGAACATGTCCCAGGAGCACTTCCTGTCCCCGCTGCTCACTCACTTCCTGGAAGGGGTGTCAGCAGTGCTTTCAGTCTCTCCTTATGATGTGTTTGTGTTTAACGTGCAGCCGGATGCAGATGCAGGAAAGGTGCTCAATGTTAGTTTCTCCGCGGCAATGCCGGGAGGGCAGTTTTTCCCATCAGAGGCTCTGGAGGAGCAGCTGTACCTCAACAGACCTAGACTTAACACCCTTGCACATATGGAGGTAACACACACACAAACACACTCTCTCTGAGAGGCCTCATAGAGTATTTAGGCATTTAAACAACATTTAACGAATGAATTTCATTGTATTAGATAAGGTAATACAAATCTTTTTTAAAATAAATGTCATGTATCTATAATTTGGTTGTATTTTGTTAAGGCTGCATTTATATTATAAAATATACTGTAAAAAAAGTACAGTGAAATTGAATATTATTACAATTTAAAATCATTATTTTCTATTTTAATTATTGTAAAATGTAATTTATTACTGTGATTCCTGGCATTTCAGCATAATTACTTTAGTTTTCAGAGTCAAATGATCCTTCAGAAATCATTCTAATATGCTGATTTGCTGCTTAAGAAACATTTCTTATTATTATCAATGTTAAATTTAATTAATTGAAAATTCAATAGAACAGCATTTATTTGAAAAAGAATTTTTTTACTCTATACTATAACTTTAGATAAATTTAAAGTGTCCTTGCTGATTAAAAAAAAACTTCCTGACCCAAAACTTTTGAACGGTAGTTTAAAAATGTAATAAATTAAATAAACTTTTCAAATTGACAAAAAGGTAAATCTAAAGTTATTTATTCAATGCATAGTTAAATGAAACAAAAACATTTTTGCAATTACAAATTTATTTTCTTCATAGTTTTGCCAAATACTTTTATTTATCCATTTGCCAGTTGAGTTGAGTTAAAAGCACCTTTTGCTGTGTGTTACGGCAGGTTCTCCCATTTGATGATAACGTGTGCTTGCGCGAGCCATGTCAGAACTACATGAAGTGTATCAGCGTCCTCCGCTTCAACAGCTCCGCTCCCTTTATCGCCTCCCCTTCCACGCTGTTCCGGCCCATCCATCCCATCACAGGCCTGCGCTGCCGCTGCCCAGCCGGATTTACCGGAGATTACTGCGAGATTGAAATAAACCTGTGTTACTCAAACCCCTGCATGAATGGAGGAGTGTGCGCTCGCAGAGAGGGAGGCTACACCTGCATCTGCCGAGAGGATTACACAGGTGAGGGTGGGATTTTGTGTTTCAGTAAGAAATGTGTTATTGTGTCTTCATAGAAGATTGGGAGTCTTGCAAGACTTGCAAAACAACGCACTATGCGGTTTATTCTGGCCAAGAATCGCCCACTTATGTCTGGTTCACACTGCCAAAACAAACATTTCAAATATGCACTAAAGTTGGCGGTTGGATGTACAGTAGAATGGTGAGGATAATGTTTGTACTGCCTAACAGAGACAGCAATGAATCAAATAAACCAAACCTTCAAAATCAAATCAAGATCAAAACAACCTTTGGCATTTGATGTTTCTTGGTTAGACAGGAAAAGGACAAAGTAGATCTTTCAAAGATTTGATGCTAAGAATAAGGCTATAGAGATCTTCCAATTAGGTTCTGATGAACAAATTACTAAACAAATAAAATTTGATTTAATTCATTTTCAGGTATATCAGTTGTAATGTCCATTTTGTGTGTGTGTATATATATATATATATATATATATATATATATATAGTATGTATTTGAACGAAATTGTAAGCTAATGCTTTAAATTATTTAAGGTAAAATATACTTGGTAAAAATATGAATTTACGGTAAAACAGGGTCCAAACTATGGGGTTCGATTACTATTTGTTTATGTTAAATATAAAAATGGTAAAAACAGCTCTGTGGATACCAAGTAAACTTTACATTGCATTTCTAATGCAAAACAATATGTCAAATTATAAAAAATACATTAAACTCATGAACATGAACTACTTGTAGTGGCATGTGGTAGAGTTACAGGTTGATTGGTTGTGTTCAATGGCATTTTAACTTGATTGACACATTTAAAAAAAATAAAGATTTGTTAATTTATTATTTGAACTACATTTCAAAAGATTAAATTAAACAAACTGTTTTAAATATATAACATTTTATTTTTAAGTGTCACTCCTAGTCCTCTATCCACCTTATTTTTCCCTGCAGAAGTAAGAAGTATTCAATAAATGGAAAAACCATTTGCGCAACAAACCAGTGTGTTTATAATTAAATAAGAAATACCAGTTTGCCCTGGAAGCCAGGAACTTTAAATTTACAAATGGTCGTGCCTGCTCTTATGTAAAAAAAAGGTGGTAACTTTTGGACTTAAAAAATAATGGTAGTCTATAAATAGATTATTTTTGCTGAGGGCAATCAATCTTGGGATTTTCAATATTGATTATTGAATAATCAGTAGTAATCATTTATTTTGAGATCGTTCAAATGAATATCACGATTAATGATAGAATCAATATTTTAACCCAGCCCTGGCCATGTGTGTCTCCAACATTTCCAAATCCAGTCACTATTTTTTATTTTAAAAGAAGCACTCAAATTGTGCAGCAGCCTGCCAATCTAACATTGCCAGTTTTCTGTTCAGTATGCATCAGATGGCCAGTGAAGGGGCTGTGAGTGGTCCGTGGGCGCACCATCTGATGCTGAGACTAGACGGTGGTGCCTGGTGGAACAGCCAGTTTGTTTTTCAGTGTGTGTGTGGCCATTGGGGTTAAACAGACCTACACTATCAGCAGTGAAGTCATTCTGAAGTTAAATGAGCAACTCTAAGCAATACAAACGCTGCAGTGTGAGAGAAAGTGAAAGAAAGAAAAAGAAATCCAACGGAAGGATGAAAGCAGGGGCAGATGCAGGATCCCCCCGAGGGCTGTACCATGTGTGTGGGGGTTGGGCAGGGTGGTTTAGCCCAAGAGGAGAAGAATAGCTTTGATGAATTAAACATCATTTGAACGAAGGGGAGAGAATACATTACCAAATAGTCTGGATAGGTATAGGGAGTGGAGCAAGGAAGAGAGAGGAAGAAAGAGGGTGAAGTGCTCTTAATAGTAAGTCAGGAAAGTGAACAGCTGGAGAAAAGAGAGAGAGAGTGAGGACCAGACTCAAAAATAAAAGGACAAAAGTATCTAGAGACTAAAGATAGAGAGACTAAAGATGGAGAGATATTTGCAGAGAGGGTTTTAGAGCCTTTCCCTGCTGGTTTTTAAGTGATTTAGAGGCATCTTCGAATCAATAGAGATTTGTTTAAGTGTGCTGGTGTGTGTGAGAGCATGTGTGAGACCTTAAAAGCTCACCTTTTGTCCATGTCTAGATAAGCGCACTTGAATTCTCTTTGCTTTTATGTAGGTGAATATCTATCTATGCTATCGCTTGTATTTGTCGGGATATGTGAAGACAATTCTTTTTTGTTGTTTTTTGTTTTTGGACTTTAAGATGAACTTGTATACCTCATTGTGAACTGTGAGAACGTGTTTGTATTTGTGAGTTTGAGCATTGAGTTTGAAGATGAACGTTTGTGCGTTTGTGTGTGTGTTTTCTGTCAGTTCTGGTTGAGAAGTTGGATAAAAAGCGTCAGCTAAATGAATAAAAATGTAAAAAAAAAAAAATGATTTTATGCTCACTGTCTGTCTGTAATAATCACGAAATGCACAAAAAAGTTGGCCTAGCAAATTATTAAAAATCATTTAAATATCACACAAATTGTATTCATATAGGCCATGACGGTAATTTATATTACTTTATGTAACATTAATGAATGTAGGGTTTTCTCTTTTATGAATTATATTTATGATATATTTTAGTTGGTAATATATTTGAGTTGGTGTTCAGGTTTCAGGTGTTCCGAGGTTTTCCCTGCTTATATATTTTTATTCTGGGTATAGCGACCTATTATGAGTTGGCTTTTGAATATTCAGTGCTGCTGTCAAGAGGAATGTGCTTAAATCCTTTTGCCTTTGCAGGTGATATGTTTGTAAGCTATGATTAATATGCTAATACCTCATATTGAATATGCAGAGAACTAAGTACCCAGTAGCATAAAGGCTGGACGGAGCTTCTTTAAATCTGCAAGTCCATGTGTGTCTTATGCTTTTGGGTGTTTATATATATCTGTGTGTGTGTGTGTGTGTGGCTGGTTTGTATTCATATTGAGCAGTTACTGTAGTGTAAACATTGTTTGTTTGCATGTTTGTCCATATGTGTGTCCTAAAGGCATTTTGCTGTACGTATTTATCTGTAGTGGGTCAAAGTTTGAAGTGCTTTTAAAGGCAGTATTTTCATACTCCCACTAAAGGGAGGCTGAGATGTCTACATGTGTGTCTGTGCCAGAGGTTTGTACATGCATGCCCGTTAATGTGCTTTATTTAACCAGTGCCAGAGGCTCACCACCAACACAATGCTGGAACATCACAATGCCAGAATTTGGCTCACATTTGGCTCAGCAACATAACACCCAAGGGCAGGATCTGCTGATGTTTCAAAACCCAAACAACAAGCTGCTTTATGATGGAATGTGTGTGTGTTGGTCTGTTATTGGTCCATTGGGGGTTTCCCGTCTACAGGTTTTTACAGAGTTGATACACATTGCTAGAATGTGTGTGTGTGTAAGCAAGATCACTGCTGATACAGTGATGGTACAACTGTTTAATTATATCAAATGATTTAAAACAGTTACTTAAATGTTCAGCTTTTTAAATTTTACACAAAGCTGTGAGAAATGATTCACGGATCAAGTAAAAATAGAACTCTGAAGAAACTGGGAATGTGGTTTAGTTCCATTAGCTCTCTTTTCCCAGCATGCACTAGGGTATGAATAATTATTAGGGTCTCATTTTGGAGTGTTAACCAGTATTGTTTATATTTTGTTGCTGGTTTTGTTGTCTTATTTGGTATTGTAAAATCTGATCTGAATGTGAGGGGCGGGTTTTAAGCGCTCTAAATGATCGAAGAAGTCTGGCAAGTCTGTTGTATTACTATAAGATCAAGCTATTTTAAAGATTTATTTGCCTTGTTCTTAAAAATTACAAGTTTAAAAAATTTAGCAATACAAAAAAAAATGATTTGCATTGATGAATCATTCTCAGCAAGATATAATAACAAATGTATGTTGCACAATAACATACATGTAGAAAATAGAATCCATAGATTTTCATTTCATGCCAACTTAACTTTAACTAAATAAATAATTGAAAATTTCACCACAATAGGTGTGTGTTAAAAAAATGGACAGATTTTGAGGCTTGACAACTTGACATTTTAAATTTAGTCAAAGTATTTATTAAAGAAAATTGTGATGCCTGAAATTCTGTTCTCTAAAATTCTGTTCAATACCAATACGCAATTTCGTTTTTATGCTATATGGCCAATAACTGAAACATGTAAATGTCCGAAACTAAAATTATGAAGTATTTTGTCTAAATAAATCAAAATAAAATACTAACAACTAAGGTCAATCATTTTAAATGCTTCACCTGAATTTACATTATAATATATAAAATGGATATTTCCTTTCAGTTTGACTAAAGATTACATTTAACATTAAGAAGATTACATTTTAAAGATTACATTTAAGTGTTATTAAATTATTAGGGTTTTTTAAAAATTATTTTCAAAATATCAGCGCCTAATTTCAAAGCTCAGCATCTCATTATCAGCCAAATTTAATTGAGGAAGTAATGTGTGCATGAGTATATTTTATGTGTTTTCTTTGTCTGTCGCAGGCGAGCGTTGTGAGTTTGACCGGCGTGGTGGACGATGTGTGGCAGGCGTTTGTCGTAACGGTGGTACATGTCGTGAGCTCTCCGGAGGGGGATTCAGGTGTGAGTGTCCTGCGGGAGGTTATGAGAAGCCCTACTGCTCTGTCACCACCAGATCCTTCCCACCAAAATCATTCATGATGTTCAGGGGGCTCCGTCAACGATTCCACCTCTCCATCTCTCTCTCGTAAGTACATACACGTTGTGTAATGTAAAGGCACGTAGTCTGATTGTCAGTCATGTGTCAAGTCCAAAACTATGACAGAAAAAAAACACAAATAAAATATATACTTTAGGATGTTTTTACTGAGATAGGAGAGGAAATAAATATTTTTATGTTTCTAAATGCAAATATGAATGTGTAGTTATTTATATATCATAAATGGTATTTTCCCTTCTGTATTCTATTTCTTGCATTTTCTTTTCTCTCTTTCATGCTCCGTTCATTAGAAAAGCTCCTTAGCGCTCTTCTTTCATCCCATTTTTTTTCTACTTCCCCTTGTGAGCGTTATTTTCTGGTCATGTGTTTGATGTGATTGGTCAGGGTTTGGTTGCTGTGGCACAGAGGTAATATAATGGATGTTTGTTGTAATCTCCAGGGTGACTAAAACAGAGCTATTTTATTTATTAAAATGGTCAAATATCAACACATCCGGAAAGGGCACAGCCTTCTCTCATCTCCCTAGACACGCCAGAATATTAAATCCTTCTCTCCCTCTCTCGGTTAAAGCCTGGCCTCTCTGCACTGAAAGATAACCATTGTGCTACAGTGTGCAATTTACCAACTGTGGCCATGTCCTATAAAACTCTTTTAAATCTAAAAGTCTTTGCTCAGGAGAGCGTAAACAGGGTCCATCTCTTTTACAGCTTAGGCCTTTTGTCAGCGTTTTGTCTGAACCAAACTAGTGCATTTGTGAATTGTTTTGCTTTCCACAGAGGACATCCAGAGGCATGTCAGCTATAAATGCATGTACCAAAAAGAGATATTATTATTTTGGCTTTATTCAAATTTGCAAATCACAAATTCAAATAATTCTTTATCATTTTATTTATTTAACATGCAGTCAGAGGAGTTTTGACTTAACATTAATAAATCTTATTTATTTGTTTTTATTTATTAATATTTTGAATCAGCTTTTGATTTAATTAAAGTTTTAGTTTTTTTTTTGTGTGTATTTTTGTCATTTTTAATAGTTTTTAACATGAGGTCTATTTAGTTATTATTATTTTTTCCAGTTTTCCAGTGTTAGTTATTTTAGTTGATCAAGTTAAACTAAATGAAAATGAGAAAAGTTGCTTTGGCAACTTTGGTTAAAATAAGTGGCGAAACGGTTTTAGTGTCAGTTTTAGTTGACTAATAACCCTGGTTTAGAGTGCAGAATGTAATTAAAAAGAATTACATGATTAACAGCCTTCTCTACAGAAATGTGAAATGTGAGCTCATAAGAACCCATCAATATTGCTCTAAATGTGCACACTTTTTGACTTTGAAAAGTTCTAATGGATATTGTTTGCTGATCTCCCTGGCTGCCATGAAACGTCCCATCTTGGCTGGAAATTGAGTTGAATCACATTTAGAGATCAGTTTCAGCTGAGTGTACTTTAAGACAATTTGTGGGCATTAGCTTATGACACTCTAAATGGACCTGTACTGATTCACTCCAGATCTTTGATGAGCTTTAATTGCATTTTGTAGGTTTGCCACATTGGAAAGTAATGGTTTGCTCTTCTACAATGGCCGGTTTAATGAGAAGCACGACTTCCTTGCTTTGGAGATACTGGATGGACAAATGGTTCTTAAATACTCCACAGGTAAAGAGTTTTACAACAAATACTGGACCCATCTATGGTCCAAATTTGGGATATGAAAGGGTTGTGGCGTGAATTTTGTGAGTCTGTCTCTTTAAAATCTACTTTTGATCTCCTTTTCCACAGGTGAGTCGTCAACTCTGGTGAGTCCGTTCCTTCCTGGTGGAGTGAGCGATGGCAACTGGCACACTGTTCACATCCATTACTACAACAAGGTGAGAAAATGCGCTTGAAATGAAATGAAATGCTCTTGGACTATTCCTTTAAGTATTAAGTATTCTTCTGTTACTATAGACTTTTTTAGTCTGGAACTTTTGGTAGTTTCCTAATCTTCAGAACGTAGTTGTGTGCTTTGTGTTTGTGTACTTATGGAGAAACATTTGTGTATGTATCCTAGCCAAAGCGAAGTGTTAGCGGTGACGTTCAGGGTCCGTCGGATGAGAAGGTCGCTGTCTTGAGTGTAGATGACTGTGATACGGCCGTTTCTCTGAGGTTTGGCACTCAGCTCGGCAACTATAGCTGTGCTGCACAGGGGAGACAGACCAGCAGCAAGAAGTGAGTGTGCACACACTCACACATACACATTTATATGTTTACTTTGCACATGTTGGTTTTGCTCAGCTCTCATTCTCTCATTCTGTATGGTTTCTCTTATAGGTCTTTGGATCTGACTGGCCCGTTATTTTTGGGTGGAGTTCCTAACCTGCCTGAGAATTTCCCGTTTGGCACAAGAGAATTTATTGGCTGCATGAAAGACCTGCATATTGATAACAGACCAGTGGACATGGCAGGATTCATCGCTAATAATGGCACTTTACCTGGTGTGTGGGCGTTATGTGATGATAGTGATGTTCTGTGTCCCTGTAATGACATCAACATACACTACCATTCAAAAGTTTGGGATTCCACAAAAGTGTTAAGCAGCACAACTGTTATGTACATTGATAATAATAAGAATGTTTCTTGAGCACCAAATCACCGTATTAGAATGATTTCTGAAGAATTATGTGACTCCGAAGACAGGAGTAATGATGCTGAAATTGCATCACAGAAATAAATTACATTTTTAAATATATTAAAATAGACAACAGTTCTTTTAAATTGTAATAATATTTCACAATATTACTATTTTTACTGTATTTTTGATCAAATTAATGCATCCTTAATGAGCATAAGATACTTAAAAATCATAATTTTTTTTTGTTTAATTAAACAAAAAATTAAAATAAAAAAATATATATATTTTTTAATTTTTTTTGTTTAATTTTTGTTTTTTTTTTGTTTAAAAAAATAAAAATCTCACCAGCCCCAAACCTTTGTATGGTAGTGTATATGTGTAGCGTTTGTGGTAATTTGTGGCCTGTTATTGTCTGCTGTCATGGTGATTGTGCTGTAATTGTCCTTTTCTGTGATTGGCTGCAGCATCAGTGATGTAATGCTCTGTCTTTATTAGGCTGCAGTGCCAAATTGCCTTTCTGCAAATCAAACCCGTGCCAGAATGGCGGCACATGTCGAGTGAGCTGGGAAACGTATTCCTGTGACTGCCCTGTTGGATTTGGAGGGAAGGACTGCAGCTTAGGTGAGACTGACATAAATGATTTCTCTGTTGATCTTTACGTGAATCTTAAATCAGGATGCCCGTATCAAACAGGAACTATTACTAAATGTTAATGCCTTGATGGAATTGCTTATGATGGTAATGTTGGAATGATTCTTCCACAGTGATGTCCCATCCCCATCGTTTCCTTGGAAGCAGTGCACTGTGGTGGGACCTGAAGAATGAAGTCACCATCACTACACCCTGGTACATGGGCCTGGTGTTCCGCACCAGATCAAAAGAGGGAGTTCTCCTGCAGGCTCAAGCTGGACAGTACACCAACTTGATTTTTCAGGTATACTCACTTATAGAAATGCATGCAGAAAGGAAAACTAGAAAAGCTTTAACCCTTTCAAGGTTATAGTCTGTTCTGCATTGTGAATTATTTTCATACCTACCCCCAAACATATTTCAATTAAATAAACATATTTAAAAACTTATTTTAATTTTTATTATATATATATATATATATATATTTTTTTTTTTATTTTTTTTTTTATTAAGTTTAAGAGAAATGTTTATACAAACATATTTTATTTTAAATTAATTCTTTAAGTTTACATTTACATGTTTAAATTTTATTATTTTTTTATTATTTTAATTTAATTAAAAAAATTATTTTGATCAAATTTAATATCAAAAATAACTGTAATAACCCTACCTTTAAAATGTTGTAGATTCACATTAAATGATCTAATTGGTGGAAGGAGGAAGTCCAATTTATTTTATACAACTGTAGTAGTAGTTTCTTAATGTGTTTAGCTACTATTTTTAAATAAGCATTTTATTTTAATTGAAATAAAACAATGGAAGAAATATTAATTAAAGGCAAGCATCAAAAGGCAAATCAAAGGATTGAATCCTTCTTGAATTATGAACCAAGCTTTTCCTGTGGTATTCTGATGCTCTCTGGCAATAAGGAAAAACCTTTTTTACCTTGTTTGCCTTCAAATATTCCAAGAAATGTTTTTATTCATTCATTAAGAGCCTGATGAAAGAAAAACATTATTTGTTTTCAGGGAAGGAAACAAACATCTTCACTAGAAGCACAGTGTTAATTACATAAAATTAGCTTGACTTCCCATAGCACTTTGAAGTAGACAATTCTACGTGGAACTCCAAAGGCTCCAGATAATTAGCTGATCAAATATAACTTGCATATCCTATGAGAAATGAGTATGTGTCTGATTCCAGGTGGTTTCTGGTCAATTGGTGTTTTCTGTGGCACGGGGTTCGACTCGGCCTGTCAGGTTGAGACTGGATCAGGTTCAGGTGTGTGATGGACGCTGGCATGACCTACAGCTCGAGCTCCGTGATGTCAGGAGCGGCAGAGAAACTCGATATATTGCTACAGTACGACTGGACTTTGGACTGTATCAGGTACACACTCACACCAACACATAAGTGATACGCTAACCCCTATTATATCGTTGACTCATTGTTATAATCCCGTGTTGTAATCCATAATCTGGAATTCTGTAATATCAGATCTTAATCTTTGTGGATTAAATTACAAATCAGGCACAGGTCACTGGTCTAGTGATCAAACACTGAAATACATGCGATGGCACTAAAATGGACTAATTTAATCTCACTCTATTTCTCTTTCTCTGTATCTCTTCAAATCTTTCTCTCTGCCACAGGGAACGGTCATTGTTGGGAATGAGATTAATGGTGTAAAGGTGAAGCACCTGCATGTGGGTGGAGTTTTAGGGTCAGGAGAGGTGCAAAATGGGATACGTGGCTGTATTCAGGTTTGTCATTTTTGCAGTCTGTTTTTATAACCCAATATATCCTCAACTGTGCACATCACACTTCTGTAATCTTCTTTAATGTATGAATTATTGATAGTTATCAATTCCTAGCAGGGTCATTCATTTTTCAACAATTAGTTGAATGATTACCGGTAATAAGAACTTAGAGAGAAAAGTCAGATTGTAAACTAAGGATTTTAATTTTATAAATGGATTACTTATTTAGCTAATGTCAAAGATCAACTGTTGAACACTACTTGTGGTGCACATCAAGGTAGTATCTGTTTTATCAAAAATATAGTAAAATCTCTAATATTGAGAATATTATTATGTAATATTTTAAATAACTTCAATTTTATGTAATTTTCTACTTTAGTTTTCTATTTTTACTCTAGTCTTATTTCTTCTTATTATTATCATCAGTGTTGAGAACAGTTGTACTGTTTAACGTTCTTGTGGGAAATCATTTTACATTTTGTTCTGGCATCTTTGATTAATAGAAGTTCAAAAGAACAGCATTTATTTGAAATGGAAAACTTCTGTTAAAATTATAAAGGTCTTTAATTTTGCTTTTGATCAATTCAATGCCACCTTGCTGTATAAAGAGTATTGATTTCTTGTAAAAAAAAAAAAAAACTTTGAACAGTAATGTTATTGATCTGAAGGTTGTATGTTTCTAAATGTATTAATTTTTTTTGAGACGTCATTCATTTGGGTGTATTTTTAATGTCTGTGTGCTGAATGTTCTGGCATGTGTCCTCAGGGTGTGCGTCTAGGGGTGCGTCCTGATTCCCCTGCATTACCCCGCCCTTCCAGAACCATCAAAGTGGAGACTGGCTGTAATGTTGGAAACCCATGTAGCACATCCCCTTGTCCTGCCCACAGCCAATGCACCGACGAATGGGATCGACACACCTGTATTTGTGAACCAGGTAAGCTATGAGTTAGGATTGTTGGATGCAAAACATACAGAATGAAAATGTTTCAAATACATACAATGATCTTCACTAATGAACTATGTTGCATTTTTAAAAAGTAACATAATTTTTCATTACAATTTATATAACCAGCAAAAGAATTTTCAATTTTTTTTAAATCATTCAGTATCCTAAAACTTTATTTCCAGTTTTAAGTTTTTGAATCACATATTTTCAATGTGGTGTTAGATGGCTGCATATATAATATGTACTAAGAATACATTGAGCATGTCAGTGATTTCCATGCTAACAGTCTGATAGTGATAGTTCACCCACACAGATAAGAAATTTACATTTTCAAGATCTGCCTGTGTTTGTATGAGCTCCCATCATGTCTAAATGAAGATACAGACTCGTTCACTTCATTATTATGCTGTGAGAGTTGCATCAGCCCAGTGTTATTAATAGAGCTGTGCAGAAAAAGAAATCAAAGACTCCCCTCATAAACTCTGAATTAATTTCTCAGACCCCCTCCTGGTAGAGTAAACCCACACGTACAACCTCACACACACGCACAAGAGTGCCTAAATTTAAGAATTATCTCTCTCATTCTTGCTCTGTTGTTTGTTAGATTCCCATACGTAATTTAACAATCTTAATATGTCTATGCACTGCAGTGTGCTAGTGCTAGAATAAAGTCACTTTTTCTGAGGGCTTCATTGTAATCCTGTAGTGACTTCAATATCATTTAAAATAATGGAAAGCTTCACAAGAAGAGCATATGGTTGTGTTACTGCATTCTGTTTCTGATGAGCTTTTCTTCATTCATCTTAATAGGGTTTGCACACAATTATATACAGTAGTACAAACATCTCAAACAAGATAGAGAGAGAGAGAGAAAGGAGGTTGTTTTTATTTTTTGTTATGTATGTCTTTTGATGAGTGGTAGAGAAGATAAAGGCTTTTCGAGAGTGAAGATAAGATCAAGGTTTCACTGTATTAGTTGTTGTTATGAGTCGAGAGTGAAATACTTTCTGGCCAGTCTGCTCCTATCTGTTTTATGCATTTAAATAAATATGTATGTGAAGGGTTTTTTCCCCTCAAGTTTGTTTAGTTGTAGATTTCATTTGGGCATATGTATAATTTTCTTCATTATCTAGATTGGATTTCATAATTTGAAATACCCCCCTGATATTAACGTGATTATGTTAATCATGTTTTATTTGATTCTTTTTTACTCTTTAAACTGGCAGTTTTTGCTGCTGTGCCTTTAAGCCATGTGAAATGAGTAACAGCATAAGCTGAGGGTTTGCTGTCGCATCCGATATATTTGGCACTGCTTCATTCTGCATTACATTGTTGTATGTTCACAAAACATTTCACTTTGAAGCATGTCGCTCAAACTGTCGTGGATGTGATCAGTCATAAAGTTGTGCAACAAAACAATTTTTTTTTGCAGTTTACAATGGATGATCTTTTGAGCACTAAAAGTGTTTTTAGGCATCTCCCTCCATCTGTCAAACAGATGGTGCTTCCCCAAATTCACATCATTGGTTGAGCCAACTGATAGCAGTCACAGTGATCATACTTTTCAGTGAAATAAACAAATGAATAGCTTACTTATAGTCTCTCTGCATTTTAAAGCTACACTGTGTAACTTTTAGTTTATTCTTAGCTAAAAACACTTAGTTCTTTCAAAAATATATGTGCTCATTAATGTATACTTACTTCGTTCAAGTAATAAAATATTCTTGTGAGTGTATAATATGCCATTGAAAATACATACGGGAAAGGGTTTCTAATGTCGGTCGCCATGTTGCCCCTCCATCTTGAAAGTACATTAGCCAAAGAGGGACATACCCGTTAATTCAAGCTTCGCCTTTCGCGTTTACGTTTGAGTTAACACTCATGGACGAGGTCGAACTGGAAGCCATGTTAATCTTGGACTACATTGGCCACCGTAGGAGTTAAAACGAAATCGGAATTGAGAGGAACAGAAACTAATATTCACTGGATGGTCATATACCTTTTCACCGCTAGATGGGGGTAAAAATCACACAGTGTAGCTTTAAGCTGAAAAAATGACACACCTAATCTTTAAATATCAGTGATACTTGAGGTTTGTTTTGCAACTTTTTTTTTCCCCCAAATACAGGATTCTATGGTAAAAGTTGTATGGATGCATGTCAGCTGAACCCATGTGAGAATCAAGCGAAGTGTCACAGGAAGCCCAGCTCCTCTCATGGATATATCTGTGACTGTGAGGACAGTCACTACGGACAGTACTGCCAGCACAGGTACACATTCATACACACCAAAAATGAACAACGCGTTATGGTTATTGCGTTATTACAAACTGTGTACATATACATTATTAAACACATTTTGTTTGTTCATATCTCTCTACTCTACCCTGCCAGTACATACAAAAATAGATCAAAGTGACATTACGTTAACCAACCATTCAGAAACGTCCTGTTTGAGTCTTAATTGTCCAACTTCTTTGCGGCCGTCATCTTGTTCCGGGTTCAACTCCCGTTCAAACTGATACGGTTGCACAGATGTGTCCTCAGAGACTCCCGCTGCCATTCTTTCTCTAAAATATACCCTCAACTGTTGTCAAGGCAAAACAGTGTGTGTTGTCAAAACGCCCCACAGAACAGAAAGGTGGAGTGAGAAATGCTCATTATCATTTAAAGACACTTGAACGGCGAGCTTTTTTATTTAGACCCTAAAGAATCAAATTAAATTGTATGAAAATGGGATTATATGACCCCTTTAAACATTGTCCTGTTGCAACACACCTAAAACGAGGCAAAATTTGTTACGTATTGTTTAATTTCCTCCCCCAATTTTTTCCCCTTTGTTTTAAGCAGAAATGTAAACAAATTTAGTGTGATTTCTACTTAAATCATACCAATGGGTTCATGGAAATATATTTACATCAATATAATTTTCTGAAAACAAATCTTTTTAATTTAACAGGTTTATCAAGAAAATGTAACTTTGTTATAAGGTTGATTTTGATGGGAAACAAGAGAAAAATACTGCAAAGGATTTCTGCTGTGTTCCTCCTCTGTCCTTTAGCCCAGTTACTCTTATTCTGATCTGTAATCTCTAATAAGTTGACAAGCAAATGTACCAGTAAGATAATCAGTGAGAGATGGACAAAGACTTTATAGATGCATTCAGATTTACAGACGAATTTATGAGCATGTGTGAGTTTTTTTTTTTTGTCGTCACACTAATCCAGTGTTCAAGCTTATCCAAAAGGCTGGATGTGTATGGCGGGTAGGTTTGTGTTCATGTTAATGATGCATTTGTTCTGCTTAACCACATGCATGCTTGTGTGCTTAAGGTTTGATGCCTTTGAACGGATGAAAGTAGACTTAAGTTTGCCGACAGAATGTGACTCATGACCCTAAATCAACCCCTACCTCAAACACACACACGCTCAGCCAAATCCTTCACAACAGCGGCAATCTCTGCAATCTGGTCTCTTTTATCTGTCGGCTCCATCTCTCTCTCTATCTTGGTGTCATGCTGGCTCGCTCTCTGTGTCTGATCTGCCCTAGATACATAGGTATTTGATCAAATCTAACTGTGCGTCTGTTCGTAGGATCGAGCAGCAATGTCCTCATGGATGGTGGGGCAGCCCGACATGTGGACCCTGCCACTGTGAAGCAAGTAAAGGCTTTGACACAGACTGCAATAAGACCACTGGACACTGCCACTGCAAGGTATACACAAATAATAATAAATAGGATCCAGGCTTGTGCAAAATTCTGAATTTCAGAATTGGCCTGCATTCAATTCATGAATTGGAATTTGAATTGAATTGACTACGCCCCACAGGAAGTTGAATTGGAATTGGAATGACAGGAAGTGGAATTAAATTCATGGCAATTCAAAGAAATTCCACAGAGTCACACAACAGAAAGAATGTGTTGAATCTCGCACACATTCAGTGTTAGGAAGGTTACTTTGGAAATGTAATTGCTCACTGTTATATGTCACCCATTATAAATGTGGTTTGGATTATTTTATTTGGATTACTTTATCAATGTAAACTAAGCAATTTCCTTTTAATTTGATTAGTAACTAATTGAATGACACGTTTTACCTCAGTAATACAACTAAATAAAATTACATTCATTTTGTAATTTAATAACAGAATTGAATTACACTTAACTGTAACTAGTCAGTCCTCAACCCTGCATACATTTGTTCTAAAATATATACTGTATGTACTAACAAATGTCCACCTCAAATTATTATTATTTTCTAAATATTTACTAAAGTAATTTTGGGAAAGGGAGTCATGTTCCATCATGTTCCAAAATTACAATTAAATCAAACTTAATTATTTGTTCTGTGACTAGAGCTTTTAACATTCATTGCTGCGGGAAAACATTTGCTGTTAATGTAATCTGTACAAGTAGGTCAAACTAATATAATTTATAGAATTTATACAAGACTATACACGCTGCATAAGAACATGCCATACTTTCTCAGGATCAGCTGTCACGGACATGAAAGCTGTTCCAACAACAGTAGCTTCATAAACATGCTAAGTGTTATTCTCCTCAGAGAGCACTTCATGTTCATGTTCATCTCTGAGTTCCAGGGGAGTGAAAGCAGACTTTCTCAGGATCAGCCTGAATTTTTAATGTGTATTTTTGCAGTTAGAGCTTTTAAACACACAGTTTACATTTAAAAGACACATTCATCTTTTACTTTTTTTATGCAATTTGCATTACCAAATAACATAAATTCAGAGTTTCCACAAACACTCCTTTTGCCAAATACAGATAATATCTTCCAGTTCTGTTCTTTAAATAGGACTACTAGTTATAGTCAAAAACAAACATGTATTTTAAATATGAACAGTACTTGTTTTGAGTTGGTACTATTTTTAGGAGTAAATGCCTACTGCATACAGAATTGCTGGTCAGGGAAGTGTTAATTGGTTTGTGTGTGTGTGTGTGTGTGTGTTTAAGTGTAATTAAGGGATTAGAGATGTTTCTCCACTCTGGGGTGCTATAATAAAGCATTACTCACCCTTACACTGTACTGCATCCGGCTTTTCATTATCCGTGTATTACTCTCCAATATCCGTGTGTTACACTCCAATCCCTAAGGAAAATATCAATACACACACAATCTTATAAGGCTTTTGGAATATACAGTTAAACCTTTTTTATTATTATTCTAGCTATTATGCATGTCAGTATTTTTTATGTTATAATTTTACTATGGTTTGTGATTTTTATATATATATATATATACGTATATATGCATGTGTTCATATGGATGTTTTTGTGTGTATCAGGAGTTTCATTACCGACGGCGGGGCAGTGACGTCTGCCTGCCATGTGACTGCTACCCAGTGGGCTCCTTTTCTAGGTCGTGTGACCCCGAGAGCGGCCAGTGCCAGTGCCGACCCGGCGTGATTGGCCGACAGTGCAACACGTGTGACAATCCGTTTGCCGAGGTCACACAGACAGGCTGTGAAGGTACATACCCATCCATCCATCCAACCAACCAGTAATGCCTCTTTGTAACAGATATTTGTTAATCATTTCCTCGCCCGCTTTTCTCAGTGATCTATGATGGCTGTCCTAAGACCATAACATCAGCAATCTGGTGGCCCAGAACAAAGTTCAACCTGCCTGCTGCTGTCCCTTGTCCCAAAGGATCAGTTGGTGAGCTTGTAGATTCATATCTGTGCCTTATGTATCTTTTTTAGAGTCCATCTAATCCATCTGTCCATATCTTTTTTTGAAGGAACTGCAATTCGGCACTGTGATGGAGAGAGAGGATGGCTGGACCCTGATCTGTACAACTGCACCTCTCCTCCTTTTGTGGAGCTAAACACAGCCGTGAGAAGCTATGATTACATTATTATCCATTTACTATATTAAGGGCTGTTTAACACTGTTTTTTCCCCCATCTTCCAGAAACTAAAATGTGTTTTTCTGTTATAATATTGAAAATTATGAAGGGATGTGTGGATACTAAAATTGGATTGGATTAGCCTTTATTGTCTTCTGATGGAGAAATTCATCTTTGGCATTCGAGACACAGATGCAACACATTATACATAACACATAACACACAAAACATGATTTACATAAATTCACAAATTATATTAATGTTAAAAATTAATGTCACACCCGACATGATTTACCTAATTAATGTCACACATAACTTGATTTACCTAAATTCTAACCCACACACCCTAGTTGATGTTATTGGGGCTCATGACTAATAAAATGGTTGATATTGAAGTTCTAGACTATTTTTTATAATATTTATAATTTGATTTTCTAAAGATTGCTTTTAACAATCTTAATAAATTATAATTTTTTTAAAGATTTTTTCAATTGATTGTGACTTTTGATTACTGCAAAGCTAATATAAATATAAAAATAAATATTTTTAATGTCCAATATCAACTGATAGATTAAAAAATCTAACAGATATATTATGCATCCCTAATGTATATTTTAACAGAGCATGCAAGTTATACAAATATTTATTAGGATTTGGTCTTTAAGAATAATTGAAGAGTTCAGATGCAAAAGCCTCTAAATGCCATTTGAAATTTTCTTCTAAAATGACCATTTTTATCAAACTTGTATATTAAAGTTCAGTAATTTCACTTAAATAACAATTAATAGGTAATCTTCATTGTCATTTAAGTGAAATTACTGAACTTAAATATACAAGCTTGATAAAAATGATCGTTTTAGAAGAAAATTTCAAATGGCACTTAGAGGCTTTTGCATCTGAACTCTTCAATTACAAACACATGTAATACATTTATTTAACATCTACAAATCATTAATCTACATGAAACTGAATCAAAACTCAAAAGTGTTGCTGAAACGTTTTAATCGTCATAAATGAATTGAATACACATAGCTCATTTAGGCAATGTAAAACAGAGCTAAGGTCCATAACTTTCTCACAGTGATGCATAGAGTATTGGAGCTGCTTGTCTACATTATTTAACCATTTTTTTCAATGTGTGTGTGTGTGTGTGTAGCTGGAGGCCTTAGAGAGAAATGAGACCGAACTCAGCACCATCATTGAGAAGAAACTGGCCCATCAGCTTCGTGATGTCACAGAGGCAACAACCCGTCTCTATGGAAATGACCTTCAGATAGCCGAGCGGCTGCTGTCTCGCCTCTTGACCTTTGAGAGCCTCCAGTCGGGCTTTGGGTTGACAGCCACTCAAGATGCACATTTCAATGAGGTATGCTATACCTTAGGGAAACCGATGAATAGCTGGAAATTTAAGATTCAAATTTTGAGATTAGTTGATTAGCGTCTCGTTCGGTACTGTCTCTCACACTGTGTCTCTATCTGCAGAATGTGTTACGAGGCTGTAGTGTTTTGTTGGGTCCGGGCAGCGCTGCTTTGTGGAGAGGTCAAAGTTCAGGTCAGAGCGGAGCGGCGGGATTGGCTGATCTGTTGGAGCAGTACTCCCGCATACTAGCCCAGAACATGAAACAGACCTACCTCAATCCTGTCGCACTCGTCGCCTCAAACATCGGTCAGCATCAATGCACAACAAACACATACATTTACATGCAATAGTGTTTTCTTTTTAAAGAAATTAAATTTATTCAGCAAGGACACATTAAATTAATCAAAAGTGACAGTAAAGACATTTTATAATGTTAATTTTTTTTCTATTTCAAATCAATTCTGTTTTTTAACAATAAGTGTAATTTTGATAATAATAGTAAATATTACTTGAGCACCAAATCAGCATGTTAGTAGTATTTCTAATGGGTATTGAGGAAGTGAAAAGAGCCGGTTTAGTTAAAAATTCTCAATCGACCTCTCTGAACATTGTTTTCAGATCAAATGTTTTCTTTTTTTTGAAATACACAAAATGTGTTTCACTGCATTTACAATATTTAAAGCATTTCGATTTATTTGTGAAGGAACCTTTCAATTTTGAAAGTTTCAAGACCAACAAAGGATATATATATATATATATATATATATTTACGGTATATACATACATACATATATACACAAATTAATTATTAATTATAATAGTAATAAAATATTTTTATAAATATATAATAAAATAGTCATCAAAATTAAAATGATGGAAGCAAGTTTCACAACAGTGTGAAAATCAAAAGGATTTTAGTAACAATAGAGCAGACTACATATATAAAAACAGATATTAAATATCAATCCCCACTTTAAAGATATCCTGTTAAAAGGATATTGTTAATACATTTCATTTAATCATTAAATGATTTGTTGATCATTTTACGTTGATGGACATAATACTTTAAATGGTGTGTGGAAAGCACTTAAAACCTGGAGGACAGAGAGGCTTAGTCAGCTGATGGTGAGGAAAAAGTAAATATTGGAAATATTATGTCATGTGCGGTGTGAGCTAAAGCTGAGAAAGATCAATGTTAGACTAACACCTGCACTGTGCCTGTTCGGTATGATCTGCAGAAACTGCAACTACAGCACTAGAGCAGATCTATTAAAAGAATCCTGTAGTTCACACAGTGTGTGTTTGTGTTTTGCAGTCATGACTCTGGATCGTGTTGACAACCACACACATGTGCGGCGGCGTTTCCCACGATATCACAGTACTCTGTTCCGAGGTCAAGCTCTTTGGGATGCTCACACACATGTTGTGCTGCCCCCTACTGCACTAGTGCCTCAACGCAACATTGGTAAGACACATTCACAGTCTCTAGTCTTTAAGTTTGCTTAAAAGGCTATTGAGCACTACTTTGTTTTTAGTTTCAGCTCCATCTCCTGCTGGCCCTGTAAACCTGTTGGCCAATCAGACCCTAGAAGCGACGGCACCCCGCCGCTCTTTGTCCCTACAAGAGGCGCCTGTCTCTATTGTCATCCTCCTCATCTATCGAAGCCTGGGGGCCGCACTTCCTCCTAAATACCACACAGACCGTCGCGGCGTCAGGTTAGAAATGGTCTAAATTAAAGATCACTTCAGAGTCAGATAATGTGTATATATGTGAGTGTGATCATCTTTCTGACTGTGTATGTGCATCTCTGCAGGTTACCCAGACACCCTGTGTTGAACTCGCCTGTGGTGAGTGTGTCTGTGTATAATAACCAGACCTTCGTGGAGGGGTTTCTGGACACTCCGGTCTTGCTGGAGTTTCGTCTTCTGGAGACCAGCAACCGCAGCAAACCGCTGTGTGTGCAGTGGAATCACAGTAGCTCGTGAGTCTGTTTGCTGTCCTTATTTACTCAATTTTATGTGTAAAGAACAAATAAAAACACTATTTGGGACAAAATCTGCTGACCAAATCATTAAATTGCATTATACTTGCATTAAACTACCGGTCAAAAGATTTTTTGTTTTAATTAGAGGGATAGTTCACGCCAAAACTGAAAATTAGCCCATAATTTACTCACCCTTAATAAGGGGAGTGAATAGTAATGTTTTTGAAGGCCAAAAAAGCGCATCCATCCTTCATAAAAGTAATAGGCTCCAGGGGTTAATAAAGGCCTTCTGAAGCGAAGCCATTTCTTTTTGAAAGAAAAATATTTAGAAAAAATGTTAAAATAGAATAGGAAAAAACGTACATAAGACATTACACTTTAAAAATTCTAGTTTTAGACTATTAATTCGTGACTGGTGTTTTGTTTTGGCCCATCCTCCGCATCTTCAATACGTCATGTGTTAGGTCAGAGGTCACTCTATGGCTGGAAGTCGACTTGCATACAATACAGACTTTAACCACATAAAATCTTTGCGACCCAAATTGTATATTGTGTTTGTGTATATTGTAACTGTATGGAATAAATGGTAAATACTCTGAATGTGTGTTCAGTGTATTAACAGGAGGCTGCTGGACTGTGAGGGACTGTAGTGTGGTCTATAGGAACATGTCACATGTTCGCTGCCAGTGCCACAGACTGGGAACCTTTGGAGTCCTTATGGACAGCTCACAGAGAGAGGTACAGTACACACACAGAGCAATCAAGGCCACATAACTACTATACAGCTCTTCTTCACAAAAAGATTCACATTTTCCAAGTTTTTCAATAATACAATACTACATAGCAACAGGATGTTCAATAGTGAGAATTTCCTTCAGCACAATCATCACTGCTAATATATATTTGCCTTCTCTCTCTCTCTCTCTCTCTCTCTTTGTTAAGCAGCAGTTAGAGGGTGACCTGGAGACCCTCGCCATAGTAACGTACTCCTCGCTCTCAGTTTCCATGGCGGCATTGTTGCTAACAGTCATGGTTTTATCGTGCCTGAGGGGACTAAAATCAAACACACGCAGCATTCATTCCAACATGGCTGCCGCTACTCTACTTTCCCACTTCACATACCTGCTGGGCATCAACCAGACGGAACAACAGGTCAGAGAGGAGAGATGTCTGTGTGTGTGTGTCTGAATCTAAATGTGGGTTAGTGAGACAGACAAAGAAAGTCTGGTTTGGCAAGAACACAAAAACCCTATAAACGTCAAAAACACAGTCTGTGTAGTCTCCTTTGTGCTGAATGTACTTATTTGTAGATTGAATCAATCAATCAATCAATCAGTAAATAAATAAACTGGTCAAAAGAGACAGTAAAGACATTTATAATGTTATTTTTTTATGGCAAATAAATTATGTTCTTTTAAAATTTCTGTTCAACAAAGAATCCTTGAAAAATATCTCATGGTTTCCATATATATATATAATATTGTGTGTGTGTATCAGCATAATAAAGATTTATCTATTATGATTTATCACAAATTTTTATTATACTGTGTATACATAGTAATTCATATGTTTATTTTTTTTCTTCATATGTTTTCTTTGTTTTAAATACCAAGATCCTATGACTTGAAGTATTTTGGAGCCCACTTAGACTTTACAGCTTTTATAAAGCCAAGTGTAACAGCAGGTATTAAAATCATGAATATTTCAGTATCAAGATGGTTGTCAGGATAAAGCACTAAGCAGCTTGAATATGATTTGTCATTCAGAAACCGACATTACAGCCATTAGCGCAATATGGTTCGAAAACCACTTACACCACACAGTGAGTTGGGAATCCGACATTATTAAACACATTTTCTGACGCACACTCTTTCCGTGTCTCTCGTCCTCAGACAGACACTCACACATTATATCTCTTTCTAAAGCCGTTTAACGCCATTTTTTGAGCAAACCACTTACACTAAAAGCCTGTTACTGCTGAGTTCATTAATTTCAACTGCTGGGCTGGGATGTGGGTGTGTATCTGTGAAGGAGTATGTGTTCATTCATTATTCATCTTCTCTCTCAGACTATCACTTTGCTTGCGTGTATTGATTTTAGACCTTATATTCTCTCTTTTTTGTACTACAGCAGAGAGTATTCAGTAAATGATAGGAATGGGATCAGAAAACTGTTTTGAGCTGGATGTGGATTCTTCCCTATGCTGATGTATATCTGATTGAAATGGTTTCTTAAACAAGGGAAAATCTTGAGCGGGACCTCTGATCTATATAAATGACATTTATATAGATTAGTGGGCGGGACTTGGTTTTGTCCATGAGAAATGGATTATGGTTGGATCATTGTGGTTTGCGATTGGTTAACTTCATGTGAGTGACAGGTTTTCCCGCCCTCGTATCAATAAACACTTCATCAGAGAAGAGAAGAGATGTTGCTGCAAGAGGGAGGGGAAGTCATTTTGATTAAAGAGTATGAGGGTACATGAATAAATAAAATAAAAAAAGATACATTATTCGTAATAAACTCGGCAAACAATATTCCATTAAAAAAGAGGGCTAAAATGAGTGTAGAGAATGTCATGCATATTGTATTTTTTGAAGCCTTTATCAAGTATGTATACATCCAATATGCTGTTTTATGTTCTCTTTTTACTAACTGGTTTATTGTCTCTGCTTGATGCAGTTCCTGTGCACAGTGGTTGCAATTCTGCTCCATTACTTCTTCATGTCAACGTTTGCGTGGCTGTTTGTGGAAGCTCTGCATATTTACCGCATGCAGACAGAAGTGAGAAACATCAACTATGGAGCCATGAGATTCTACTATGCGATTGGCTGGGGAGTCCCTGCTATCATTACAGGTATGAACAGACACATATACCTTACATTTATTCATTTAGCTGACGCTTTTATCTAAAGCGACTTACAATTGCTCTATATGTCAGAGGTCGCACACCTCTGGAGCAACTAGGGGTTAAGTGTCTTGCTCAGGGACACATTGGATTCGAACCTGTGTCTCTCACACCAAAGGCATGGACCTTATCCACTGTGCCATCACCACATCACGTCCACAAATGTATGCTTTTATATATGTTCTGTGACGTGTGTGTGCTGCAGGGCTGGCAGTCGGGTTGGATCCAGAGGGGTACGGAAACCCAGATTTCTGCTGGATCTCCATGTACGATAAGCTCATGTGGAGCTTTGCGGGACCAGTTAGCGTCGTCATACTGGTATTGTGCTCTTCTGTGTTTTTATGTGTGTCGTTTGTGGCATATAAAGTATCTCATCTTTTTATTTCTCTCTCTGTGTGTTTTGGATGTATGTGGTACAGGAATGATGGTCTTAATTGGCAACTCTCTCTCTCTGTGTTTTGCAGATGAATGGTGGGATGTTCTTAATGGTCCTGCGTATGACATGCAACCCCACTCAGAAGGAGATAAAAAAGCTGCCCGTGATGTAAGTATGCATGCATTGCATGCATTCAGGAGCATTCAAAATGGAAAGTGGGACAGAGGACATTATAAAATGTATTTTCATGAATACAGTATTAATTAGCTGACTAAAAGGGGTAGTTCACCCAAAAATGAAAATTATCCCATAATTTACTCACTTTCAAGCCATGCTAGATGTATATGACTTTCTTATTTCAGCCAAACACAATCGGAGTTACATTAAAAAATATCCTGGCTCTTCCAAGCTTTATAATGGAAGAGAATAACTGAAATTTTGAAGCCCAAAAAAGTGGGCTTTGCTTCAAAAGGCCTTTATTAACCCCCTTTATGGATTACTTTTATGATGGATGGATGCACTTTTTTTAGGCTTCAAAATCTTAGCAACTCTTCCATTACAAATCTTGGAAGAGCTTTGTAAAAATATCTTGGAGCTTTCCAAGAATATCTTGGAAGAGGATTTTTTTTTATAAAACTCTGTGTTTGGCAGAAAGTCATATCGCTACATATATACTTTCAAATCTCTAAAAATATATATTTTATACTGTGTTATTATAATATGTTATTGATAATAAAAATAATATTAATAACTATTATTATTGCTGTTGTTATTTATTTTCCTGAAATTGTTAATTAAAATGTAAAAATGGTAGTTTCTTCCTTGCATGTGTTTCTACCTGCAATTAATTAGTGTAAAACTAGTTTTCACCACAGAATTAATGCTTTTCATCTCTTTATTCTACATTAATTCCTTTTATTCTATTTCTCTCTTTCTCTCTCTTTCTCAGTTCTACTATCCGCAGTGCCTTCCTCCTGTTATTGTTGAGTTCTTGTGTTTGGTTGTTTGGTCTTATGGCTGTTAATAACAGTGTCCTGGTGTTCCACTACCTGTTCATTGTCCTCTGTTGCGTACAGGTAAGTGTGTGTACTGGCTCTTACACTTCTTTTTCTTTCGTGTGTGTGCTTGAGTTTGTCATTGTCATTTTTAGCTGTAAATTTGATTAATTGTGTCCTATTTAATGTATGTTTTTCTCCTATTCGCTTGTCTCAGGGTTTAGCAGTACTGTTGGTTTTTACTCTGCTGAACTCAGAGGTGCAGGAGGCCTGGAAACTGGCCTGTCTGGGCAAGAAAAGCCCCAGTGAAGATCCTCAAAGACCTCCACAGATTACGGTTAGTGAGCATAAACACATATATTAACATGTGAACCTCACTCTGTGCACAGTTACAAACACACACCTATATTTAAACCCATGGAGTGAAAATAAGCATGTGGATTTTGTAACCTGCTCTATGTGTGCAGGGCCAAAACCCGTTCAACAGCGCCTCCTTGCTGGAACAGAGCGGATTACATCGGATCACACTCGGAACTTCAACTATCTCATCAGTCAGCAGTGCAAGGTCTGTCAACACATCAATTTTAGATTTAATATTCTTAGCAAACTGTACATTATATCTCAAAATTAACAACTTTTAGAAGAAAGAAGGATTATGATGTAAAAGGAATAACATAGTAACACTTTACAATAAGGTTCAGTTTGTAAATATTAGTTAATGCATTAGGTCTCATTTACTGTTAACTATTAAAGGGATAGTTCACCCCAAAATAAAGATTCTGCAAGCAATTACTCACCTTCATGTTGTTCCAATCCTGTAAGACTTTCGTTCATCTTCGGAACACAAATTAAGATATTTTTGATTAAATCTGAGAGCTGGACCTCCTCCATAGGCTTCTCGAAACTTGCCGGCCCAGAAAAGTTATTAAAGACATCGTTAAAATAGTCCGAGTGACTACAGAGGCTCAATCTTAAGTTTATCAAGCGATGAGAATTCTTTTTGTGCGCAAAAACAAACAAACAAAAATAACGACTTTATTCAACTATTCATTTCCTTCTCTGTGAGCCTCGAGATAGTTCATGTAGTGTATCTATCTGGGTTGTACGTCACACGTAGGCTCACTATTGGCTGACGCTGGTTATGTGTGTGACGTACAACCTAGAAACATTGTGCAGATCTAATTCTGAATAACTGTAGATTATATCACTATTTTATTAGTTTATTTAGTTTCAAAAATGTGTCGGTATGTAACAAACTTAAAAGCTAATGTATTCTTTATGTTTTTGACAGGGAGAATCTCTTGGCACGGCAGACTCTAGAACACAATCTTGCTCACACAGGGGCCACTGACCTTGACGTTGCAATGTTCCACCGCAACGGAGGTACACTAACACACAATAACCTGCATGCATGTACGTATTCACACACACACAACACTTACACACTCCTTAACTACTCGCTATTCATTCTTTATTCACTAGTTGCCATGTCTTGTGACAAATCTCTGTCAGAATTAGTGACATTATCTCTTCTTCTTTTATTGCTCTTACTCTGTCAGGTGAAGACTCTGACTCAGATTCTGATCTCTCACTGGAGGAGGAGAGGAGTTTGTCCATCCCGTCATCGGAGAGCGAGGACAATGTGCGCCTGCGTGGACGGATCCAGCGACGCTTCAAACGGACCGGTCATAGTGAACGTTTACTCACAGAGCCCTCCCACAACGGTGGAAAAGGTAGTGATATCATTGTTGCAGATGCCTATTTTATTGATAGTGAAGCCAAAGGAGAGCAGAACATTAGTTTCATGATGCCCAACTGTTAGTGTATGGAACTGTTTATGTGTCAGATCTGGATGGCAATGACCTGCTCTCCTATTGGCCAGCGCTGGAAGGCTGTGAGGCGCACTCTCTGCAGAAATGGGGCTCCGAGCGCCGCCTAGGGGGCGACTACAGCAAGGACGCAGCTAATAACAACCAGCCAGATGCAGCGCTGACCAGCGGAGATGAGAATGGGCTCACACACAGACACCGCAAGGGTGAGGCACACGTTCATCTGAGATGTTATCCAGTATTGGCCAAGTTATGATGATATTTAATTTGGCATGCTCATTTGACCAATTTTTACATTCAGATTACCATCTGCCCTCGTCTAATGTACTCTTAAAGTTAATCTTTAAAAACTTACAAATTCTTTAAAAGCTATGGGCAAATTATAGAGTTATTTATAGTTAACTAAAACTGAAACCATCCTGAAAAAATAAATATAAATAAAATATTTAAAAAAAATTAAAATGAGTAAGGTTGCCTGGAAAATTAGACATATTAAAAAGTATATAGACATTAAAAAAACCTAATAAAGTGCAAAAACACACTAAAATATTACTATTTAATTAATTACTAAATTATTAAAACTTTAACTAAAATTAAAATCAAAATATAGTGTATGAAAATGGAAACCAATTCAAATTGTTTATACAAATCTAATTGTATCTCAATTGTACTAAAACACATTGATATTAGACATTTATTTTTACAAAAATTATATCTATAACACTTTTAAATGTACACTTCAGCAAATCTCAGAATGAAGATCCATTTTCCATACTGTACATTATATTGTTGTGATGTCTGTCTATATTCACTTGTACTATTTAAAATGACAGATTTTAGCTTTTAGTGTTTGCACTATTTTTAATTTCTTGAAAAAAAAAATAATAATGGTATTTTAATTTTAAATATTTTAGAAATAATACAATAATCAGTTTATTGTTTTCAGCCAGAATTTTTATATCGATAGAAAGCTTTGAACGCCATATTAAAGCCCTCTGATTCCATTTCCCAGGAATCCTGAAGAATCGTCTGGGCTGCCCTCCTGCTCTGCAGGGCCTGTCTGCCGTGGGTCGCGCTCCCAGCGAGATGTCTTGGTACAGAACCTCCACGTTGGGTCACAGAGGCGTCCCAGCTGCCTCCTACGGTCGTATGTACTCTGGTACTGGCTCGCTGTCCCAACCCGCTTCCCGATACTCTTCCCGCGAACACTTGGATTCGCTCGCACGACGACAGCGTTCCCGTGAAAACCTCGACCTGTTGCCTCGACGACGCGAACTTGGTGCTGAACACCTGGGTGGGTCCAGAGAGAGGCTTGGCCCTGTCCACAGTTTCCATGCCTCCAGGGAGGATCTGGTAGGCAGGGGTGGTATGGTGGGTTTAATGGGGGCAGAGGGTTCATTGAGTGGCTCGAGAACACAGCTCAACACTCTAACGAGGCAACAGGCCTCTCGGGAGCACCTCGGAGGGGCTCTCATGAGCAGTCGGTCACGAGAGCAGTTGGAGTCTAGCGGTGGAGCGCAGCCCTGCAGGGAGTGGCTGAGAACCCTGCCGCCCCGACAGCTCTCACACCCCGAACCGCACCCACCCTCCTCACCCCCTCCACCGATCACAGAGGAACCCCAAGAAACCCTGCCCTCGCGCCGTGGTCGCCTAGACTCCGCCCCACCATGTAGGTACCCGTCATCTGCAGCTGCACCCGGAGCCCCATCCAGTCGCCCACCCTCTAGTGAACACCTGGATATCCTCTCCTCCATACTCGCCTCCTTCAGCTCCTCTGTCTTAACCCCGCCCCCTAACCCTGCCTCAGCTGGCCCTTCCCCTTCCCCGCCTCCTCTCTCTGCAACCTCTCAGAGCGTCTCTGAAGTGTCACCTGACTCTGAGTAAGTCCAGCCCATTTTTTGTCTCGCTGTGCGTCCGTTTATGTTCCACATTGTTTTATGGTCATCCTTGGTTCTGTTCTCATAAAACTGATATGAAAACTAGTTCTCTCCTGGTAATGATATGAAAATGCAACTTTGTTTGCTGTCTATCATCATCATCTACCCATTCTCACACTTCACAACACTCATGACTTTTCCCCGTGAAACACAAAAGGAGCTATTTACAAAATGTCAAAAGTGTTTCAAAAGAGTTGCAAATTGTGTGTGTGTGTGTGTGTATGTATATATATATATATATATATATATATATATAGCATGATAAATGCTATCAAAATATTAATAAAATATTAATGTGTGTATACAATGAAAAAAAAAAATATATATATATATATATTAGGACAACAATTGGGGCAACAATTAATCGCGATTAATTGCATCCAAAATAAAAGTTTGTGTTTACGTAATACAGTATATGTGTGTGTAGTGTGTATAATTATTTTGTATATATAAATACACACACATGCATGTATATATTTAAGAAATACACATATATTATGTAAACACAAACTTTTATTTTGGATGCGATTAATACAGGTTGGTGAACTAGTGAGTAAATATGTGGGTGTGAGTATTTATTTCTTCTTTTTCTTTTATTCATTTGTGCGTTAATGCATTTTAACTACTATGGATGGGTTGGCTGTAAAACTGAATTGTCCCTCGGGGACTAATAAAGGTATCTGAACTGAACTGAACTGAACTAATCACAATTAATCATTGCCCAGTCCTAATATTTAATATATATATATATATATATTAGGGCTGTCAAAACGATTAATCGCATCCAAAATAAAAGTTTGTGTTTACATAATATATGTGGGTGCACTTTGTATAATTATTTTATATATATATAAAAAACACACATGCATGTATATTTAAGAAAAAAAAATATTATTTATATATAAAATATTTATATATAATATAAATTATATATAAATCTATAAACAGAATATACATGAAAATATTTCTTAAATATATACAAGCATGTGTGTGTGTTTATATATCTAAAATAATTATACACAGTGCCCCCACATATATTATGTAAACACAAACTTTTATTTTGGATGCGATTAATCGCGATTAATCGTTTTGACAGCCCTAATATATATATATATATATATGTATATAATATATATATATATATATATATATATATATATATATATATATATATATATATATATATATGGTATCTCACACAGGGCACTAAGTGAGCGAGGACTGCCTCTGGTGCCTCCTTAAAAAAAGTATGTACATGATGTTGACATCTTTCATCTTTTGTCTCTTTGTAGAGTTAACAGAAGTGACGGACAATCTTGATGATTCCTTCACAGCCCCATAATGCACCTATGCAGATGGGCTCAAGAGAATCACAGGACATAGCCAGCCGGAGCGATCAGGACTCCCACTTCACCCTGGAAAGAGTTCAGGGCATGAGAGTGAAGTTGTTCATCAAGGGCTTGAGATATCACCCTCCTGAGAACATACAGGAAATCAAACCAAAGAAGGTGATGATTTCCATTATTTTCATTTGTCCAAACTGCAAACCTCAGATTTCAGACCAACAGCTGAGAGGACTGGTCAGAGAGAAAGAGAGAGAGAGAAACAAAACTGTACAGAACATTTTTATACTTTTGTATCTTTTTCATCAAAGAACAAAGAAGAAAATCTCTAGTGATGTTTTTGATGATTGTGTGGATATATGTTTAAATGGGTAGGATCGAGAAAAAAAACATTTTCAAACCCATTCCGAGCCAAAACAGTCCCAAACATTCCCACTCCAATCTTTATATTCCAACATGTGTTTATGCAAACAAGCCACGCCCACTGATAAACTGGGAGAGAGTCCACGAAGAAAAGGATTGGTCCATGTAAATGTGGAAGATATTGGCCCAAACATGGGATTGCTGGGAGACTCCAGAGACAGTGATTGTAATCTAAAGAATTATGAATCAGAAGATATGATTGGACCGTAATGATTGTCAATCAAGAGATTGTTTTCAGAAGGGTGACTTGATTGGACGATTTTAGGGTTCTCTAAACACATTTCTTTAACAAACTCCAACAAACTCATGCTTGTATGAGATGCCTGACCAATTTCTGAAGTAATTTTGGCCAAACTGCTCTGCATTTGTTGAAGTTTGTTGCAGCTGTGTGAAGAGACCTTTATTTAGTTGTGTTATTATTAGCCTGCAAGCATATTCAAGACTATGTTCATAAAACCTTGTTCATATCCAGACTTATCATAATTCAAATACTGCTTAGTATTCAAGTACTGCTTAAAAAATCCCAAATCAGCGATTGAGAAACTCTTTAATCCATCTACTTGTATGGTTTCTAACTAAGATACCTAAATATTGGTCACTGTTAAGTATTGAATATACAGTACTTCAGAGAAAGGAACATTGTGATATGAGTTAAAAACAGTCATTATGGTAAGATCATCTAAAAATATCAGGCTCCTGATATGAAAAGGGAAATCATGCTTCATCATATGACTTTATTTCTTTAGTCATAGTATTACCATGAGTTTTGCCAAAAAGAGTGCCCCGTCACCCCTTTTATACCTCTTACCTGTCATAAAGTGCTCCAGTAATTTTTCTAATCATAATTTTATATTTTATTTTTGACTGCATAACTTTATCTTGTACAGACATTAAATTAATTTATTTTATTTATTAATATTTATTGAAATTAATTTCTCTACCATAATCATCGCCGGAGTGTTTCTAAAGAAGTGCGTGTGGGAGTTACGTTTTTTATAATTGCGAGATTTCATCTGTTTCAAATGTTTTATGTGTGAAATTTTTGTATATGTTCCGTCTAATATGTCCCCCTCTCCTCTTCTGTTCACAATGCATTCTGGGGAAAGAAATGTCCTCTGTCCATCAGAGAGAGAGCAGTGGAAGGCAATGATTGGGTGGAAGAGAGAAAAGGGGAATGTATAATGGCTCAACATGTTTATTACAGGACATGTTGTATTGCTTTTACTCGTGGGGGTTATCAGAAAAAAATCTGTGACCAATGGGAGTTGAAAACGAGACCTGATGGGCGTCAATAAAAGAGTTATTACTACCATGCTTCTTTATGCTGGTGTTTTTTGAATATTCAAGACAAACACTTCTTTAGTTAAAAAAAAGTCGAACTTGTTCGTCACATTACACATCAAATTGCAATCGAATCAAATGAAATTACATCTACGTTTAAATTTCAAATCTGCTTTTACACTAGTTCTCATTTTGTTTCACTGATTTACACACTCCATTTCCAGGCTACTAATTGTAACATTCCTTAAAGGGACAGTTCATCCAAAAATCAAAGCGTCAATTTATTAGGATGGGGGGTTAAACTATACCTTTAATTATGCTTTTTCATAACTTGAAAAGGACAGAGGGATCTGCCAAACACTGTATACTATACCTTTAATCATGGAGGAATTATACCTTTAATTACGCTTTTTCATAACTCGAAAAGGACAGAGGGATCTGCCAAACACTGTTTAAGACAAATGAACAAAACTAAATTCAAACAGTCCATGAGTAGAAAGTCCATTTATGAGAAGCACTTGTTTACCTGAAAAAAACCTGCATAGTATAAATCAGCTACAGTAAACTGAATCAAATGGTTGGTCCTGAAAACACTGTCCTAAAACGGTTAAACCCAAGGAAGGATTCTGGTCTGACAATAGCTTTCTAGCAATTGCACTTTTATAAATTGATTTTTTTTCCTCATAATTGCAGAATAATTTCCTGCTATTTAGACATTATGAATCACAATTGCATCAAAAGGAGGCCTTGCAGGACATTAATCCATCCTTGGTTTGATCCTGATACAATCAACGAATTAAAATGCTATACAGTAACATTAGAAATCTCATTTCAATTCATTTCCTCTTCCCATCAAGCAGGACTGAATATCGCTGCTCAATTCTGGCCTGACTATGTGAGGGTTTAGGGACGTTCACACAGAATGTATTTTTTTTGATGGTCTTTTTTTTATATAATCAAAAATTGTTTTTGTCCATACAGTGAAAGTCAATGGGGTCCAAAATAACACAGGACCTGATTTTCTTTAATTTTAAGGACAAACTATACTCTTTTTGAAATATATTATTTTGTGTTAGAAACAAGAAAGTAAGTCTCATGCAGTTTGGAAATACATGAGGGTCAGTAAATGATGAATTTTTCAATTTTGGTCCCTTTCATTTTGGTAGAAATATCCTACTTTTGACTGAATGGAATGCAGCACCGGTGTAGATGAGAGAGAGGATAAAAGGAGATGAGATTTCTATCTGCCAACGGAACGAAGCCTGCTCGAGTGAATTCCCCCTCCATATGATACACATGGTACATTCCTAAACACCAATTAAGTTTAAAAAATATATTGTTTTGTAAATAAACAACATTGATAGAATAAAAAAAAGACTTTCCAAATGAAAGTAAAAATAGCTGAGATGTCATAAACATCTGTGTTCATGTCTGTGGATGTTCGTTTTCCTCGCTGTCGCTACTGGAGGGCAGATAATCCGCGCCTATCTTCCGCAGTTTGGCTTGATAATATCTCTTCTTGGCCCGTGCCGCCTTCTCTTTCTGTCTCACTGCTTTCCTCTTCTCCTCCCACACACACTGCTGCAGCAGTAACAGACTCATCGTCTGCTGATGCTCCAGCTCCAACAGTTCCTGTCGACGTGACTCCCATTTTGAGTCTGAGGTATAAGAGTCCGTCGGCGGCAATGAATTCTCAACTGATCCTCTGGCAGGAGCACGTGGCACCGCAGGCTCTCTGTGTATGATCTCAAAGTTTTCACCCCTAGTTCCTGATGCCAGCCCTGAGGTGCTTCCTGCGTGGGTTGGGTAGATGAGGGAGGGACGACTGGACCTGGAAGAGACTGATTGTGAGCAGAGAGGAGAGGACACAGTGCCAGGAGGAATCCCAGAGTTGAAAAGTTGGTGAGAAGGTGAAGCCAAACCAAGTTCAATGGCTAAGTTCTCCTTGCTGTCTACTTCCTGTAAAAAAGTAAGTTGAACAGCATCATATTGGCTGTACATTTATGCAATAAAAGTCAAAAAGGCATGCAGTACATGAAGTAAACAGGAAATTTCACACTGGTGAAAATAATAGTGTATGGAAAACAGAATATTATAGAACTACGTTTATTTCTATTTTTGTAACATTAAAAATACATTTACTGTCACATATCAATTTAATCCAAGCTAAAAGTATGAATTCCTCAAAAGATGCTTACCCTTAATATATATATATATATATATATATTCATTGTCACCAGTCCAAAATGCATGTCAAATACTGACTTTGTAAAACGTTACATTTTAACATGTACATTTTTCATGCCTGATACATCATAAGATAGTCAATCATGTATTTTGTTAATGAAATAAAATATAAACGAAAACATTTAGCTTAAGAGGCATTTTAGCAATCATTTCAAGGCCGATTTCTGTCTTACATCATTTTGACTGTGGTCAGCATCTTCGTGCTCACTCCCATTAGAGCCTGAAAGCCCGATCACTGCAAAAGAGAGAATGCCTCAATTAATCTCCTTCCATGTATAATTACAGAGTTGACAGCTGGGCAGAGGAGTAGTATTTCATCCTGTAGTAGAGACGACATGACTATTAATTACCTGCTCCAGGTGAGCCGCCCCTAACTGAGACATAGCTGCCATCTCCATCTACCTCCTCCAGACAGGAGATCAGGTTTGGCACCAGGGCAATGACTTCTCTCTGCACCTGACAGAACCACACACAACCACACTGCGTTGACTCTAAAAGCAAATGGAACTCTGCGACTCGAAGTTCCAAAGCATTTAACTGAATTATAAACATATTTCAATTTACCTGAGTGAGGGCAGACACAGGATGCCCAGCTGCCTGCTGTTCCTGTCTCTTCTGCAGCGCTACTCGACATTCCACCTTCAGTCGTTTCCACAGCGTCTTCAGAGACCCGATGCTGCTGGGGGGTCGACTAGGGAACGCCAAATTGAAGGCCTGAGCCAGCTCTGCCCATACAGCGTTCCGGTGCACAGTAGTGTTGGTGTCTTTCCGAAAGTCCTGGACTGTGTCCACCACCGCATGGATTCTCCGAAGCAGGAAAAGCTTTTGCTCCAGAGTGAAGTTTGGCATGCGGTATGTCATGGTGGTCAGCATGAGTGTATTTGTGTGTTACTGGGTACAAAGGCTTATGTTGAGGTACTATGTGTTACTTCATTTATAGAAAATCACTATTTGTTTTTTTTATATTCTACAGAACAGTCTAGTTTTAAAACTTTAAGTGTTGTATGAATAGTTTTACATGGCAACATTGGCAGTATCACAGTGCAGTTTTTGAGTTTTACACTCCAGGATTACAGGAAGGTATAAGGTCGGTTTGGTCCCGTTATGTGCAGTGCGCTTCCAGAGATTCAGGTGCAGTGATATGTTAAACTCTGGATGCCACAGGTAAATACGAGTGTGTGAGGTCGCTTGATCATCGGTGCTCAACGGAAATGCATCTGGGGTCCACCTGATGCGCAAGGGGTCACCAGGCACACATGTGAAGTCTGTAATTCAGCAGACAGAAAGCAAAATGAAGGGTCTAGTTTTTTAAATCTTAATATTTGCTCCAACTCTTGGAAGAATGAATGAAACATTTGATTTTTGGGGGGAAAAAATATGTGCTCCATGTGTTAATTTCTGAGAATCGGTTCTTTTGAACTGTTCGTTTCAAAGAACCGGTTCATTAACAAAAACGTCCAGCAGTTCTGTCGTCGTTTATTATGTTGCTGTATTTCTTTCTTTTTTTCAAGTGCATTTTGTAAATATTCATTAATATTCATCTCTTAATCTTCTTTTTAATTTTATTCCTCAAAGTGTTTTCAACCATTATTCCGCTCATAAAATTTAATTAAATAATTTAATTTATTCGTTTACATCTTTTGGTTGAAAATAAAGTTTTTGCACCTTTTTACTTTTTGCATTTGAAAAATGATATTTTATAGTGTTGATAATTGTAGGCTACACAGTTAGTACACATATTTCCATGTGCAGTTTTATTTGTAGCAAATCTGCTGTTTAGTTATTGAAGTATAGCTCAAATCCCATGCTTTCATTCTCGGCTCGTTTATTGACTCATTGCGATTCAGTCCGGTTTTGTGAACCAGTTCACAAAACCGGACTGAACCGACTCATTGCATCGATCGGACTCAAAATAATAATTCATTAAGAATCGCATCGTTATTATAACACACAAGAGAACGAACAAAGCAAACATCAGCTTTTAAACCCATGACTTGTCTAGTACTACAGGTGTGGGTGGAGCAGGCTGCATTTAATTTGAATTATTATAATTACGAATCCACTGTCTGGTTAGCCACAGCGCTAAACCCGAGCATCGCACTACAGAAGTAAACCCGAGCTGCGATCTACGACGTAAGACTACAGCTAGAGCTCACTGTTCTTAATGAAGCTCTCGTGCATTACACAACCGCTATGAAAAACTGATATTATATCATTTATATTGACCCTACTTACATGCAATCATCAGTCTGACGATTTTATCCCGAATATATTACACTTTGTCCCCACCCCCTGGGTTTAAGCGGTCCGTAAGAAATTTAAACAACAGACTGGAGACACATGCGCAAAAAGACGCTCCGGGCGTAAAAAAAGAAAGGCAATTCACCCATTTGTGCATTTCATATGATTTGTATACCATTCTCATTAGATCTGTTCAACACATATGGTTTGTGCATCAGGCAAAATATACAAATCTACGCGTTTAAACAGTCGAAGGCGCAGGACTCGTTTCATCCAATTGACCGCCAGTGTGGTGCAGTCTGTGCAGTATTGAACCGCGCGATTGGACGCTGCGCGATTCTCAAAGAGGAAGCGAGAAACACATGTGTGCACCAACGTTACATTTAAAACGAAACATGTTGATCAGAGATGCGACTGTGGCTACTGGTCTGGATCTAGTGTGAAAGAAAAATACACAAGTTCTCCATTTCACCTCCTCTCAAAATAAATCTCTACAGGGGACGCGTAAGTGAAACTGAGCTCGATAGAGGTGTTGTTACGATGATAAAAACATGGAGATTATCCCTGCTGGAAAATGCAATGTATGGTAACCGTGTCCTGTTAAAAGGTGACTGAAGTTTTACTTTCAATAAAAAGGTAGCAAACCGGTACAAAACCTACTTTAGTTGTTATATTTTGAAACGTGTACGTTAGCTGTAGTACTGTTCACTTACTCATTAATGGTGTTTGTTTACTTGACATTCATTGTTTACACAACACTCGTTAGAGTATTAGTAGACTGTCTGCTTAATGCCAACTCTTTATTGTGACGCTCCACCAACAGACAATTTACTGACTATAAGTAACTTTGCAAGTATATGTCAACTTATTCTAACCTTACCAGTCTACTAATACTCTGCTAACACTCTAGTGAGAGTTAGTAGAGATTTAGGTGCAACGTTACTTATAGTCAACTGAATGTGTTAAAGGGACCATCCAAATAAAGTGAAACTGAATGCACACCTCAGGAATGTTGTGCAATGTCATGTGCATTATTTTCTAATAATTCAATGGCCCAGAATCAATTATTTCACCTATGTTTACCATACCTCTAACATTGATTTAATAGTATTGTAAAGGTCATTGTGAGCATTATGCATTTATTCTAATTTATTTATTTATTTGTCAGAGACTTCTGCATGTGAAAAACTTCAGGAAGTCATACAGTAATAAAAAAATGCTGTAAATTTTTTGTTGTGCTCTAGAAGTCTTCAGCCTGTGGTGTGGACGGATGAGATGGCATCTCCTGTGGGGTCTGCTGTGAAGGAGATCGCTGTGCTTGTTGCTCCAGTTACTGCGCTGGAATTCCTGGGGGAGGATTTCCTGTTGACAGGTGACTGACATTCATTCTTTTAATGAACAGGTACCAAATCATCAAACTAAAAATCCATTTTGGATTCAACTATGCAGCATATGACTCATGGGTAATTTTGAGATGGTTGCTCTCTGCAACCATAAGGTTCCCCATATGTTCTTGTTTGATCTAGTTTACATTTATTTAATCCATTGGTTAACATTAAAAACTATAATATCATATTATATGATATTATAGAGATTAGAACGTCTTTAAAACCTGCATGACATATAGATCATAAGAGTTTGATATGTAGGCCTAGGCCACATGTATTACAATATTAAACACCCTGTCTACTGTTACCCCTAACCATGGTTTTCATCAAACAAATAATGGGTACTGGAACTGTTTTTGTCAAGTGATTTTGCACAATTCTGACATAATAATGTCTCTGTAGAATTCACCTTCCATATTTCTTCTACTTGTCATTTGTGCTGAACTGTTTTTTTACCTTCTTTACCATATAACCACACATTTTTTTACAGAAACAATATTTTATTGTAAATTAAATTGAAATTTAATAATACCAACTACAGTATCAAAAGAGGTGGTTTTCCAAAACCACTGCACATGTAAGAGTCAAATGGGCTAAGTCAGAGGTTCCATCTTTTGACAAAGAAGAGTCTTGGTTTCCTTCTTTTGCTGAATTTCATTCCTTTATTATAAGAAAAAGGTGCTTGAGAAATGTCTCTCAATTTTTATAATGTGTATTTATCTTTATGAACAAGTTATTAATTTGATTCTTTCCTGCAATTGTGTCAGGTGAGGGACCAATCCTCTCTGTTTACAGTCTTCAAAAATCTACTAAATGTGCATCTTTAAATGTTCTCCATAACTACCGCATCCATGGGATACGACCTGGTAGAAAACATCAGTCTGAAGAGAGTCAGTTCAACAGTGTAATTTCATCTGAAATTTCTGTTTGGGACAATGACGAGGAGAAGATAATTGTTTTTGGAGGAAAAGGAGTTCGGCTTGTCAGCTTCAGTTCTGCAGGACAATGCCTGAAGCTGATTCGTCCACTCTTGGAGCTTCAAGACTGGGTGCTGGACATTCATTGGCTAAAAACACAACCCCACTCATTGTTAGGCATAGCCTTGGCCCACAATGCCCTGCAGCTCCTAGAAGCAGAATCTGGTAATATTCTCTCCTTCTACTCTTGTGAAGAGTCCTGTCTTCTCTATTCGGCACTTATGATTGGTCCAAATTGGGACTCTTTAGTGCTGGTGGGTGGGACTGTTTTTAACCAGCTTGTGCTGTGGAGGCCCAAAGGGACCAAACCTAGTGGCCAATCCCAGGTGGAGAGACGTCTACTGGGCCACAGTGGAGTCATTTTCAGTATTTGCTACCATCTGAAATCTGGGTGGCTGGCGTCTGCCTCGGATGACCGTAGCGTTCGTTTGTGGAGCGTGGGCACATTGGGTGGAGATGCAGGATGTGGAGAGGAAACACCAACATGTCTTCGGGTGCTTTACGGGCACCAGGCACGGGTCTTCTGTGTCAAGCTTACACCCAGCCGTGTATTCAGTGCAGGAGAAGATGGAGCATGCCTGCTCTGGGAATGGGGAGGGGAGGGGAAGGTGGGATGTACATTTAAAGGACATAGGTCTGGTGGAGTGAAGGCTCTTGCTGTCAGCGGGGGAAGTATAGGCTGTCGGGAGGGATGGATGGCTACTGGAGGTGCAGATGGTGGGGTAAGAGTGTGGAGAGTGGCTGATGAGATGAAAGATAGCAAGGAAACTCAGGCAGAGACTCAGCTGGATCTGAAATTTAAAGGGCAAGGTTGTCCAAAAGTGGTTCGATTAGTGGGTGAGGATGAATCGAATACAGTTCTGGTCTGTACTGATCAAGGAGAGGTGTGCCTTAGTCAGGGTGACACCTGGGATGTCATCTGGCAAGGAGGAGCAGAATTCCAGTCATATTGTGTGATGGAGATCACAAGCATCCAAGTCCAGAATTCAAATTGCACTGTGTGGGTGTGTGCAGTGGGTAATCTAAATGGAGGTGTCCAAGTGTTCCTTATAGGGCAGCCAGGCATTGGAGTCTTGCTAAAAGCTGGACAGGGTAAAGTTCACTCTGTACTTTGGGTCAAGGGACTGTCTGGAGGGTCCTGGAGTTGGTGTCTTCTGGCTTCAGGCTCTGAGGGATTGGTGTACCGGTGGACAATACAGGTGATAGAGGATGAATCAGGCCTGCATATGAAAGAGGAAACTCTTCTTCCATTCCTGCTGCCACCCTGTGCCAAACGCTGGCTGACTGCTGTAGTTGCCTTGCCACAAAGAAAAGGGTTATACCTGTGTGGTGACCGGAGAGGGTCACTACTGCTCTATGCCGAAGGAGAAAAGAATGACACAAGAAATGGAGGAGACTTAAAAGATCAAGAAACCGAAAACCGGCAAACGCAAATTGGCGGGCCTATATCTCCCATCAGTACCCTTTACGGAGTCCATGGGAAGCAAGGTGTGACTTCCGTGTGTGAGTATCAAGACTTATGTTACAGTACAGGTCGAGATGGATCTGTAAGAATACTAACTGTTGAAGAAAACGTCCTGAAGGTGCGTAGAGTTCAGCGGGCCTGCAGTGGCATGGAGTGGCTGGAGAAGGTTCTGTTTCTGGGCTTGGATGCACCAGAGGCACAAGCAAAGATGCTGAATGAGAGAATTGAGAAGAGGAAGATCGATCAAGAGAGTGAAAGCGTAGCTGAGGCTCGGTTTGTAATGGTTGGCTTCCACTCTGTCCACTTCGTTATATGGGACCCTCACCGACAAGAGAAGCTATTATCAGTTGCCTGTGGAGGCGGCCATCGATCCTGGGCCTACAAATGCCCGATACACACCCACACAGATCCTCATGCACATGCAATCGGACATGGTACCCTTGTGTTCATCAAACATGGAGCTGTCATGGCATCACGTTCATTTGCGTCCACAGAAACCGATGTGAATGGACACACCCTGAAAGAGGGGCTACATGGGCGAGGCATCAGCTGTGTGTGTCATCTTGGTAGTCTCACAAAGACTAGAGAGTTGTCAGAACTTTGGGAGATTTTTGTTACCGGAGGGGAGGATACCACAGTGGGTGTACTTGCCGTCAATCCACGGAGTGGAACTGTTAAAGTGCTTACGGTTCTAACCGACCATATCTCAAATGTCCGTGCTTTGGCTGCCATCAGAAGAGAAGAAACTAATGAAAGAGGGAGAGGTGACCGGACAGATACCTCCTTGTCTTCTTTGGTGTTCTCAGCGGGTGGCCGGGCTCAGCTGCAGTGTTACCGGCTCTTGATTAGTTTGGATGAGCAACAGGGTGAGCCGATCTGTCAGGTCACTCAGATAGCTGGCCATCGATTGGATGAGCAGTGGGAACGAAAGCGGAATCGACACAAGACCGTCAAAATGGACCCAGAGACGAGGTACGAATGTGTTTCTCAAAATACTCTCTACTTTCGTAGTGTTGAACTAGAGTTAGGTTTGGGAAGTTATTTGTGTTGTCTTAAAGGAATATTTCACTCTAAAATGAAAATTCAGTCATCATTTCCTCACCTTCATATTGTTTCAAAAGGGGGTCCAGTGTTGTTTGGTTGGTAGTAGTTGTTTTGAAAATGTATAACCACTAGAGAGTGGACAATACAATGTACTCCCATTTACTTTGCAAATGCTTTCTCGTGTTTGCAGGTACATGTCTATGTCTGTGGTGCGTAATGGGACTGAATATGTTCTGGCTCTGGGCTGTAGTGATGGTGCAGTAAGGTAACTTGATTTTAAATTTAAAAAATATGAATTAAAATTAGTTTAAAACATGTTTTAACATTCTGTGATTAATGCGTTGAGACGGTGTGTTTTCTCTTTTAGGCTGTTCAGTGTGACTGAGAGCAATAGGAGTGTTGACATGCTTTGGGAGTGTTTTTACCATCAGAGGTGTGTGCTCAGTGTCGCCACCTACAAGCTGGAGGACTCCCAGGGCAGAAAGTAAGGAAATGCTGTACATTTATCAAAAACATTGTTATTCCATGTTTACATTATTTCTTACACTTATTTGCATGTGTCCATCTCTTTCGGTCTTAGACTTTTGTTGCTGTTCAGTGCCACTACAGATGGTTGTATATCTGTGTGGGATTTAACAGCAGTTTTGAACAGTAAGGCTGGTGTCAGCTGGCAGGGTGAGTCATACATACACCAGAACATAAACACTTGTTTTTTTTAATAATTTTAATGTCTGTATAACTGTGTTTTTGTTTTTTGGCTGTTTTTTTACATACAACATCTCATAGTGACCACAGCTATTAGGCTCCAAAAATTACAGTGCATTTGCTCTGATTCAAAGATGGAGTATGTGTATTGTTATAAGTAAACAAATATGTTTTTATCAATCACAAACCCAAAAGTATTACAAAATGTTATGCATAAAAAACTGTGAAGGTGTCCCAAAACCCCAAAGGGTGCCATGAGCCACGAGTCTGGTAACAGAACTTTAAAATATGTGTTTGTCAATAATGATTTACCCTTTCTTTGCTTCAGGCCCATCAGCCCCTTTCTTTTCTGTACCTGTCCATCAAAGTGGAGTCAATACACTTGCCTTGTCACCTCAGAAAGAGATGGGGCAAATGGAGGAAAACATGATCTCATTGGCCAGTGGTGGAGATGATGGACAGCTGTCTCTACTGAGTATCAAGATTGAACAGAAAGATCAGGAGAATGGTGGCATGTCTCTACAGCTACTTTCTCATAGGTCAGTGCCCCTGGCACACTCTTCCCCTCTCACTGGGCTATGTTTTCTAAGCCCCACCCTATTGGTGTCCACTTCACCAGACCAACGCTTGTGTTTGTGGAGTGTGAACAGCGATGGCCTCCTCCCAATGAAGGTGCTGTTCTCACACACCGCAGATGCTGCTGGATTATGGGCGTGGTTTGGGGTGGGACAAGAAGGGGGTGCCTGGGTGGTTGTTTGTGGCCAAGGCTTACAATTGTTTCAATTAACGGAAAGAGAGATGGATGAACCAAATGAAACTGTTAACAGGAGTGCAAAAGAAGAGGAAAGAAAGAAAGTGATATTTTCACATCGTGTTTCAAGGACATGACTCTGACTATAGCACTCTTTTTTATGATTTATAAATTAAGATACCAAAGAATTGTAATAAATTCAAATAAAGATCTTTTTAATATGTCATATTTTTACTGTGCCAGAGAAAGTATTTTATCAATATGGCCTAACAATAAATGTCTATACAGCAGTCACATTTTGAACACGTGATCTACTGAATTTGTTTCTCATCATCCTACTGACGTTTTGATATAAAGCCAGTGTTGTTGTTAACTAACGTAAAACATTTTTGCTAATTGAAATGGATCTGAAATAAAGTAGTTGTCAACATTTGAAGTGGATCAAAAAGTTTATTAAAGTTGTCCAAGACAAGAACGGGTATTGTTCAAAATTCATGTATAACTCTGATGAAAGGTTTTGATCCACTTACAGAATAAATGTTTAATGAAAAACTTACACTGATCATTGAAGTACTAAAATTATATATTTATATAAAAAATAATTAATCTATTGAAATCATAAAAATGACAAAAGTACATAAGACTACTAAAACTAAATTTAAAAGGAAAGATATCAAAATGAGAGCCAATTAAAAACTATAATAGTATATACTTGCTAAAATAAGAGTCTTGTACTTGTAATCATATAAATTATATATAAAAAAATAAATGACAAATAAAATTGTAATTAATGAAACGGGTGAACTGATCCCGAGCATATGTGTGAACACCTTCAATACTGTTTAAAAAGAACCTAAAGATGGTTTATAGATCGTTTTGATTTGGTTTGTACACATTTTGTGTTCTGGTTTTGGTGACTATTATTCTAAAATGCAAAATATAGAAATGAATATGGAAAGAATGAGTAGATGTGTTCAAACTTTAAATGGTACCGAATGTGTCACGACTGTGTACGTGTGTGAGTGGCTTATGGCTTGAAGAGATATTCATGCGTGTGTAATGGATCAATGCTTTCCTGGGCTACAGGCCAGCAGGTGTGTGTGTGTGGGTGAGTGAGTGAGTGAGAGAGAGAGTGAGAGAGAGAGAGAGAGGGAGAGGGTACACAGTGTGTTGGGGGGCTTTGACTGTGCAACTAAGTATAAATATTTCACCCCCTTCTCCAGTTCCCTTTTGTTCATCATCATCGTAGTGGCTCAATGGCCCGTCCCTGTAATCCACAGCTGACCGAATGAAAGCAAGAGAGGAAAGGAAAGATATAAAGTCATAAGGTTTGCAGAATCTGAAAAAGGAATGAGAGTATTTTCTGAGTACATGATGTAAAAAAGGAGTGACAAAATGCAAGAAGACAAAAGTTGAAAGGATAATGTGAGTATAATAATGACTAAGGTGAGTAAAATTCTGCAATAGCAACCAATGTTACTGTAGTATAATTGAGATACCATTTAAGTATTTATGGATATTTTGAATTAGTCTTTATTTTTCTTTTTATTTTAATCTTAGTTAAGATGTTGGTCATTTTGTTGTGTGTTTTTGTAATTTATGCATGTTTTATTAATTTTTATTTTAGTTTTTAATTATTTTAGTACATCAACAGTGAGAAAGTAGCTGAAATAAAACGTCTTTATGCATGCTATTTTATTTCAGTTAATGTTTATTTTATTGTGAAGCTGATGTGTCTCTTTGTTTGAAGTGAGTCACAGTGTGTATGTGTTGATCTTTTGAGAAAGGATGTCACGGTTAAGGGAAACCGTTAAAGAGGACGAATCTGGCAAGAAGAACTCTAAGATGCCTCAAAAACGAAAGAAAAAGGAAGCTGAAAATGACACGGTATGTCTGTTCCACAAAAATGACTTGAAAATGGATTGAATACACAAGTGAATATACAGTATCACTGATTCATTAAACAGTCATGATCATGTGTGTGATATCACTAAACAGGACAAAAGACTGATCTCGAAGGATAGGCTTCCTCTGATTGGTTCATCAGGCAACAGAACTGCAGGTATAGTAAAATACTTCACCTATAGTTAAATGACTTTTATAGTCTATATGGAATTAGTGCATTAATACAGGATATGACAAGATGTTGTCAGATATTAACTGATTTGACTGGAAATAAAATGTTCATAACTTGCTAATCAGTCCTCATGCATAACATATAAACTGTGTGCTTACATTGATCTTTGTTTCTCCTGTCTACACAATGTTATCTGAGCTCATCAATAGACAATGCAAAAGCAAACTCGAGGATATTCAGGAGGTGCTACGTTAATTAGCTGCTTTTGTCCCAACATGTGCCTTTGTAATGGACTTGTTAGGTGAGGGGATAATTAGAACTGAACGTGTGTGAGATAAAGTTAAATAAAGTTAAATTTATGTGATCCTGTCTCTTGCAGCAAAACAGGTGATTAATCTATAAAGATATAAGATATAAAGTCGCAAATCTGAGAAAGTAGCAATTGTGAGAAATAAAGCTGCAAATTCCATTCCAACAAATACAAGTTGTAATACTTGCAAATGCGATATAAAGATATTGTTGTGAGACATAGTCGCAATTATGAAAAATAGCTGCAATTATATAAATATAATAGTTGCAATTATGGAAAAAATCCCAATAATTAAATATAAAATTACATTTGTAAGAATGTCGCAATTCAGAAATATGTAGCCGCTATTACAAAAAATAAAGTCTCACTTTTTTTTTATTCTAATGTGAAAACTCTGATCTATTCTGTTTTAGCAAGGCCTTCTCTGTCCACTCCCCAGCATCCTCCTCAGGACGACATGAGAAAACGTGGTCATCCTCCCATCTCATCTGTGGCCCCTGACAGCATGGCACCCTGGGAAGGCTCCTCCCACTCCGAGTCCTCCTTTACCAGTTTCCCCCCTCCGCTTTCACCCCTTCCTCTTGCCCACTCGAAGCCAATCACAGCACCAGATCCTCCGCTACCCCTTCCACCCCCTTCTCAAATCAATAACATTGAACCTGAGAATGGACAGAGTGCCAGAGTAAAACGCAAGCCCCTCCCACCAAGACACCCCTCTAGACCGCCCCGTTTACCCCCTCTGAGGCAAGTAACAAATCTTAGCTTTTCTCGAAGTTTCACTTTTTCGTTTTTTGAGCTGCCGGTTCACCAGTCTGCACGGAGCAGAGCGGAGCGGCTCAGAGATCTCACTGTGCTCCTGAGGCAGTTTCAATACTGAGTTTACAGAAAAAACTGGCATGACTTCACATCAGCATTACTGTATATGCTTAATTAGAATTTCAGATTATATTGTTGGATATATTTTTGGCTTTTTATCCTGTTTGTGGTGCACATTTCTCCTGTTGTATTGATTGTTAAAGATGCACTTTGTAATTTTTACGATGCACTGTATATATGGTCACCAAGGTGCATTTTGTTTTTACAGTAAAACATGAATATTGTGAAATATTGCGTAATACAGGTAAAATATTTTCTCTATTTTAACATATTTTCAAATGTAATTTATTTCTGCGATACAAAGCTGAATAATCAGCATCATTCATTACTCCAGTCTTCAGTGTCACATGATCCTTCAGAAATCATTCTAATATGCTGATTTGGTGCTGATTTTTGCAGGATTCTTTAATGTATATACACTATATACATACAGTGAGTAATAAAAATTCCCCAGCTTGTGTTTGTTGTTTTTGCTACTTTTTTAGGTTGTTAAATGTATATTTAGAGGATGTGTGGTTGTGAGATTGTACAAGCTTTTGCCTATTAAAAAAGGTGTCAATTTATATTAACCAATGAGACTCAGAGTTGGGGGAAATTACCATGATGATTATTATGTAGGGTGGAGACAGCATCTGTGATGAATTATATATGAGGTCATATTATAAATCGGGCCTTTAAACATAAGAAAACAATACAGATATTTAAGGAGAGACATTGAGCTGAGATACCTCCCACGTGACCTGAGGTATTGTTGAACTATTCGAGTCATGTGCACAGGGGTAATAAAATGCTTTCCTCAGGACACAGAACAGAATTCAGGGAATTCTCTTGACTAGGTAAGAAAACTAATTGATAAGCGTATTTACACTTTTATTGCACACTCAACTGTCCTCACGTGTGCTCCTATCAAAGAGGTGCCGATAGTCGCAGGTGAGCTTTGATTGCGTTATCTGTTCGGCTGCAGATATCTTTGCACACTATTAAAGGGATAGTTCACCCAAAAACGTGTAAAAAAAAAAAAAGTAAATTCTGTCATTATTTACACACAATCAAGTTGTTCCAAACCTATAAGAGTTTCTTTCTTTAACACTGTAAACAGTTGACTTCTATAATATTTTTTTCCTACTGTGGATGAATACCGACAACTGTTTGATTGCCAACATTCTTTAAAATATCTTCTTTTGTGTTCAGCAGAAGAAAGAAACCCATACAGGTTTGGAACAACTTGATGGTGAGTAAATGATGACAACATTTACATTTTTGGGTGGACTATCCCTTTAAGACTGCACCCTCTAGTTGGGAACAGATATTTTACATACTTTATTTAGTGTAATCCCACCAAATTTTTAAATAAATGTAAATGTATACATTTTAAACTAATACTGTGTGTTAGAAAATGAATGTCCTTTACATATAAATATGGCTTCAGAAAATGGTACAACATTTATTTTGGTTTAACATCTGCTTGTATTGAGTTCTGTCAATTGACTGATGAAGATATAAATAAAACATTCTATATAGACTTGATGTATGTCTTCTGTATATATATATATATATATATATATATATATATATATATATATATATGAGAGAGAGAGAGAGTTCTAATAGGCATTAGGCCTATGTGTTGAAGATATCGTGTCTTCTTATTGGCTTATACAGCCTTGCCTCCTACAAGGAAGTTGCATAAACATTATCTGGAGATCATTATTAAAGTACTACAGTAAAAATTGTAACAAGTCTGTTGAGTACACACTTGCTCACGTGATGTGTAATACAATCTCTGTTCACAGGAGTGGTAGATTAAAATCTTTTAACCTTTGGTCAGACCGAAGCTGATCCAAAGATGAATGTCTGTGAACACTTGAGACAATAAATAACACCTTGGAAGTCTGGAGGAGGAAAAGAGTGCAGAATCTGTCTCTCTCTCTCCAATTATAGACTTCCAGTTTAATTGGTTTAGATGTGTTTGCTTGTAAGAATGATAATAGATGGTTTGCTCTGAGTTCAAGGCCACGTCACAACAGCTTAGCACATGTGAAACATAATCATATGCTCCGTTTTAGGATTGTGCCTGTTTTAGTTACTTTTTCTTGTTCTCCCAGATGGACAATCAAAGACTTTCACAGAGTGAGAATTTCAATACTAATACTTTTTATGGTCTAAATGAAGCACAACTAGATATCCAGGGCCAGCGTAGGCAGAAGGCGCATCGGACAATTTGGGGAAAGCTGAAGGAGGAGAGCCGGTGAGTGTTGGTGAGAAGAATATAGGCACTTATTTAAGAAGCATGCACACTTAAGATAATTGTGATCACAAAATAGACACATGCTGACCATTCATTTCTCTGTTGTTTTGCATCAGGTATTCAGGTCCAAAGCTGAAGAGCTGCTTCCTGTCTATTGCACCTCTCTTGTCATGGCTGCCACAATACTCGCTCAGGAAAAATGCTGTTGAGGATGTGATATCAGGAATCAGTCTAGGAATCATGCACCTGCCTCAAGGTTTAAGACTTTCATACACAATCCTGTGATATTTGAGCTGCTATATATGCTACAAATACATGTATGTGGCGTGCAGGAAACTTTATTTGCCAAGTATAAAGATGTTATCACAGTTGACGTAGATTAAAATCATGGTCTATTTTTAGGGTTCTCTGAGATTGTAGTAGACATTTGAAGTGCCTGTGATGTGAGGGGTCGATTATGATTTGCATCGCCCTGTTTTTCATAATAGACACCTACAGATCTGCATTATCGTCTGGCAGCCAATAATTTTCCTCACAATGCACCGCGGTTCAAATCAGACAGATAAAGTGGATGTAATGACTAATTCTATTGTACAGATGTGCACACACTGCTCTACACACAAGTTGTTCATTTTCAGCCTTTTTCTATTCCCTAGGCATGGCTAATGCATTGCTGGCTGCAGTTCCTCCAGTGTTTGGTCTGTATTCCTCTTTTTACCCTGTTCTCATCTACTTTACATTTGGGACATCCAAACACATCTCTGTGGGTTAGTACACATAAGTGAAAATCTTTGAAGGTACTATACAGTACGTACATAATCCCACTTTGCAAGATAAATGTAGTTCAACCAAAAAATGAAATGTTGTAACAAGCTCATGTGTAATTTTTTTTTCTCAATTATGGATTTGTAAATATAATATCACAAAATAAAAATATATAAAATAACAAAGTAAAAAAAAAAACATTAAAATAAAATAAACAACTAATAATATAAAACAACTAATAACAATAAAATATACTAATATATTTATATAGAAGTTTAATTCAATTCCTTTTTTTGTATAGTGTTTTTTTACAATACTCGACTTTTCAAAACAGCTTTACAGAAAACTCCACATTACAATTTAGAGTGATCTGTTATCAGAGGTAAATGTTAAAGTTATGTACAGTATTTCAGAAATGTACATATACAAAATCACAGTTAACTAAAAATGTAGGCTATTAATTTAAACAATGTAATATTTTAAGACAGAAACAATGAGCTCATTGAAGTAATGAATACTACAATGACATTTACAATGTAATATAAAATAACATTATAAAAAAAACTAAATTAAAACATATTAAAAATTATTTAATAAATAAATATTTGTAGTCCATCAAGTGGCTTGGTTCTTATTTGATTGGCCATTCATTCAGGTCTGATCCACAGGTACTTTTTCCATCCTTTCCATCATGGTCGGTAGAGTAACAGGTGATGTGGTGTTGCCAGGCAGCTGAGGAGGGAGTGATGATATTGAGGCTGAAAGCTTGAGAGTTGCCTTTGCGGCTCAGTTGACCATTCTCTGTGGATTAATGCAGGTAAAACACACACATGCTGTATTAAATGTAGGATAGGCAATTGTGAAGAGGCTAGCAATAGCACACTAGCTTTGAAAACAAAAGTTCCCACCCTCCCTTCAGAGCGTCTCCTTATTAATATATGTGCAGGCAGTTAGTAGAGGCATTAAGGAGAATCCTGAAGTAAGTCCTCCAGACCAGCAGGGGGCTCAGAGTGTCACCTTCATGGACTCAGTGGCCATGGGCACATTCAAATCAGTTAGTGGCACAGAACACACACTCACACACACGTAGAAGTGTTGATATTTTACCAGAGATGAACAGAAATAGATTACCTGTTACTGACACTCATGAACTCCTAACTAATGAATGGCAGTTTATAAACTGCATGTCACTGTGTCTCTGTGTTTGATTGTGAATGTGTGTCTTACCGCTCTCTCTGGGTCACAGGTGCTTCAGGATTTTTAGAACACACAGACCTCGTTTTTCTGTGCTGCATGTGCAGCATGTAAAAATGCTGAAATATATCATTTATAAATGTCCTCAAAACGTTATGTACTGCATATCTGTAATCTCAGATTACAGATCTCAGAAACATCTGTACAGTATGTTTTTATGTTAGAGACCAATTTGGTTTGTGGACAGTCAAATAAGTCAAATATGTTTAGAAGAACATGTAGAAACATGAATAGTATGGAAAATAAAGATATAAATAATTATTACCACTTCAGACAATACACCAGGGTGTCTGACAACATCTAAACTCCACCATCTTATTATAATTCAGTTAATATATGTAGAGTTCACTCAAGTGTGTTGCGGTAATGTTTTTCTCGTACCCCCAGTGAATTGAACCATAAATGTCATTAGAAGAGACTTTGTTCTTAGGCCAGATGCTGGGGAGAGGCCACATTAATATTTAATGCAGCTCATCGCTCACACGTTTACTGGGGACATATAAGCTTATATTATATAAAGCTAATCAAAATCACTACAGACTAACGCTAATCCTAACATCAACAGAAAATCTTTAGTGTTTTTAGTAGTTCTGGTTAAATAAAATCAATTTGTATTACGATTGAGGACGTCCCAAAATTTTGTCCGGTCAGTATTAGTTCACTTTTGTCTCCAAACTATTGGTAATGTACATATACACATCAGGTTGAAAGTATAAATACCTATTACATGATTACATATTTCCAATTTCATAGACAAGTATGTATATTCTCAAATAAAGACAAGAAATGTCTCTTCTTCACCAGATCAGAGATCTTAAGGCAGGACAAAGATGTGTTCCAAAGATACAGTTAATAATTTCAAATTCAGATACAAACTAATTGTTTTGGCAGAATGAAATGAATGTAGCGTTTTCTATCTAATCAGACTGAGATAAGGTGGCGTCTATCTTTAGTGTGAAAGTGTCCAACATTGAACCCCCCCTGTGTTTTTGAGACTTTGCACCCCATATGAATACATTAGAATTCTGTCAGTAAGTGTGTGAATGGATCAGACTGCTATCGGAAAGGGCAGGATACACATTAACACAACCTGTGATAGAAGAGAAGAGCCAGGGAAGTTAATCTATCCATTGCTGTCCAAAACGTCTCTGCATCTACAACCAGACCTGAAGACCTCTCACTGGAGAACATTAAGGATTACATTTTCATTGTGAGGACATGCTTTTGAGATCTATGCACTGGAGGTGTTCTGAACAGTGAGTGTGAGAAGAGAAATTTAGTAAAGGTTCACATTCACGACTGGAATAGAGAACTGAGTATCCGATAGAGTTTTCCAAAATGGAAAAAGAGATGAAGGAGACAGAGCTCAGGAAGAGGGTACCATATCACATTCACAGAGATGTGCTGGATGAGCTCAGTGTCGACCAAGTTGCTGAGAAATCAGATGTCACAATTTCAACAAAAGAAAAACTCAAAGATGCTGTCAGGTGCGTATATCTGTCTTAGTGCTGAGCTAAAATTACACTGCACATTTAATAATATACTTGTGAAAACGCTTCCTTTTTTTGCATTCTTTCCATTACAGTTTGTATTTGAAACATTAAGAATGATCATGTTGTTTAGTATGATTTGAGAATGTTTCAATGGAAGCAACAACATCTTGGAGAAGTCTCCAACTTTTAAACCCCACTTTTAAGTTGCTCTTCTTCATTTTTATAACTTTCTCTATCATTTTCTTTGTTTGTCAGATGTACAGGCCCACGGTTTAAGAGCTGTTTCCTATCCTTTGTTCCTCTCCTGGCATGGCTGCCGCGATACCCATTTCGAGAAAATGCTATTGGAGATCTGATATCAGGAATTAGTGTGGGAATCATGCACTTGCCACAAGGTCCAACACAAGCACGTGTTACTTGAGATACTGTAGACCTAAACAAAAACACAAACAATCATGTCACGTGTAATGTATTTTGTGTGTGTAGGTATGGCATATGCTTTGCTGGCTGCTGTCCCTCCTGTTTTTGGTCTCTATTCCTCCTTTTACCCCATTCTCATTTATTTCATATTTGGAACATCCAAACACATCTCTGTGGGTAAGAACACACACTTGCTATGATTTAATTTGTTCTTGAAGGGATAGTTCACCCAAAAATGAAAATTCTGTCATAATTTGCTCACTCTCAAGTTACTCTAAACCTGCATGACTGACTTTCTTCAGTGAAATACAAAAGAAGATATTTTGAAGAATGTTGGTTACTGTTTTGGTTCCCATTGACTTCCATTGTAATCACAAAAATAAAAGGGGATTCAATGGAACTGGAACTATTTTGTTACGAATATTCGTTAAGCTATCTTCTTTTGTGTTCCACAGAAAAATCATACATGTTTGGAAAGACATGAGGGTGAGCAAATGATGACAGAATTCTTATTTTTGGGTGAACTATTCATAAATCATATAGCAGTTATGTTACAAGCATGATGTAGGATCATATCAATATGTTCTTACAGGGATGGTTCACATAAAATTGAAAATTCTGTTATCATTTACTCACCCTCAAGTTGTTTCCAGTATGAATTTCTTTCCTCTGCTGAACACAAAAGAAGATATTTCCGATATTTATAAGAAAGAATATCGGTAACCAAACATTTGATGGACCCCTTTAACGTCCATAATTTGGGGACAAAATGCCATGGAGGCCCATCAACAGTTTTGTTATCAACATTTTTTTCAAAATATCATCTTGTGTCTAAATATCCATAGCTCAATAGATATTGTTGTATGGACTACAATTATGTTTATAAGAGTGCCTTTTTTTTAGCGATTGACAGCCTTTTGTCACAGTTCATCTTGTTGATTAAGGATGATTGAGAATATAATGATAGATTTAAAATTTTTCAAGTCCATCTAAACATTTGATCCCCACAAACAGAGAAATGTTAGAAAGTGTGGGTAATATTTGCTGTCTACAGGTACATATGCAGTTATGAGCGTTATGATTGGCAGCGTGACAGAGCGTTTGGCTCCAGACTCAGACTTCATGATGCCAGGCAATGACACCAACATCACCATCTTAGACACTGTCGGCCGTGATGCGGAGAGGGTCAAAATCGCTGCCACTGTGACTTTCTTATCTGGCATTTTCCAGGTGGGTTCTCTTGAAAATGGAATTTGATTGTAGCTTTGAAGGTGTGTATGAGATTAAGTATTTGTGTGCTGGCTGTGTTTATAGTTGCTCCTCGGTCTGGTTCGGTTCGGTTTTGTGGTGACTTATCTGTCAGAGCCATTGGTGAGAGCTTACACAACAGCAGCCGCCATCCACGTTATCGTCTCCCAGCTGAAATATTCCTTTGGCATCAACCCACAGCGGTACAGCGGACCTTTGTCTCTTATATATGTGAGTATTAACACATGCAATTTGTATGACAATAAATGCCATGTGATTAATTGTTCTGGAGCATCAATTCTCATTGACTGATGTCATGGTGGCACAGTCCCAAACACTTCATTGAGGACTATGCTGAACTGGGACATATAAGGCCTTAGACAAGGACAAATAATCACACTTACCCAGTAGCACCTCAATGCAGTACACAACATCCAGGGGGCGGAGTTGGATCCAGATCTAAAGGGTGGAGATGGGTAGGATTAGGGGTGGGGTGAGGGATCAGGGGGCGGAGATGGGTAGGTTTAGGTATATGTAAAGTGGGAGATCCAGATCCAACTCTGCCAAGATGTTGTGTTCTGCAGTGAGGACCATCTCCACTTGTGCAATTTGTGTTTAGTGCCCCCTAGTGGTTGGGGTCATGACTTATGCTCTGAAAACTATGGGTGATTTAATACTTCTTTCACTATTTTTCTTTCTCTCTCCAGACAGTCATAGAGATTTGTGCATTGCTTGGAAAGACTAACGTTGGTACTCTGGTGGTTAGCATTGTTACCATTATTGGCCTGATCTGTGCAAAGCAACTTAGTGCTTTGGCAGCACGCAAAATACCTGTTCCTATTCCTGTTGAGCTGATCACCGTGAGTTACTTCATACTGTTAAACACACACATGTACACACACATTTACTTTACTTTTACAGCGAACTGAGGACAGAGACTTGCACTTTTTTGATAAAAGACAGTAATACAATAATATAATGCATTAATTAACAATAATCTATACATTTATTACAGTATAGTTTTATGTGAACATTAGTTGATAAAATACAACTGTTCATTGTTAGTTCATGTTTGATCTATTAAATAATATGAGCGGATGAAACTGGTCCATTATACTTAATGTATTAGTAAATATTGAAATTTACATTATTAATAAATGCTTTAGAAGTACTTTTATCGTAAGTTCATATTGATGTAGATAACAAATGTAACTTTAATGTAAAGTGTTGCAGATAATTATAGTACCTATTAAAAGTTATGCTCACTAAGGGTGCACTTATTTAATCACAACTGAAATGAAAACAGTAACATCGTGAAATATTATTTCACACGGTAAAGTAATTGTTTTCTATTTTAATTGATTTATACATGTAGTTTATTACTGTGATAGCAAAGCTGAATTTACAGCATCATTACTCCACTCTTCAGTGTCACATGATCCTTCAGAAATCATTCTAGTATGCTGATTTGCTGCTTTACATTTTAAAATATATTCAAATACAAAAAAGTTTTAATTTGTAATAAAATTTAGCAGTTTCACTATTTTTACTGTATTTTTGTATTTTTTATATATTTTTTTTGATTAAATAAATGCAGCCTTGGTGAGAGACTTCTTTCAAAAACATAAAAACATTTTCTGGCTTTTCTAGTTTAGAGGTAATGTACCATATTTCTTTGAGGGTATCTTAAAGCTTTAATCTTGTTTGTGTATATAGATTATTATTGCTACTGTGGTGTCATGGCAGATGGATTTGAAGACAGAATACAATGTTGAAGTGGTTGGACAAATTCCATCTGGGTACGTCCAACACACTACTATGCAACACTCTAAGGATCTGTGTAGCATTATGGTACAGCTACAAATCATGTTCAGCACCATAGTACATCTTTATGTTCATATACTCATCTGTACCTCTTCTTCACTCTGTAGTCTGCAGGCTCCTGTGGCACCCGCTGTTTCACTGATGGGTTCAATGGTCGGTGATGCTTTTGCACTGGCTGTTGTTGGTTATGGCATTGCTATCTCACTGGGTAGAATTTTTGCCCTTAAATATGCTTACAAAGTCGACAGTAACCAGGTAAGAGACTCTAAATGGCTATAAAAGATATACTTTTTAGTATATACTATATATATATATATATATATATATATATTACAAAGCACATTATTTTTTTATTAATACTGTACATTTGAACATCAAATTATCCTAAAAACATTTAAAAAAATAGGCAGCACAATTATGCAACATTTCTTATAATAAAAAATATGTTTCAAATTAGAATGAATCCCTATGGATTGTGTGCCACTGAAGACTGGCGTAATGACTAATATCTTTTTTTTTCTTTTTTTTTTTTTTTACTTTCATGTCAAATTTAGTGTCAACAACAACATAGTAAAACTGCCAGCCTGGAAAATATGGTTTTAAGTAATATAGTTAAGATTTTTGGATGTCATCTCAGTACAAACACAAATAAACAAACAGGGAGAATTAAGCAAAGAGAGAGGTCAGTCACTGACTGATTCAGTTTTTACTCTGTTATAGAAAAGCTGCACCTTGAATAACAGGAAAAGGGGTCACATACAAAAATGGGAGTTACTCTTTATTTTAAGGTGTTATTGTTACAGTGAAATCATACAGTTAAGTACAGAGCAATGTTAATTTAACAATATGTAGTTACGTTAAGATTAGGATTGGGTTTAGGGTTAGTTGCATGCAATTATGCATAATTTACTGTTATTATTATAATAGTAATGTGTAACAAGGACTGTAAAAAAAAGTATTACCAAACTGGCATTACATCATATTTTCCTGGAACTTTAGTTCTTACATTCAAATCCAGTTTCCAGTTAAACCCAATTTTTGAAATCTGAAAAACTGGCAGTTTGTGTCTCTTGTTTTTTTCGTTAAGCCGAAAGTCATTGATTCAACCCACAATTGTTTTGCACACAATTCCAAAAGTTTCGTTTGAACATCTTTACTACTTGTAATGTGTTTTCCCCTTGGATCAGGAGCTCATAGCTTTGGGTCTGTCTAACTCCATCGGAGGCTTGTTCAAGTGCTTTGCTATCAGCTGCTCTATGTCTCGCACTATGGTGCAGGTCAGCACAGGGGGGAAGTCACAGGTGAGAACATTAACAAAATAAAAACTGACATTTCCTTTTACACCTATCTCTTCCTAACTTGTCTGAATAGATGGATTGATTTTGTGACAAAACAAAAGAACAAGTAAACCTGATTATAATTTTAACTGTAGTGTTGTTTATTATTATATTTAAAGTTAATATTTTTAAATACACTAAATTTTTAGATTCATCATTAAAAATGTGTAATTACAAATATGTTAAATACATGAAACAAGTTTACTTAAGTGTGTCAAAAAACAACTTACACTGTAAAAAATATTTTCATGATTTGTAATCACAAGATATTTTCTTTTGTCAAATCAACTTAAATTATTTATGTAGTTCAGATAACATAATATTTTGAGTTTCTGATGCTTAAATCAATCTCCTTCATTGTATTAACTCAATTTTTCCAGTTCAATGAACTTCAAATTTTAAGGCAACCAGGTTACTTCATTTTTTACGTTAAACACTATTTTTTTTACAGTGTATAATTTATTTTAATTTAATTGCATAAAACATGCAATTAAGTGTCCAAAATGTTATCTATGTAATTGGTCTACTTTTTAAAGCTAGACTGTAAAAAATGATGTTTATGATTTGTTGAAAAGAAATCTTAGATATGTGGTTCAGATAACATAATATTTTTATTTTCTATTTATTAGACCAATCTCCGTTGTATTAACTCAAAATTTTAATTTCAATGAACTCATAATTTTAAGGCATCCAAGTAACTTTTTTTTTTAAGTTAAACCAACAATTATTGTTTATACGCTAAAATGTACTTCTTTTTCACAAGGGGATGGTTCATTCAATCAATCGATATTTGAATTCGATTTAATTGTAGAGTAAACGTTAAAATTGAATCCTCTGTCAAACTTTCAGGTGGCTGGAGCAGTTTCTGCTCTTGTAATTCTGGTGATCTTGTTAAAGATTGGAGAACTCTTTGAAGAGCTGCCAAAGGTTAGTACACTATTTCAGATATTTTGTGGGCCTGTCATGAATATTCATAGTATAAGATATCTGCTGAAGTCATGAATAATGACTGGATGTGTCCAATTATATCAAGACAAATTGTTGATGTGTTCGCTGGTTTCTTTAGGCAGTGCTGGCTGCTATAATCTACGTAAACCTGCAAGGCATGATGAAGCAGTTTGGAGACATCTGCTCTCTCTGGAGGACCAATAAAGTGGATATGGTGAGAGAGAACGAGGAGGAGAAAGCCAAGCTTATGCAACACATTCAAAATAGACCTATATTTAAACAAAATAAGACTGCGAGCAAAAAGGAGTGAATAGAGTGACAGAAAGAAAGAGAGATCTGAATTGACGGTTGTATTATTGTGTCTATCGCTTGTTTGTTTAGGTGGTGTGGGTGATGACTTTAATCTTGACAGTGTTGTTCAATCCTGATTTGGGACTGGCTGCATCTATCGCTTTCTCCATTCTCACTGTCGTCTTCAGAACTCAGCTGTGAGTGACAGAAATGGAACCACACAGACAAAGCCTAAATAATTCACAAACGCACCATATTCCCATAATCCTAAACCCTAAATGACTAAACTACAGTACATACATGTGCACCATTTGAATAATTAAATGAGAATGTAAAACTGGTTAACTTCTGTTAGTCTCCTGTTTCACTTTACACTGTTGAAGATCCCAAGAGAAGCTTTTTCAAATGTCCTATTTTGTTTCCTTAGCTTGGCCATATAATGAAAGTCCTGTTCTTGACAGCAGTTGCTTATAAACTCTCCATCTGTCCCTCTTTGTTTTGTTTGCTTTCTTTTCCTTCAATACCCGTTTCTTCTCCTTACAACAGCCCGAAATACTCTCTCCTTGGCCAGGTTCCTGGCACTGACATCTACAGACCAGTAGAGGACTACAATCAGGTGAACATGACCATGACACCAACACCCAAACATTATTCCAATTCATTTCAACTGATTCTTTAGTTTTGATCCTGTAATATTTGAAACAGCAGAGGTGTTGTTGCACAATTATCAAATGGTTAAGATGTATTAAGGGCATAGTTCATTCTAAAATTTCTCATGAAACTGCCTGGCACTCATGGTTAAAAGAAAAACCTGAATTACAGCATACTTTCTGAAACACCTGCTCTTCCATTTATACATATCTGATAAATCAATGACCTGTAACTTCGCAAGAACATGACGCACAGTAATAGTTTGACTTGTTGCAGTGGCATTCTTTTAGATTCTTAACAAGGAAGCGTTTGAATGTGTGGGTGTTGTAGTTTCATTTGTCAATTATGTAACATATTGGTGCATACCTAGTGTATGTATAATAAATAGTATTTATAGAGTATCTAAAATTGGTTTCGTGTGAATGTCGCAGGTGATCAGGAATATAAAGTGGTCAGTTTGTTGTAGTGCCATTAAAACTTTATTTTGAAATTCCAATTCCATATGAAATGTAATTGACCATAAGTTACACAGTCTTTGACCTTTAGCAAAAGATTTTTTTTAATTGACTCAAGAGATAAATATTCAGCCAATAAACAACTATTCCATCAGCATCTGATGATTGGTATTTGTTTTCAGGATTTTCTGTTCTGGTGTCTCTTAGAGCTTTAGTCAGAAGGCATTACATTTACTTTGGTTCAGTTGTATTTGTATGCGTAAATAACTTTGATAATTTGAGAAAATCATGAAATATTGCTTGGCAAATTTTGAGAATCCAAATCATTTCGATTTTTTTTTCACTGTCTGTTTTACTTACAGGTGAAGGAGATTCCTGGTATTATGATTTTCCGTTCATCTGCAACATTGTACTTTGCCAACGCTGAAATGTACATCGATGCACTCTATGAGAAGGTAGACATGAGCAAACCATACTTCCACATATACTCTGACACATATTTATTCACACACATTTACAATACATAAATAGCATTTACAAGACTGTAAACAATTATATGATCTACAATTTAAGACAACTTATGTTTTTACATTGCTTTAACTTGTCAAAGTAAGTAAGGGTAATCATCCCAAACATACAATCCAACATAAACATGCACTGTGAGGTTATACCAAACAAGCTATTGTACATATAACAAATGCTCAGTTCAGGATTTTCATGCACTAAAAATAAATGTGCGTTGTCCAGACTGGGGTAGACGTGGCTAAACTTCTCTCACACAAGAAAAAATTGGAGGCAAAAAGACTCCGAAAAGAAAAGAAAGCCGCAAAGAAGGCGAAGAAAGAGGCCAAGAAAAGAGCTAAAGAAGCCGCCGTTCAAGCTACTAAGGTCTGCATTTGAAGAGACTGTGTGTTAGCATGTGGGTGTGTGAGATAATGTGTGTTTGAGTATTCTGACTGTGCCAGTCGTCTGCTTTAAACCAGGGAGAGGATGTGCAGTTTTCGGACACAGATGAAAGCGGGGAGGAGCCAGAGTTGTCGCACACAGGGGCAAATGGGGATGTTCATGAGATGTCATTCAAAGAGCCAAAGGATGTAGTAACTGTGGAGGCGGGGCCTGACTCCGACACTGACACTACGCTCCCACAGGCCATCATTCTTGACCTGAGTCCAGTCAACTTCCTGGATACAGTTGCCGTGAAAACTATACGCAATGTGAGACACAATCTGTACTCATTAACGACTTATGAATGTGTTATGTGTTTTAACTCTGTTGAAACTCTGTTTAATGGCAGATCTATAAAGATTATGGAGAGGCTGGTGTACAGGTGTACTTATGTGGCTGCCAGAGTGAGTGATTTCAAAGGCTTATTTTTGCAATGATTCTATAGAAGAACCATTTTGGGTTCCCCAAACAATCTTTTAGTGCATCCATTTTTTCTTTTTGTGAAAACATTATAATGATCGAAACCACTTTTTCCACTGTAAATAACCTTTTGTTCTATGGAAAGGTTTTGTGGATGTTAAAGGGTTAGTTCACCCAAAAAAAATGAAAATTATGTCATTAATGACTCTTCATGTCGTCCCAAGCCTGTAAGACTTTCATCTTCGGAACACAGTTAAAGATATTTAACTAGTCTGAGAGTTTTCTGTCCCTCCATTGAAAATGTATGTACTATATACTGTCCTTGTCCAGAAAGTAAATAAAGAGGGTGGGTTAGTTAGAATTTTTTGAAGCATTGAAAATACATTTTAGTCCAAAAATAACAAAAACTATGACTTTATTCAGCATTGTATTGTCTTCCATTTGTGTTCCGCGTTCAGTGCCACTGATGATGTAAGACACTGCTGATGTGTTATCGGTGTGCCCAAGCTTCGCTCACAGTCTGAGGGAGACGCACGCTGTAAACAAAACAATCTTCGCAAACATGTCTAAGGATTTCGACACAGAGGAAGATTTGTGTGTTTTTGCCCAGCCGTATTTATTTGAACCCAAATACACGGACGCACCAGATACACGTCAGCAGCGTCTGACATCATCAGCGTCACTGAACGTGGATTGACAACAGAACCGGAAGACAATACAATGCTGAATAAAGTTGTAGTTTTTGGACCAAAATGTATTTTCGATGCTTCAAAACATTCTAACTAACCCACTGATGTCACATGGACATTGATGATGTCTTTATTTACTTTCTGGACAAGGACAGTGTACCGTAGTTTTCAATGGAGGGGCAGAAAGCTCTCGGACCAAATCTAAAATATCTTAAACTGTCTTCCGAAGATGAACGGTAATTTTCATTTTTGGGTGAACCAACCCTTTAAAGGTGGAACTATGCCAATAAAGGACCTTTATTTTTAAGAGTGTACTCCTCTATGTCATGTGTTCCCTTTGTTGTCTTCATTATGTCTGAATACACACACCTGAACACTGAGCATGCATGTCAAGATTGTCATCACTGATTGTAATCTCTCTCCCTCTTTCAGGAGGCGTTGTAGAGAGTATGGAGAATGGTGATTTCTTCAATGAGAAACTAACAAAATCGATTCTCTTCTCATCGGTACATGACGCCGTTCTTTATTGCCAGCAAGAAAACAGCGAGGAGGTACAGTACATCCTTATCTCTCACACACATACCCAAATGTCAGAGGTTTCCTAATCGTAATCAGACATGTGCTGAGTGTTGGTGGCCCAGACAGTATTTAGAAATAAACATGCATGAATAAACTTAATTTCTTGCCTTTCTTCTTTTACAGGTTTTGCAGGGAACACATTTGTAAATCCAAACACCAAACAGCATACGGAAAACACCCCAGAACACAATTGTTATTTACACAAATAGTATTTGTTTTTAGATTGTTATTTATTGTGTATTTCATCTTGGGGAAGAAAAAAAGTAAAGGAGATGTTTTGGTGATAATTTGTTTTTAAAAAATAATAATCACTATTTAATGTGAAATGTCTAAGAATGTGAGAATCTGCCATTGAGTTGTATTGTGCAAGTAAAGTGTAGATCAACTTTTGTAATGGAAAAAAACAAAACAAAAAACAAAGCAATTCTTGACAGGCTATTCCGGGTCATGGCACTGTAGAGTTCCTGGTACATTTATGACACTGAAATATTACACATGAATGTAAACTAAGTTTCTCACAAAATAATTACTGGAAAGCTTTAATATACATTATACAATATTTTAGCAATTATATTACAGTTGAAATGCTTGGGGTCAGTAAAGACATTTCAACATTTCATTTTTAAATAAATGCTGTTCTTTTGAACTTTCGATATTAATCAAAGAATTTAGGAGACTGCAAATGATGCTGAAAAGTCAGCTTGGCCATCACAGGAATAAAGTTATTTTTAAGTGTAATAATATTTCACAATATTACAGCATTTTTGATCAAAGACATGCAACTTTGGAAGAAAATTATTTGAAATACATACAAATACAAATTTACCCACCCCAAACTTTTGATCGGTAGCCTATTGTAATTACCATATAAAATTCAGTTTATGTATTTAGTGTGTATAAGCTATGTATGCTATATATGTGTAACCTTTTGTATGCATGTGAATTTAGAATCAGTGTAACTTAAATAAACAGTCATTTTCTTATTCTTCTGGTGAAATTGTTAGTCAATTATATCTGCTATGTTATACTATCAGTAATTTTGGTTCTGACTAAAGAATTCAACAAAAATTTCTAAACAAGAAATAGTTTTCATGTATGAAGACACATTCAGAGAGTTCAAAAATGGTGAGTTTATGTAAATGTATAGGTCTTATAACAAGTTTAAGAGAAACTGGTCTGAACATTCTAGCATAAGCCCAAAACTGACAGGTCATGGAACCTGCTCAACCAGCAGCAGTGCATTGTTTCAAGAGTACACCTTTATTGTGGCCAATGAACAAGCGGAGTGAAATGGACTTGGACAAAAAGGTGAAGAAAGAATAGGCCTATGTGTATTGATCACGACATCAAGTCTTGTAAAACAACAACAAAAACAACAACAACTGTAGTACAATAAGTGAACAATCTCATATTTTAATTTTAGCTCTTAGATTTATTGAAAGACAGTTGACACCCAGATTAATGAGTATAATTTAGCAGTAACGAACGAAAGAAAAAGCGTGCGTGCGTGCGTGCGTGCGTGAGGGAGAGAGAGAGAGAGAGTTTCTGTGCGTGTGTTTCTGTGTGTATGTGTTGGCGGGTTCTCACACAGCTCCCCTTTCCTTCTTTCTCCTCCCATCAGGCGGCCGTTCAGCATCTGTGGTGTGTGCGGATCAGAGTTGGAGACCAGTGCGAAAAACAGCAGCAGACTGAGCGCCGCTGTCAACCATCGGCTCCGGTATAACCGGACCACTGACTGGAAAAGTTGACTTGATTTCTGTCTCCAGCATTCCGTCTGTAGCAGGTACAGGTAAGTCCCTGGTTGGATTTGTTATTTGATATCTAGTAAATGTTTATATTAAACATGAGGGAGTCACCTTTGCCAAGTATCCTATATAGGCAGGCCAACTACTTGATCAGAGCCGCGCATCGAGTCACGCGAATTCATAGGGTAATCCCTTAAACCATCAGTGATTAGGGATTGAAAACAGTTGTTTTATATCATCCAATTGTTTCCAAGCTTAAATGTATGATCAATTGTGTTTTTTATGCATAGGCTATAACAACAACAAAAAAATAATAATAATAATTTAGCGCCACTTAAAAAGTGTAGCTACTGTTGACGATAATCAATAGGCCTATATATTATTATATTATTATTAGTATAGCCTATATGGTAACATTTTACGGATATTTACTGTCTGTGGAACATTTGTACAAATTAAAAGAAAGAAACAAAAAGTCAATTTAGATGGCAAATGGATGTTGTGCAAATAGCCTAAAGGCATTCATAATTCATATGAACTATTCATTAGAAGCCTAGCCTATGACAGAAAATCGGTTTGGTGACATTTTTATAGAATCTTCACTTAGTCAGCTGAGAAACTCGTTACATTTTGAACTTAGTAGGCCTAGGCTATTGAGACAAAATAGATGAGCTGTGAAAATAAAAAGTCCATTAAGATGGCAAACATGTAAATATAACGACATTAATAAATAGCTATTATTAATAATAGAATATTCACAACGTTATGTTTGTATTGTGTCACTGCACAGTTTTAGACATTATTCTGTCAAATTAATAGGCTAATAGGTTATGCATGATTAGCTATAGCCTATGTAAACGGTTAATAATTTTCTCGTTAGCAAAAACAGCAGCTTAATTGGTCGAGAACTATTTATGATTATGCACAAAAGCACGGGTGTCCTGTCATTTGTGTTTCTCCGAGCTGAACGATGGACATATTTGTCTATGGAGGTCTATATAAATCAATCTGTGCTGGCCTTGATTCTCCATCGACCCAAATACATTGGCTCGAATTAATTCATTGGCAGCTTCTCATTCTGTCGCTCTTGACACTCTGTCACAACCATTCCGCCGCAGTGCGCGTGCTATTTTTGCTTCTTTGTAACGTTACACTAGCTTACAGGAAACTGCCCAACGCGATGACAATAGCCTTTCTTTGAACCGTCGGTTTATTTCAAAGTGCGCGCGCGTGCACGTACGAATACTGCGAAGGGTTCAGGACAGTCCGTGTTATCTCTCCGGTCCTGACGTCAGCGACTGTAATTGGAAACACATACCGGTCGCTGTAGCTTACTGTGCGGTCGGTGCACCAGATGAATGAAATTTCCGGAATGCATATGTTAGCCACCTGCCTGTTAGTCGCCGCTGTTTCATACTGGTACAGCAGTGAGCTTTTGACAGCGCTCCAGTGGCGGTTCTACCTTGAATTACGCCCAGGGCGAGACCCCCTTTGAGCGCCCCCCCCCCCAAAAAAAAAAAAAAAAAAAAAAAACAACAACAATAAACAATAAATTTACATTCCGTTCCTTTGAAGAAAAAAAGTTAATATAATCCAGTTATTTTGCTAGATTTTTCTAACTTTAAAGGGAAGAAGTAACCATTAGCACATTGGCCTTGAATTATATGCATGCCACACTTTGAGTTTTGACTAGTTAAACTATACTTTGTCATGATGGAGTTTTTAAAAGTAAAAGGGTCAGAGAGTTACTTATTTAGTAACACTATACTTATCTCTTAAATAATTTTGAACAGCTCTCATATTAACAACTATCCAAACTAGACCTAAAATAGCTTTTGTAGCCCTATGCCACTCTTAAAATGTCAGAGAAAAGGACAGAATCAGAGATTATTTAGAAAATTGAACTTTGAATATTATAGGCTACAGTAAAAACTCATAAAGTTGATCATTATGTAAATTATTTTCATTTCATGAATATTGACCAACATGATCACATACACAGAATCTTGTTCAAAAAAAGCCCAATACACAATGAAATCAATTCACCAAGTTAATAACATTAAAGATTTGTTTTAAATGAGTGTCTTTTACCTATACTAAACTTGAAGGTTAAGCTTAACACAAAAAAGATTTTATAAAAATACCTCATATTTCAGCATTTAAATCATCTCTATAAAAAGAATACATCAATAAAGATACATTCCTGACATTTATAATGCACAGTAGCTTATCTTTATTAATAGTAAAATTCGGTCCAATTTCCCCATGGCTGTCGTTCCTATACAACTATGCACTGCGCTCTCCACAATGACAAAGAAGTTTTAGTAATGTATTTCCACCACAGAAAAACGCTTGCTGAAGCTCTGCTAAAAGATTTATTTACGGAGAAGAGAAAAAACACCCAAGTGTTTGGGTGCACGTGCACTTCCATACTGAAAAGTTTATGAGCGCGCCTCCCGCGAGCGCGCAATGAGCGCGCTTCCCGTGCGCCTAATCGCCTATTTGAGGTAATGACCTCGAGCGCGCAAAAGACGCGATACGTGAACTTATCAAGAGACCCCCTTGACATCGCTTCTGTGCGTGGCACCTTCTCAGCAAGCAGGGGCGCCATTGCCAATAATTGATTCGAAATTATGAAAAATAGAAAACCTTCGCGGCACCGAGGATATTTTTTTTAACTGCTCGTGCCGCCCCCCATGTGACATGAAGAAATGCCGCCCCGGGCGACTGCCCGGTTCGCCCGTGCCTAGAACCGCTACTGCAGCGCTCCGTCTGTTTGTTTCAGACTCAGTCCTCAGCGGGGACATGCCGGAACCCGAAGGGACTCGTCGGTCACCACAAGGTGTCCCTTACACCGAACTGCCGCACATCGTCAACGCCGACGAGCTGCATTTGTTCTGCCGTTACTGGGAGCCCGACAGTCCGCCGAAGTAAGTGCATGACAACAGACACAGAGATTAGGTCAGGCCTCCTGGGACAAAGTGAATTATCCATCCCTACGTTACGGGTAAAGCAGAACGCGAAGCTGAAACGTTGCTCATTTTAACTTGCAATTCATTCACTCATCTAAACTAAACAGGCAAATAGGCTATAACAGCGCAGGTTCATACTGCAGTAAACGTTAGTTGGTTGATTGCGGTTTCCCGCAGAATTCCTCTTTTTAACACAAGATAAAAGAACTGTTGGCCAACTCACGTGATGTCTAAGTTGGCAAGAGAGGAAATAGACGAAGGAAGTATCTTTTAACACCCCCTCTCAATATATATATATATATATATATATATATATATATATATATATATATATATATATATATATATATATATATATATGTTAGCTATGCTAAATAAAAATATTGCACACACGAACTCACCAAATAATTCAGTAGGCTAGCCTATGTGTTTTTACTCAAATAAAAAAATGATTTATGATAAAAATAAATAAATAAAATGCTGTTGCAAATGTATCTTTAACTATGTTGTCATATGAAGATGTCAGGCTAATGTTTAATGATTTAAAAGGTTAGTTCATCCAAAACCAAAAATTATGTAAGTAATTACTCAACCCCATGTTGTTCCAAGTTCATGTAAGACTTCATCTTTGGAACACAAATTATTAAATTAAGATATTTTTGATGAAATCTAAGAGCTGTCTCACTCCTCCATAGGCTTCTATGTTATTGAAACTTTTATGAAACTTTTATTCTAGTTTTTTTTTTTTTACACAAAAAGTCTGCATCCAGTGGACAGTTTACTATCCCCTGAGGCCATAGGAGAGGAAATTGTGATTGATACTGACATGACAACATGAAGAATATAGTATGTCCATTACATTCTGGACTTTTCAAATATTCACTAATTAAGTACTTATGAGCTACTCCGGGAGAACGCAATTTCAGAAGCAGCACGGCTCCTTTTTTAATGAATCAGTACAAGAAATATACGCATGAATTGGGCTACATTGGTTGCATTTTATCCCACTGAAAAATGAACAGCACTTTGGAGAAATTACATTGTTGATGTAAACTGTCATTAAATGAAGACTCCAGACATATCACTCTTCTAGAAAAAGCTGTTTTATTTTACATATCCAGTCGGTTCCTCATTGGCTCTGCCCTGCTGACATGACTTGTCATACAATTGTCGGACTTAATAATAAAATGTTTACTTAATTGAGAATTTACATCATAAACAGGCAGTGCCTGCTTTCACTCACACTGGTTTTCAAGTGATGTAAAGTCAGTTTCTCATAAACATTGTCTTGTTAAAAGAATATACTGTCCTAAATAACTCTGGTTAAAGTGAACGAGAGAGCGACCCACTCAGTATCTATGCGGTGAATGCTGAAGAAAATGTCTTGGTTTCCATGCAGAATTTGGGTCGAAAGCCCCTGCTCATGGCCTCTTTATGACCACTTATAGACACACACACAGTAATTGTAAAATAGGTCATTTTGAGAATGTGCTTTTGAGGATATCTTACTGCACCCATTCAGGCAGTTGTATGTCTGTGTGTGTCATGCTTATGTCAAACAGGTTAAACTCTGTTACAGAGCTGTTGTTTTACCATCAGCTATTCACCCTGAAGTAGTCTTAGTGTAGCCCAGGGGAGCATGCCGTTACCATAGTTACTACCTCTTTCCCTCTCTCAGACTAATTTGATCTCTGTGAGTGTATATGACGAGAGAAAGAGACAGAGAGAGAGAGTGTGTGTGTATCTGTACAGGCTCATGTGCATAATAAATAACAGTGAACTGGTAAACCACAAACCATGTGATCCTCAGTTAAATGTTATAAAACCCCAAATATTTTGTTTTGGAATGTGGAAGATGTAGCATTTCCCATGTGACTGAATGTGATTGATTCAGAGCCAATAACGTCTACACTCTTCAGCCATCAGACATATTTATATCAAACATCCGAAGGAACGCTATCAGGATCCCCTTTAGTGCTGTACTATTTCATTCTGTTTATGGTGAAATATTCAGCCTGTATGATCGCATAGGGCTCTACTGCATGGACTCATTCAGCAATAAATTGATCCAATATGAGTTGTTTTATTTTATGTAACAGCATCCAAATGGTCAAATAATGAAAACTTTTATCCCACCTGACAAGATAATGTTTAGACTCTGCTCTTGGAGAGTTTATATAGTATATACTCTATATCAGCTCTTTTCAAACTTTTTGATGCCAGTAACCCTGTGAGTAAAAAAATATATATATTACATTTACATGTATGCATTTATCAGACTCTTTTATGCAATGCAACTTACAAAAGAACAAAATCAATTTGTCGAAATATATCCAAAAATATTCATAATATACAATGCCAGGTTTATTTGAAAACTTAGGAAGCAGGATAGAGAAGAGAAAAAAAATGCAGTGAAGAAATTGAAGGGTTGTGTGTGTTATTAATATAAATGTTTGATATTATAATACAACACAATTATACAGTTGTTACAAAACATTTAATTAGCCAACATTAAAGGGTTAGTTCACACCAAAATGACTCTCACCCTCAAGCCATCCTAGATGTAAATGACTTTCTTCTTTCAGCAAAACACAATTGGAGTTATATAAAAAAATGTACTTGCTCTTTCATGCCTTATAAGGTGAGTGAATAGTAGGATTTGAAGCCCCAAAAAAGAGCATCCATCCATCATTAAAGTAATCCATACGGCTCCATGGGTTTAATAAAAGCGTTCTGAAGCGAAAAATATCCATATTTATAATTTTATAATCTCGAATCAAAGGCTGTGTCTAACATTGTATAATTATTAATTTCTTTATGACTTCTAAAAAGAATATTCTGTATAGTATGAATGTGTGTAGTATGAATGTAATTTGCCATGTTGTCATTATCATGCAAGTCGATTTTCTATCATGTCGATTCGATCATGTTAAGTCGATCATGCAAGCCGAATAATGAATTCTGACCCGACACATGACGTATTGACGAACACTGAAGCTCAGAGGATAGATCAAAACAATACACTGCTCACGAATTAGAAGTCTAAAACGAGAATTTTTAAAGAGAAATGTCAAGAAATGCTTGAGTTTGTTGCCCAGCTCTATTTGTTTGAACAAACTTATACTCTTACCTAAGATTACGTTACTCCTACACCGGAACTCAGCTCTGTCGCAATCGCACGGACGGACGTTACCAAAAGCGAGTGATTACCGTTTATAAAGTTATAATTATGGATAATTTTTTCTTTGGTTAAGAAGGCCTTCATTAACCAGCTTGAGCCATATGATTACCTTTTACTCTTTTTTTTGGGCTTTTAAAATAAATTAGGCTTTTATATTGTAATTCTATCTGGTAAATGTGAATTAATGAAAGCATCATTATGTTAATATCTTAAATGAACATGCAATGACAGGCCTAAAAGTACATTTTATAAAACTTTTTCTCACAAATTTGTTACGACCTTCTAGCACTCGCTTGCACCCAGGTGACTTCAAACCAACCTTTGTAAGTAAACATAAACGTAGTAAGGTTGTCTGTTGGAAGTTGAAATTCCACTTAAAAGAATTGTAATGGCAGATGTGAGCAGCTGAAGTAACAAACTGTTCACAACAAATTCAGCAGTTCACTTTCAGAAGAATGCCTCTGTTCACAGTCCAGACATCATCTCACACTGCCTCTTTACAGTCCCTTACATGTTCATGTCCAGTGATGCTGCCAGATGCAACAAGAGAAACAGGAAGTGGGTGAAAGTTGAAAAGACCACAGTAGCTCATTGTATGACCCCTGTAATGATTGACAGATCGCTCAATAGATAATCTGGGCATTGAACCCATGCAAAGTGAAGTGAAACACACTCTTACACTGTCTGATAATTGGGTCATGCCAGTCAGCGTGTTTCATTCTCTAGTGTCTAATGGCATTTGGAGAAGAATTCCTTTACCAAACATGGATATTTATACAGCTGCCAGTGCAATGCCAAAAGACACACACAAATTCGGCCCTCGCTAGCGTAGCCAAAAACTGTACGTGCACACAGAATTTCATTATCTATTTATCTCAATTCTGCTTTGATGTTTGTTGCTTTGTAGATCCGTTTTGGAATTCCAAAGACGTGCACACACACACACATAGCAAATACACACAGTAGTCTCTCTGTCTGCCTCGCAAACTCCATTCCCAGGGTTCAAGGACTAAAACCTTTTAATCTGAAGATGATCATGACTACAAACACATACAAACGTTTCCATTTTATCTCACACCAGCAGCTCTTAGATAGAGTGAATTTCTGTGTATGATAGGGAAATGAATTGAAATATTAGCAGATTCTGCAAATAGAAGTAAACTTACGCACTCTTAGTCCTCTGAGACCATGTGAGCCCATTATACATTTACAAAGACTCTTTTTGTTACTGATTAGAGGCTGCTTTGAGGTCATAACAAAATCTGCAACAGTGTAGACCTATTAAATCTAGATTCCCCATCTCCCTCCTTCATCTCTTTCTGTCTTATTTTGTCTATGTTTTAGTTTTTTTTGTGAGATACTAATGAGTGTATTTTGTTATTCTGGTGCGAGACGTAGGATGTGTCTGTAATGTATTTCACTTTGGGAACTGAGAAACAGTTCTGAATAATATCAGTAAGACTTTCGCTTCCATTAACGGTTCTTGCACGTACATTTCCCACCGATGCGGATGCAGACTACTTAACAATCGCAAGAAAACGGCCGGGTCATCCATCGAAATTGGGTCTCCATTAGGACCCCAAGTGATCTCTTTGGCTTAAAGGGATACTCCACTTTTTTTTGGAAATAGGCTAATTTGACCACTCCCCCAGAGTTAAACAGTTGAGTTTTACCGTTTTCAAATCCATTCAGCCGATTTTCTGATATTTAGAAGAATATCAGTAACCAGACAGTTTCTGGTCTCATTGACTTCCATAGTAGGAAAAAATATATACTATGGAAGTCAATGAGACCAGAAACTGTCTGGTTACTGATATTCTTCTAAATATATATATATAAAAAAACACAAACAGCTGAATACATTCGAAAACGGTAAAACCTAGCTGTTTAACTCTAGGGGAGTGGTCAAATGAGCCTATTTCCCAAAAAAGTGGAGTATCCCTTTAATGAACTTTTAATGGGTGCTCTCTTTAGTGCCTGATTTTAATTGTTGGGATATGTCACTTGAACTACATTATAATGACCAATAATGCACTTTTTCAATATCAGTTCAATATTTCAAGATTAATGTAATACTTCAGTTATTTGTTTAACAGTTTATCAAGTGAAAAAATTGCATTTTTTAATTGTGCAATATATAGTAAGCAATTAAATATATATCAATATCGTTTGTGTGTATTTAGTAGCATACAGTTAATAGCAGATAGTTGAGGGAAACCGATTTCTCATGAACACCTTGCCGCAACAGTTCCACTGAATCTACAACCTGAAACAGACATTGTGACCATTGTTGCTCAATTACAGAGCGAGTGTGAAAATTCATAGTCAAGAGTTCAAACACATAGAACTGTGTAAATCTGTGTATATCCATTTGTTTGTTAAACACATTTTTTGTAAATGTATTTATTGTGGAGGATATCTCCTCATCTAGCAAATGTGTATTTCTCTTAAAGAAACTGTTAAGGAACTGGAGTTGTTTGGAAGAATCTGAACTGAAACCGTTCCATTCCTTATTCAATAATTTGCATTTTTCCTCCCTCAGGGCGCTGGTGTTTATTGCCCATGGAGCAGGAGAGCACTGTGGGGGATATGCTGACATTGCTCACAGTCTGACCCAGCATGGCATTCTGGCGTTCGCCCACGACCACGGTTAGTGGCAGACTCCTAATCAAACTTCTGAAATCCCCAACATACAGATTTGTTGGTTAGCAACGGCACAGCAGTGTTTTGGGTGGTGTAGGAGGGCGTGCTCTTTATGAGGCTGTGAGAGTGTAGGGTGAAAAATGTATTTACGCCCACATTTGATTCCTGGTAATTCATCCACCCTGTTTTCTTGACATTCATAACAGATGTTGTGGGAATGGAGTCATGGACATCCTGGGTTTTGAGTGGGGGATGGAGTTGAGAAATGACAGAAATGAAATTAAACGAGAGAATATAGAATATAGCAGGTGCTATGTGTACAGAATGTTAAAGAGGTTTTGTGGCAGTGCCATGGTAACTAATGATTCACACAGAGAGACAGCAAGCCGCCTTGTGATGAGCAGTTGGGGTTCTGTGAGTGTGTGATTTGACTGTCTGGTATCTCTGTGTGAGTAATTGGTTCTATTGAAATACAACAAACAGAAATCATTACAGTCAGTCTCTCTCTATCTGTTTCTTGATCTCTTTCTGTCTCTCTGCTCCTTTGACAAGCGGTTTCACCTCTCATTATATACAGTATATACACACCACAAGCTTTTCGAAAAATCTATTCTATAAATTTTTTAGTTGTTCCATTATTCATTTTATGTTAATTTGATTAAATGTCATGTCAAAAAAAAAAAAAAATTCCTGAGCTCTTTGTGAGCTGATTGACAGTCCTCTTTTATCTGCTGTTTAAAATGAGAGCTGATGTATAAAGACAGGGGGAAATGAGGGAAAAATAAGTTTGGAGTGTCATTCTCTTTCTCTTTCTGTCTCAGTTGGTCATGGGCAAAGTGAAGGTGAGAGAATGGATATCAAAAACTTCCAGATTTATATCAGAGACTCACTTCAGCACATTGACATCATGAAGGGCCGGTACCCCAAGCTGCCTGTCTTCATCATTGGACACTCAATGGTAACATACACTTTGAAACCATCCCACTATATTTTTCTATAGGCAAACAGAAAACATATGTGTTATGTCTCTTTCTAGCTCCTTTTTGCTTTTTGTTGTGATTAGCATGACACAGTCCTACATTTTCATTGCACAAGCTGTGGCTGAGCTTACTTAAAAGTACAAGACCAATGCAAAATAAATGAGATAAGTAATACAACTATGACATAAAAGAAACATAAATTATATGAATAATAATAACAATAATAACAATGAGTGGTTATACTTTAAGGCAAGAGAACTAAAAACCGCACTTGTATTCCGCTATCTAACAGATTTTAGGCATTTTAATGTTTTATTGTATGATGGATTTTCCCTGAACCTGACTATCCTACAATAATACTCACAGTCGGCCAAGTCTTATACATATACCCTAGGGCGTCTACACATGGACGTCGGCTGAGTACTAAACCTATCCTATACCCTTGCGTGTTTACACGTCGACGTCGGCTGGGTACTAATCCTATAACCCTAGCGTGTCTCCTTTCGACGTCGGCTGGGTACTAATAATTCTAACTTACTTGTTCTTGCTGCGCAGCTTAAATGACAGACAGACTTCAGTAAATGTCCTTCAGATGCTCTTTATTTCAGCTGGGAGTTCTCGAGCAATACTTAACTTCAAAGAAGAAGTACACATGTTTTATATAATAATGCCAGACAAAAAAAATCATCAGGACTAATTATTTCATTGTGACTGATCATGTCACACTCTATCAATATGATTGGTTACATTGTTTAAAAGCAATCCCCATCCCCTCATCATCCTTTGTTAGTGACATCAGCAAACATATCCTATATCCTCAAAAACAGTTTGTAAGGGGTTAACATTTCAGTCAATCACGTCTTAAAGGGATACTCCACTTTTTTTTGTAAATAGGCTTATTTTACAACTCCCTCAGGGTTAAACATTTGGGTTTTACCATTTTCAATCCATTCAGCCAATTTTCTGATATCTAGAAGAATATCAGTAACCAGACAGTTTCTGGTCTCATTGACTTCCATAGTAGGAAAAAAATATATACTATGGAAGTCAATGAGACCAGAAACTCTCTGGTTACTGATATTCTTCTAAATATCAAGTTACATTGACCATGGTTACATTAAGTCAAATGTTTGTTTGTTGGTTTGTTCATATTGAAAGTTCGTCTCATGGCTACATCCTAAATAAAAAGGAACTAAGATTTGTCTTGTTTTATTGTTAGATCTAGAATGGAAAGTTAGTCACCTTAAGACAAAAAAGTGGATGATAGATTTTATCACATGATAGAAATATAAAATATAATTAATAAACGTAATATTATCGATTAAAGTTTCTATGACAACTGTACGTATTGATTTGCATTGTATTGTATTCATGCATTCATGCAGCTCGATTTTAACAACCAAGTTTTCAGCTTATTTGTTTGCATTCTCACAAATATGCAAAGGACTCATATACATATTTACATGTTTCCTACGTTTATATTAAAATTCTTTCCGAGAAGCAGACATCTCAAAAAGATGTAAATATTTTTTGTCTGGAAATTTCTACAAAAACATTTAAATACTATGTTTAATAACTATCCAAAGCCAACTACAACTGTTGATAAAGTCAAAGTAAACTATTTCAGACTGTCTTTCAGACTGACTCACAGGGTGGAGGCCACAGGAAGAACCATTTGCTTTTGCTTTGTTCCATTTCCCATGTTCGGTGCGCGTTAAACCCAAACTATGGATGACTGAATATAAACAAGAATACAGCTGAAAGCTATTTAGTTTTGTTTTTATCCAACGGTTCCTAATAAAACAGACCAGCTGCATACCCAAGAAACTTTTTGAGCCATATAGACTAGAAATGTGTCTGGATGTATCTATACGGTGTAGTGATGGGCATTCTGGTAAAATAAGAAATCCTTCATCTACTGCTAATGCCCATAATGCACCTCTCTCATGTTCCTTCATTGCAGATTATCAATCTAGATAATGTAATATGTTTTTGCTGCTCTCCATCTACCTCACTTTCCTTGAACTTTATTTAATTCTTCCCCTCTTTCTCTTGCTAATCTATTATCTGATGTAACAACAGGCTGTTTGGTCCTTATATAATCAATTACTTAAGTCTTTATAAGAAAATGAAATTATTTTTTACACAATGCTTCCTATAAGGAAATTTACAATCTTGCTACATCCAGTCGTGGGATTGTGTGTGTGAACTTTTCGCTCTCCGTGACCTGAGGAACTGAAGCTACTGGCTAAATAAACATTTGCTTTCCTATCACATTTACATTGGAAAATGCTCAGTGTCATATAATAGTGTGTCATATAAACATGAAAATGTGTGTGTGTGTGAAGGAAAGGCATGTACAGATCAGTGTGTTTTACTCCCAGTGAGGCATCAATTCTAATTTAAAAACAATGACCTCATATAATCAAATCAAAGCAGACCACCTATTTTCTTGATGAAGCTTTAGTGTTAGTGTGCATGCAGTTGTGTTGTCTAAACCGAGTGTGTGTTTGGGTTTGTGTGTCTAGACTAAAAGTGTTTGTGTGTATGTGCGTTACTTTAAACAGACCATTATTGGAGTTTCTTAGAAATGTGGTGGGAACTGCTCTTTAATCTCTCCACCTCTTTTGAATCCTGGCCTCTACTCATGAATATTCATAGATAGGTTCATAATAGAAGCGAGATGAAGAAAGCGGACTTGCAGAGCATCAGAAAATTACAAATCAGGGGCTTCTCACTCAGATTTACTCATGTGTGGAAGTAAACTTGTCATATTTATTATTCAGTGTATTACAGACACAATTTTAATGCAGGGGTTTTCAAACTTTTATATAGGCAGCTATATATTTCATGTATTTAAGACACCGACAATTAAGCATATTATGGCTTTTATATTATTTTGCCATAATATTTTATACCTACTTTGAATGCTGTTAAATGTATAAATATAATTTAATATAATTTTTCTATTTAGAAGTACTATTTTTTTCTTCAATAATCTGTTTTCAATAACATGACAGGGTCTGTTTTTACTACAGGGAGGGGCCATTTCCATTCTGACCGCATGTGAGAGGCCGCAGGATTTTGCAGGTGTGGTTCTCATTGCTCCCATGATTCAAATGAACGCTGAATCTGCAACACCCTTTAAGGTAAAAAGTCAATAAACACAGTATAGTGATGGCAAATTTTTCTTTCTTCCCAATTGTTTGCATTTATATCCATCACAACTGAAACTTAAGGCTGTAAATCAGATCTGCTGCCCCCTACAGTCAGACGGTTAAATGCAATCAAATAACAATAGCTTTTAAATGTCAGCTGTCAAATAACTGCAGAAAAGCTCAGTGTTTTCATCTATTCAATCATAGATGCCTCTCTGTAATGGCATTTAATTCTGTTTTTTTTAGTGCATGTATGTAATCAGTTCCCATCACGTTTCAACTATGAACAAAACATGTTTAAATTGCATGTAACAGAATGTATAGCCTTAGAGTAACAATTGTTTTATCATATAAAATACTCACAGTTCTGTGAAATATTTCTGTGACTTATGGATAAAAAATGTGACTTATGGATAGATTTTTTGAGTATTTTAGGTGTCCAGATACCTTTTTAGGCAACGGTATGTTTAATCAATACAGTGTGAACATTTGCATTTTTACTAGCTGGTTCATTTGTAAATCTGAGAATGTTTCTATGAAGAGTTTTAAATATGTAAATATTTAGTAAATTCAGTCATTCAGTGTCTGATGGAACAGAAATGTCACTGCTGCTTTTAGAAGTTCAGGTGTCTTAAAAAAAACATCTGTGTGTTCTTGGATTCTTTGCAGGTTTTCGTAGCAAAAATTCTGAGCCGTTTGACTCCAAAACTCTCTCTCGGCTCGATCGAGTCAAGATGGGTCTCACGGGATCCCAAACAGGTACAGGAATGTGTGCGAAAGGTCTTCTGTCGAAGTAGGGAAATGTTTATGTGTGTAAATTTCACACTGACAGTTTATGTTTGTATAGGGTAAAGTAGACTATCTGGCAATGTTGTTATGTTATGTAAGGTTTTGAAACAGTATTTACACAGTAAACCTACTCTTTCAGAGTGAGGTACACATACGGGTGAAAACACACATGAATGTAATTTTCTTTGTAGCTTGGCCCTGGAATACTGTCAAATTGACAATAACAGCTTGTGACATTTATTCAGTCATAGTAGACAACATTAACGTCTTACAGTACAATAATACATTTAATTTGAATTGTGAAAGATATTTGATATGCTTAATTGTTCCCTGTTTATGAAGTATAATCTTGAGGAATGAGTTACTGCTATTAATATCATATTTGAAATCCTACATCTTCTCCTCCTTAGGTGGAGGCATATGACACAGATGAGCTAAATTATCACGGAGGGCTGCGCGTCTCATTCGGAATGCAGCTGATGGATGCGGCTTCTCGCATTGAGAGAGAATTACCCAACATCACGTGGCCCTTCTTTATTCTCCATGGCGACGCCGACAAGCTTTGTGACATCAGAGGCTCTCATCTGATGTATAACGAGGTCAAGAGCACTGATAAAAAACTCAAGGTGAATCAAACGTGCATAAACATCGACCAAATTCTGTTATCATTTACTCGCCCTCATGTCTATGTAAACTTCCATGACTTTCTTTCTTCTGTGGAAAACACACAAAAATAATGTGTTTTGTCACTGACTTTAAAAAGCAGTTCTTTTTGTCATCATCCTTGAAAATATGACTTTATGTTCCACATTAGAAAGAATGCCATACAGGTTTGGAATGACATGGGGGTGAGTAACTGATGCAGGAACTATCCCTTTGAACTTGTGAAAACGGTCTGAGCTGTTGTTGTGGCAGTAGATGTTTCGGATATCACAGAGTAACCTGATCCAGATGCACATTCTGTACTCCACAAATAAAAACCACATACCTCCCCCTCCATGTTTCAAAATTCCTACATAAGCCTTGCCTAGTGCATACTAACTCACAAAATCTGTGTGTGTTTCAGGTATATGAAGAAGCCTACCATGCCCTGCATCATGACTTACCCGACACAGTCGAGTCTGTCCTAAAGGAGGTGAGCACCTGGATCCTGGAGAGAATCCCCACCCCTCATGGGTCTTAGCTGTCAATCACCGCATGCACACTTGCCTAAGCCCCGCCCTCTATCAAATCTTTCATCTCTACTGACTAAGGGATGTCTGATTGCACTACATGCCAACTAAACTACCCTCATTAAAATTACCTAGGTGATGCAAGAGGCCTTTGACCTTAAGTTCCAATTACGCTTTAGATTGGCCAGTAAGGGCTTTTTGGGAGTTTATGTTCTGTCAAACTTCAAAGGTATCATCACAACAGGGCATGGTGCCTCTGCAATATACAACACAGCTACAATTTGCTCTTTGTGATGTCCACTGCTCATTAGAGATGCAGTGCTGCCCCCGCTGGACAACAGCAGTACTGCATCCTGCTTTGAGCACAGTTACCAAGGCAACTCAACCATTGCCTATGGCTTGGCAGAAAAAACAAACTGAACCTACAGAATGAGAATATGGTAATGCTTTGAGACATTGAGAGAGCAAAATGTCTGCTGGGCAGTTTTAAAATTGCTCTCGAAGAGATCATTTTTTAGATAATCTCTAACAGACACATCTATGCAGGAGATCACAGATTCCCACATGTACACTATATATAGCCACAATAAGGAGAATTAGAAAAGTTTTTTGGCTTTTATGAGTTTCTTTTGGTGGTTTGACTGTTTCAAACACCCCAGACTGTTCCATTCCTTTGAGTAAAGGGAGAACTGAATATGAATATGAAACCTATTTGCAGCTGATTCTTCCTTGTAGGCTCTGGAATTGTAATATCTCATTCCTTTTATTATAAAAGTGTTACGTTACTAAATTAATATGTTACCGTTGATATTATAGTATGTTCAGAATAGCTTTTGACCTCATTTTACGCCTCAGGGTTCTCATGGGGTTCGTAGCTCTAAACATGAAATTGTAAAAGGTCAGTCGTTCACACCAGCTTAACGTTTAACACGACTGTTTTGATTCTGACAAAGGGGAGTTTTGTTACAGAGATTTTTCTGTTATCTTTCCTGTTAAGGCATTTTATCAATGAATATGGATCAATGAAGTTTTTTTTATCACTGAATGTGGCACATTTTTAATGGAAGCTACACGCAAAAACTTTCTCTTGCTGAATTTTTTATATTGACAAAAAACAGAAGGAAAATGACTGCTATCCGTGACATGGACAGAACTGAAATGCCCAGCACAAGATTGTAAATAGTGTGCATGTTTGTGTATGGGTTTTGGAGGGAGAATATGTAGAGATAGGCTTTATGGATGTCTGTTTCACACGTAAAGTATATTGTCTCTCCATCTCGTCACATGTACATGATATGTAACACATCTAATGAGAGTTTTCAGAAGAACTAAATCTTTATCACTGATAATCCTTTGTGACTTTGACTGTTTCCTAAGGTGAGAGAGCTAGGAGCACGGCTAATATTCTCAAGGACATTATCTTTACATTGGGCAATAACACATTATTCATTTGGATTTGAAGAACTGTCCATTTGAGTCGCTTGCCTTTACTATGACATCTAAAATTCTCTCCTACATTTGCACGGTCCTAGTAAATGGCACATTTAATATACTTTTTTTTCTGAATGTTTGCATAAATTATGTAATATATTAAACAAGGAAATGAAATATATAATGTGATTTAAATAGTAATGAATATGGCCACTTAATAATCTCTGAATTGTAAATTCTATAAAATAATAAATTAGAAATGCTAAATGATATACGTATGGCTTATGTGTATTTATTATTTTTCAAAATGATCCCAGCACTGTGGACTCTTCTTTGTTCAATTGTCTGAGAAAGATTTTTTTTTTCTATTTATTTGTTGATTTATTGATTGACTGATTGATTGGAGTGATTGCATGCATGTGTGTGTTTAAATTATCATAGATTTACAAAGATGTGCAATGACTTGGGTCATATGAGTTATGGTTAAGCCCCTCAGGCTAAGGCATCAAAAATCCCCAAGCTTGTTAAAAGCCCCTTTTATATAATACAACAGAGATTTGTGGCAGCGTCTTTCAGATTTGAGTGCCAGAACTAATTATGCCTGGAAAAAAAATAGTTTGTATAGTCTCCCGTGAAAATTCGCTATAAAGATCTTTTTTAGTAACCCCCGATTTGTTCTAGAAAACTGTCATTTGAAGTCATGCATCTACTCCATGTTCCCCTTGGTGCACATCTGTCCTAGTTTCTCTAACTAGGCAACAGGTGTGTGATTTACTGTCAGTCTTTAGACTGCCATGTGGAATTTGCTGCCTTTTCCCCATTTTTTATTTTTTATTTAAACATGGCCAAATGTGTTAAACACAGCTGAAAAGTTTAATGGTTGCCTTGCTCTGTTCTGTGATGTGCGTTCGTGACTCTCCTATTCAAACTCGTTCATTAAAATGAATGAATCTTTTTGAATGAGTCAACTCTTTCATTTTGTTCGTTGAATGAACCAAATGAGACGAAAAAAGATTTGTTCATTTTGATAAATGAGTTTTAACAGGAGATTCACGAACGCGCATTACGGAACAGAGCAAGGCGATCATTTGAGCTTATAAAACTTAAACTTTGTTATTTTTTTATTAAATGAGCGATCATTTTGCTTGATAAGACCCTTATTCATTGTCTGAACTCGTTTAAAGCCCTTTGAACAGTTTGCAGTTTGCACTGAAACTGTCTTTTGGACCTTGAACCATTTGGTTCCCATTTAAGTTCATTATATAGAGAAAAATCCTGGAATGTTTTCATCAAAAAACTTAATTTATTTTCGACTGAAGAAAGAGAGACATGGATATATCTTAGATGACATGAGGGTGAGTAAATTATCAGCAAAAGTTTTTTTTTTTTTTTTAAGTGAACTACTCCTTTAAGAACTATTGAGGTATTATTACTATGAGCTATTTTTTGCCCCGCAGGGGGCGCATGGGTTCCTCGAGGAAAATAACTGGAGGATTTAAAGGTAGGTTATGTGTGGCCATGGTAACGGCTTTACCTGCGACCTGAATGGAGGAGACCCGAGAATAGGAATAGATCAACTGCTCTATATTTACTGACGGGGAACTCCTCTCCTGGCGTTTGTGTTTCATGAATTGTTAATCAGAAAAAAAAAAAAAAAATGTTTTGCCATGGAGCCCTTCTAGGAATCGACACAGATTGTAGCTTTGCTTTGTGTTTTCAAAGTAGCCTTAATCAAAAGATAAGCTTTTACTTTTGATAATACGTTGTATGGTTGCATACAACGCATTTATAGAATTCATGACTCAAGACCGAAGATTCGTGTAAAATAACCTGTTCCAGAGAGGACTTTATCGATACTTTTGTTCTTTTTTATTCACCTATGTTACAGAGAGTGCTTCCGTATATTTCTCTACGTTCAGCTTTGCTTGAGTTCAGAATTTAGCCCTGAAACCACCCCAGAAGCCTCTTCACCCACTTCCTAAATCTCGCGCACACGCTTCAAAAGGGGTGGAGCTTCGACCTCATGCTGCTCTACGATTGGTCATTTTCGAAGTCCATCAGGGCTTGACGCTCGCTCTCGAACTCTGACCGCGCCCCCGAGGCTCAGCGGCTCGCGGTGGAACAGGAGAGAGTGTCCGCGCCTTCTCAGGAGGCACCAACGGTCTGTTCTTTTTGGAAAAAACAAGAATATTTCAGCTCATTCATGGCGAAATTAGTTTTATTCGACGTTCAGAAACATATTAATTCCGGACCGCGGCTCTGACAACGACAGGCGACGAGAATATCCGCAGCTCTCAGCAGTTGGAGTTTACCGAGGATTTTCACAGCAGTTTCGAGCTTGGAGGCGCGCGAGTGCCGGTGTCGTCGTCTCCGTGGGCGCCTTTTCGTGCTTTCTGGTGACAGCTGACACTTGTCCGATTTCCGAAGACTAGAACGCCTGATCTGTCTCCTCCTGTCTGGTTCACCGGGTGTCCCTGTCAGTGCCGGGCCGCCTGCACACTCACCCCGGCGCGGCCTCGCTCCTTACCGAGTCCCCGGCGACTACACAGCTACCTCCCCGGTACAGCCAGTTACCCACACTCCTCTAAAACACCTGCCGTGTTTAGAACTGCCAAAACAAGTGGATCCCAGGAGGAGAAATAACGGACAAAAGAGACGCGGATCTGTGCGCGGGTGATATAGACAGACAAAGCTGTCATACAACATTTCAACAGATCTCTGAATTTACATATTGAGTTTTTTGGCTTGTTCTCTCGTGCATATCCGTTATTAAGGTATTAGACGACAAAACGTCAGTTATACAAACTAATCACGCGTTGTGCAAAGGCAAGGCCTCGTCTGCTAACTCCGATAGCTAACGTTACATCGCTAACTCCCAGCCTGGGTTTAATCAGCTTCTAATCTTATCAACCGCTCTTTTGACTCTTATTCATCGCTAGTTTTGTTCCATACGACACAATAGCGAAGCTATTTTAATTTATAGTTACTTGTCCAACGCACAGGACGGCATTCCTAGCCAAGAGATCTCTTGAGCTAAAGCAGGAGGAAACAGAGCTGTCAGCCTTTATTTTCTACTACTCTGCCTGATTAACTCCAACCTTGGGAAACAAACCCCCTCGAAGAATCGTATGTGTTGTGCTTGTTTCAGCTGACCTTTGCTACCAAAATTAACTAAGTCCCTCGCGAGCTTCTTGCGCAGCAACCCGCTGCATGCACTGATACGGGAAAGACTTGATTTATATTTTGTACCATAGTTCAGGAGCCATTAGATATCTAGTCAAATATCAGCACAAACCTACTACTGTTTAGCCATGAGTATTGAGATTCCAGTCGGTCTGACGGAGCTGCTTCAAGGCTACACCGTGGAGGTGCTGCGCCAGAGGCCGCCGGACCTGGTGGAGTTTGCCGTGCAGTATTTCACCCGTCTGCGGGACACCAGGAACCAGGACGGGTCCGGGGTCGCCACCGGCAAAACCGGGGGGAAGGGAGTGATGTTTGATGGCGAACCGATGCAGACGGAGTCGAACGGCGATGACGAGGACGAGGACGATGACTCAGACTTTGAGCGTGAGTGCCTTCTTTATTGAATCAGCTTATTACGCTACCTGTAAAAGAGGAAGATATTGCTGCTTGAGTATGTTTTAGTGTATACCGTGTTTGCACGGCTAACAAGGGTATCAGATCTCCCTTGAGATGGGTAACGTGAGGAAAAACCTTATCTAGGCTGTTTCCATGGCACTCGCTCGAGCTCCCATCCAAGCGCTTGATTGACAGAGTGACAAGTGGTGCCCGCACAAGGCATCCCCAGAATGCATGCAAAATTAAGATGGGACACTATGCACGTTTAATAGATTTGCATTAATATTTATGCATTTCTTTTCTTGAATAGAGACGGCTGTGGTGTGTGATCGGTCTAGCGTTGTTAGCTGATTCGTGCTGTATGAATTGCTTGTATGAATGGATGCAGGATGGCCATTGAGAATGCTAACAGGGATTTTTCATAATGGAGAGAGGTGTGCTCGTGCACATCAAAGCAGCCCTTCTTTCCTTTCATGCAGTGCAGAGCGAGCAGCTGCAATACCAGGCAGATTTCACTGGCAGACATGGAAGTCATCATTTGTGAATTAAAACATTCTTTTAAAGAAGTCATTAAGAGAAATCTGAGAGCAGTGAGGAAGAGGTGTGAAAATGGATACAGGGATTGTTACACATTCATTCCTTAATCGCTTAGGCCTATAAGGCTATAATCATATTTCATCGAACCGCACGATATGCAATACTATCTGTGTGGATTGTCTTGTTTATGCTGATTGTTTAATATTTAATTATGTAATTGTTTTTACATCCTCTTACAAAACGGATTGGGGAAATCAGTCCCAACTGTGTGTTAAATCTGATCTCAGATCAGTGAGTGTGAGGGTTTATGTGCTCTTTCAGTGGTTTGAATTTGAGCAGGTACATCATTCTCTTTCCACATCCCAATATTCATACTTCAATGCAAAAATCAGTATGACAGATTATAGTCTGACAGAATATTTACCATATTTGGTTGGACCATTTTAGAGGCCACTTTTAATATGCACAGTAGGCACACAATAGAGAATGACCACTGCGTCCAACAAGATTCTGAAGTGTGCAGCCTGTTTCATATCCCACAATTCTTTGGGAAGCTAACAAGCTTTCAGATTTGAAAGATTGGTAAATTAAGAAAAACTTGAGTGGCTTTTCAAGTGCAAGAGTTGTAGTTACCAAAGTTGTTGTTGTTGTTATTATTGTTGTCACAATTATGGAATTTCTAATTTCGTTACGATAGATATTCACTAGACCACCACAAGTCACACATGCGTGTTCTTGACATGAGAGCAGATGTTGTTGAGTTGAACAGAGATTAATATTTTGTACATAAAGTGGTAAATTGTGATTTTTGCACAAGCAAATCATAAATTTGAGCTTAAACCACTCAAGTGACATGGATTTACCTTAATGATGTCTTTACTACCTTTCTGGGGCTTGAAAGTGGTAGTCGCGTTACGCGTAGGCTGTTAGTGTTAATGGAGCCACAGAAAGCTCTCAGATTGAATTAAAAATATTTTTATTTGTCGTCTGAAGATAAATGAATGTCTTATGGGCTAGCGCAATTAGCTAAGAAAAAGAAGTCAATTTGGTACTTGAGCGGTTTAAGAAGTGGGTTTATGCATGCACCTCTTATGTATATCATCAGTGTGTGCGCTCTTTTGTTGTGATCGCAAAACTGCAGGATGGTATGAGTAAAATTATGTGCAAATGCAATACCCACATTCAGGCCCTGTAACACCAACACTACTCAACCAGAACGCATGAAACGGGTTTATAAGAGTAAACAAGTGTGTGCTGTCAAACTTTAAATTCACCTTCGGAGAGAAGAGAGATTGAGAATGTACAGCTGATATAGGTGTGTCAATACTGCAGGAAAAGAGTATTGGAATCGTTTCAGATATTGACACGTATCGTCGAAATTATCAATATTTTTGACAGTCACTAGTTATTATATGACAGCACCTGAGTAGATTATTTTCACAGCCATTGTTAGGATGTTATAGACCAAAAACTTCTGAGAAAATGGACAGTGCCAAGATGGCTGATTAAATATGAATGCATTTTCAGACAAAGTACAAGTTTGTATTCATCCAGACCAGTGCTGGTAGATCAGTTAATTAGCTCAGAAAGTCATCCACACATCCAATCGTTATCGTGGGATGGGTTCTGCATTAGACGCGTGTTGTTCCATAGCAGACCTTCTGTAAGCTGAGGAATGCAGAGCACGCTTGGGCATGTTTGAAGAGTTAATGCATAGGTAAGACCATCCCACCTTGATCTTTCTTACTTTGCGTCATGCTGTCAAGAAACATCTACACATCCCTGCAGAACTGGCAATGTATCATGCAGAAGTTTGGATGGATTTGATGATGGCTCTTAGACTTGCATACTTTATCATGTACAGTGCTTTATCATGTATATTGTTGGTTTCCGTGAGAATGTAGATACATGCTCATAATTGTTTTTGGGTAAAGAGTATTTAAAAGTTTTGTTAGCAGTTTCTGCTGTTTTGTTGATTAGATGTGTTCTAAACAACTTTTCTGACCATAGGATCGCAAAGCCAGGAGAAACATTTGCAGAAACACGATGGAGTCCGCCTTTGTAATTGTTATGCTTGAAGTTGGCGCAAGCGCTTCTATTTAAAAAAAAAAAATTATTGAAAACATAAGTAAAGATGAAAACAGTCACAATATAGAAACAAAGACACAAGAAAGGGGTACATAACTAATCAGAAAAGATTACGTATCAAATGAAAAGATTAAAAGACTTACATATTTCAATTGTTTTTAAAGCCTTCTTGGTACACAAGTTAGAGATAATCCCAAAGTAATGTTGTTCTTGCAAGCGTTTCTAGCTAAGACCTATGGCGACGTACTCAGTGACGTAATGACATTGTTCCCTGGGTGCTCTAGTCAATGGAAAAACAAACAGGTTCTGAAAAGGTTTGCAAATTGAACCAACTCTGAACCAACTATGAACCAGCACCAGTTCTTTTTTGGTGGAAAACGGGTAATAGAGCACTTGTGTTGAACTGGTTTTTCTCAAAGATGACTGCAGCTGGAGAGTTGAGATGTATAGATTCCGCTATCACGTCTGTTGTAAAAGAAATCAACAGCGCATTCATTTTAAAAGACAAACTGTTAAATGAAAAAAATTGTAATTATATTCCATCAGTCCTTACATTGTCTTCATCAATAATATAATACAATTCAATATATATCCCACATTTCATAGTGCAGTTAATATTAGTAGGCTAACATTACAGTAAATCTGTGGTAAATTATGGGAATTTGTAGAGTGAAAAGTTCCGCTTTTGGCAAATAAACATTATCGAACCTTTATAAAACTGTATATCGTTTTATCAAGAAAAATTATATCGCGATAATTATCGTTTTATTTTCTAGTCCTAAATCAAGGCAATTGTCCATCGGAAAGATGTGTTTTCTGTCCTTCCCACGGGATTCAGCAAAAGTTTATTTTATCAGCTGGCTTCGATGGTCGCTAAGAAGATGGAACGCAATGAAAACCCTGTGGTCATTGTGGTTTCTCCTTTGGTTGCACTCACGGAGGACCAAGTAAAAGAAGCAACACTATTTTTTTTTACTACTACTGTCACTTACTGCATCGCTTTGCTCTGCTTGGTTGTAGGTCTATCCAATTGAGTGCAGAGTTGTTTTAGTTTTTTGTCCTGGTTCACTAAGACATGCCTCATCATAATCAAAACCCTATAGAGCAGTATCAGACTCACATTCTGAATAGAATACGAGTATGACAAAGTCAGAAGACTTAGAAACTGAATTAGAACACCACCATCCTTTCAACCAAATGGCCTCTCTACAAAATCCCTTGCCTGAATGCACATAAAGAATTTCTGATATGCCTCAGGCTGTTAAAGGGACTTTATGTCTGATATCTCTGAAAACAACATAAAAACAAAAAAGCACCCTATATTTACTCTAATAGAAAAGATTTTCTGTAAATTAAAGTGAAATGAATTTAAGTATAAAAGAAGTGTCTGTCTGGAGGATAGTGTACTCTTTGTTGTAAGCAGGATAATCAGAGAGGAAAAGAGCAGTCTGCTTTTTTAAGGACTCAGAGTCATTGTCAGATACAGCCTGCAAATACCCTAACAGGGTGTCAAAGAACCTGTTTGTGCTGCTCCTACCAGTCAAGTTGCCTGTTGTCAGCGTAGGACAGACCATGCAATAATGTTTTTGCGTCATCTCAAACTCAAAATTGAGTGTTAACCTTTTTCACATTGCAGACATACGAAACTAAACCTTGAAAAAGAGAACTGTAGTTTTTTTTCAGGCAGGTAGTATTGTCTCAACCATGATGTGCTATGTCTGAGATAATGTTTTTCAACAGGTGACATTTGGCCCTTCAGTTGAGTTCAAAATTAAATGCACACAACGGAATGACAAACAATGTTTAGATTAGTCGACTAATCGAAAAATTTGTTGAAAGATTAGTCGTTGGTGGCAGCACTAGTTAAAATAATGGCCACCATAAAAGTAACATGAATAATTGTCTTTTCCTTTTCACTAAGAATAAAATTGCACTATATATTTCTTAAGGTGCAGATAAAAAAGAATTCACTGCAGTAGTAAATTCTACTTTTCTACTTGACCTTTTTTGAGTATTAATCCTTTTTCTTTATTTAGAGTTCAGAAAGAAGAAAGGAAATGTTACATGTTTTTGGCTTTACTACAGGTCCAGTCACATATTAAGAATACGCACCAGCAGAGAAAATGCTTAGGTATTGTTTTCCTGTTATGTGTGTATTGTTTGTGTGTTTTGTATGCCTGGGTGTGTCTATCTTTTATTCTTCTTGTTTGAGGTTTCCGATAACAATCTGGACTTTAGTACTTCCTCCTATCTATCTATCAGCAAGACTAACTACCCTGACCCTGTTTGTTCTTCCCACCCTGGTCATTGATTACAGAAGCTGCATTATAGTGTGGTCATAAGAGCTTATGAAGTCTTATCTCAGCAGTTGGTCATACACTTCAGGTAATCATTTCTGCATTTTTAAGTCCTGCACTCGTAGAAAATAAGTTAAGATGAAATTAATTAGGTTTAAGAGTTCATATTGCTAGACGCTTATTGGTTAAACCATCTGTCCAAAAGTGCAACAGGGCTGTTCCCTCTCAAGACATCATGGGTAAGGCCAAAGGTTAGACAGGATGTGGAAGCCCTGCACATTATCTACATTGTTACCTACACTATTTTTGTCTCCAATTAAATCTAATTGTTAATTTCCTCTCTCCTAACCACACAACAGAGTGGGAAACATTGTTCTGATCCCTTTCTCTTGCAAACACACAAGATTACTCCTCAGCCTTTGTAAGATGTTTCCAGGTCAGTCTGATTAGTGGTGGTGGCTCAAGGAGAGGAGGTCATTGGGACAGGAGGAGTGCATCCAATGGGAGAACTCCAATTGCGAGGTGTATGTTTTGATTGGACATGCCTTGACCTTCAACTAGCACCACATAATACCATATCAGCCAATCAGAGACGGGTTAAAAGAACAGACGGGGACCTTGTCCAGTCAGGGTGCAGATTAAGCAGACTGATGGCCTTGTCTAATCAGCGGGAGAGCTGACCTCGCCTGTAATGTTCATATTATGCACACAAACACACATTTGCAGATATTTTAGCCCCACTGAATCCTTGCATATGCTTTTGTGAAGTTTATAGTGTGTTTTTGTGAGTAAATATTTGCTACTGTTGATCATGTCATTCATGCTCTCTCACTGCAAGTAATCTTCTGCCTGTTAGTAAGGGGTTAAAGCCACAGGCACAGTGCTAGACAGATCCACACTACCTTATAAGGGCTAAAGAGAGAGAAAGGGAGAAATGGATCACTGAGAAAGATAGACAAAGTTTTTAGAGAGTAAGGGAAGGGGGGATTCAGACATCAAGATTGATTGCTTACAGCAGGAAGGGAAGAGAGTGTTTTCCTCTTGTTTACAAGTTGTACAGCTGTTTGGGATTTTATTAGTTAGTCGAGCAGCTTTCTACTCCCTTGTGCTTTTGCGAATGTGTGTATAGGGCCTGTTTACACCTGGCCACTTTATGCGTTTTCTCTGATCGGATAGCTATTCGAGATGGATTTAAATCCAAGCACTCAAACCACTTCAGGAGGTGGTTTTAAACGCATTTCTAAAGATATGTGAAAAGTAAAAACGCATCTGGTTATTGAAGCCACATATGTAAATTCTCACGGTAGCTAGATATGACGGTTCTATATGTCGCCACAGATATGACCTGTGGCAAATGAGTAGCTGAGCAAATATCTCTTCAGCAAGCCAACGCACAAACTGCCACAAATGAAACAAAGTTGGCATCTTGAAGCTCATCATAGTAGAGAGAGAATAAATTATCTAACTAGTGCTCATGCCGCTTTCACTCCTATTGTGGTCTTTGATCTTGAAATTAGCTGATGATTAGAGATGACCCGATTGACCGGTGCGTGACCGGAACTGGACGTTTTTCACGTGATTAGCCATGACCGGCCGGTCAGTCTGACATATGCCGATTTTTATGCCGGTCAAATCCACTCGGGCGCTGCAAAATTAACGTCGCGCAACAGAATTTGCATGTCGTGTAGTTCAAGCCTTGTAGTGTGAACGCAGCTTTAGCATCTTGATTGATGCTGTATCGCTTATAATTGATATGGTTGAAATGCTTTAAAAAGCTTTGACTTTCTGCACAAAATTAAGCTCTGGTATAAGTCTTTCTTTGCCGATTAACTCCAGTTTCCCTTAAAAGTTGAACTTGAAAGCAGCATGGATAATAAATTGGCAATGCTAGATTGACAAAATTTGGGGTTTCACATTCCATAGTGAAAAGCGTTAGCTTTTTATCTGATTTTATCAGATTTTTTCCCCTGATTGTGTTCCTCAAAATGAGCAGAACGCTTCATAAACTTGTGATAACAAGCCCCACCCATTTAAAGGGACCCATTTAAATATGATTGGTCAATTTTCATGCTATTTTGAAATTCATCTCTGATTGACTTTCTATGGTTTAGCTCTCTGTAATTAATTTCACTGCTGGACCACCAATCACATTGCTCGCTAAAACGTAGAAAACGGATGTCTACACAACACACTAAATAGGCGGATTTAAAGGGTTTATTTCTTTCAAAAAGTTTTTTTTTTTTATCAAATAATATAAATGTTAATAATATCATACATTTAAATGTTTGGGGTGAGTTAGATTATTATTTTTTAACTATTATTTATTATAATATATTTATAAGAAATGTTTCTCGAGCACTTAATCAGCATATCAGAAAATGACTGAAAAATCAGCTTTTCCATCCCACAAATAAATGGCATTGATTTGTTTTGTGTTATCATAGTTTTGAATAGTTGTTTATGCATGTTGCGTGAGAGAGAAAGCATGAACTGTTTGTAGTTTAGTTGCTGACTCTCACATGACAAGTGATTTTTGCTGCACCATCACAGAGATCTCTCACATTCTGTTTACTCTTAAAATTACTAGTCTCTCTCTCTTTCTCTCTCTCTCTCTCTCTCTTGCTAATATTTACCAGCAATGAGAGAGTGATAAGACTGTGTGTGCATGTGGATATCTAGAATGACATGGAGGGAGATAAGAAGAAAGGACAAATTTCGGGTTTCTGTTGCTTGTAGTTACTATTGCTTTTACTTAAGCTTACAGATTTAAACAAACTTCTAATCCTACAATATTAAAAACAGGCAGGTTTATACATAATTATGTAATACCTCAAATCATATGACTTAATGACTTTTTTTTAAGCAGTCATATTGAAAATGGATGAAAAAGTCCTATAGAAGTAGATTCCAATGGATTATAATTTTTTCCAATCATGTAAAATATTTATATTTCCTATATCTGGATGATATGCGTATGTAGACTACTGTTCAAAAGTTTTGTGTTGGTAAGATATTTTTTTTTATGTTTTTGAAAGAGGTCTCTTATGCTCACCAAGGCAGCATTTATTTGATCAAAAATACAGCTCAACAACTGCAATATTGTGAAATATTACAATTTAATAACATTATTATTTTATATTATATTTTAAAATAAATTTAAAATATTTAAAATTCATTCCTTTGATAGAAAGCTGTATCTAGTTTCTCCAATGTCACATGATCCTTCACAAATCATTCTAATATTCTGATTTGCTGCTTAAGAAACATTTCTTATTATTTTCAATGTTGAAAACAGCTCCTTAATATTTTTGTGGAAATTGTGATAAATTTTTCAGATTCTTTGATGAATAGAAAGTTCAAAAGAACAGCATTTAAAAAAATAATTTAGAATTGTCTTTGCTATCAATTTTGATCTATTTAATGCATCCTTGCTGAATAAAATAATGAATTTAAGGTACCAATATGAATATCGGTTATTATCGTTATCGGCCACAATTTTCACATCGGTGCATCACTATATGATGCTCATGCTATATTAGACTTCAGTGTATCTTGTGTGCTTCTATATTTGTATGCTGCTATATCTCCCCTGAAGCCATACAGCAAACACGCAACTGCAAATGAAATGTGAGAACAATGGTGGTGGGAAAGATTTTCAGTAAATAACGTTATACATTTCAGGACTGTTTGGTTGTTAAGGAACATGATCATTTTGTAATTTTTAAGAGGTTAATGATTAATAGAATTTAAACAACAATCAATTATGGGAAATAAATGTAAATAGTTATTGTGTGTGTGAGAGAGAGAGAAATCCAACCAATTCTACTGACATGAGGGTGAGTAAATGTCAACTTTCATTTCAAAGTAAATTATCCATTAAAGATTCAAATTGGACCGACTTTGTATATTTTAAGAAATATTGCCCTCACCCATATTCTTCCCTTTTCTTCTTCTTCTCTCTCTCTCTCTCTGGTTGTCAAGAGAGAGTGAGTGGGTGTGTATTTGGGGGGGATATTTGTTATAGTCTTCCTAGTATTTTGTTGTCATGGCAACTTTGTCCACTTGAAATCCCCTACACGTGAGGTTGAAGCACCCCATCTCACTATACTTCACGCGCTCATGCACACACTCATTTCTTTGAGTGCTCTCACAACAAGTCTGTGTATTAAGCCGCCTTATCTGGGTATTGCTCACACACAGTGTTAAGTAATTTGCAAAGAGGTGTAAATCTGAATGCTTGCTTAAGTGTGAATGCACATAATTCGGTGGCATTTAACGTGAGCATGTGTTGAGTTAATTGCTATAAGAATGTGTTTAAATATGATCATACGTTTAGGTTTGTAAAAATCTGTGTTTGTTATAGAGCTAGCTACAGGTTATGAGCAGAACTAGCTCATTTTAAATTAGCTCTTTGCTAATTTTACACCAAAGAGTTAATGGAGTGATGGATTGTAACAGTGCCATGGGAAAGGAGGAGGGGGGGGGTGCGCAGACCTGCAGGGCTCCTGAGAGTCGTGCTAGTGCACTCAGTTGTGATCGTACACACATAATTGCAATCTCCTGAAACTGGTACAGCCTGTAGGACAGGCCTTTTACTGACCTTACTGAATATTTAACACGCCCACACAGTTACTGAAGGGCATATGTGAAATTTAGAGACTAAATTTGATCGTTAACATTGTCTGAGAGTCTGCAGTTCTCAGCGAGCATAGGGGAATTTGAACAGTCATTAACTCTCTCTGTCTTTCTTTCCACAGCTCCTCCCCCCAGCAGATTTAACCGGAGAGTGTCGGGTGAGTTCTGTTTGACGTCATTGCGCTAATCATGTGGTTTAAAGTGTGTGTGTGAGTGTCAGATAAGTGTTCTGCCTTTCTGTCATTTCCCCTAGTGTTTGTTTTATTGTAATTACTGTATGTGACCAGTATGCCCACTCATTCTGCCCCTTTCAATTGTGTTCCAGTAAAAAAAATCCCCTCTTGCACATAATCATATGAAGGAATTTAGATATGTTACTTATAAAGACATTTAATGCATGGAGAAGAATACTTTTCTTTTTTTCATAAGTGTGAAGTTAAGCTTTCTCCATTCAGTCATCTCTGTAAATTAAATGCTTGTAGAGCAGAAGTTTTTAACTGGACCCCTGGAGAGCCCAAAAAGGGGTTCTATGTGGCCTGTGGAAAATTTGAGAGAAAATAAAATGTTTTACAAAAAGTTTGCCGTACAAAATAAACGTTTTCTCAATAGTTAAGAGAACTAAATATTTAGTTTGTTTGTTTGTAAAAAATAAATGCAAGTTGTTTCTTTGGTATATTTACTGTTCAAAAGTTTGGGGTCAGTAAGATTTTTGTTTTTTTATTATTGTTTTTGAAAGACATTGTTCACCAAGGCTGCATTTATTTGATGATAAATACAGTAAAAATAGTTATATTGTCAAATATTATTACAATTCAAAATTGCTTTAAATATAGCTCAAAATAACTTTCTATTAATATTTTAATATTAACTATTTCGCTTAATGCGCATTTAAACGGCACAATACACCTATGCGAAGCGGCGTTTATCACAGCTTCGCGTCTAAAGCCGTTTTTTTTTAAAGATGTCGTCTTAGAGGCCCCTGATTTTAATAACAAATCATCATTTCACCAGAAGTTAATCAATCAGTACTAACTTTAGCTGAAAATAACATTATTAAAGAACCGCTACCAAACCAAGTTTATCTCTGACATTGTTAAAAGCGCTATATAAATGAGGATGACTTGACTGTGATGTCAAAGCTGAAGTCTTCAGTGTCACATGATCCTTCAGATTCAGAAATTATTCTAATTCTAAATAAATATATATATTTTTTATATCAATGTTGAAAATGGTTGTGCTGCTTGATATTTTTGTATAAACTGTAGGATTCTTTTAAACATATTTAATACAATGTTTAACAGTGTTTTCTTTAAAATATAAATTTTGTAATATTATCTTTACTGTCTTACTCAATATCAATTGGATACATCAAGCTGTTTTTATTATAACATGTTTTTTCTTTTTCCTGCATAGTATAATTGGATACATTTTGGGTCTTTGGCATTGAAAATTTTCCCTTTTTGATTTTTTTTTTAATTATTTTTTTTTATTCACATGCATGTGGTTTTGGTGAAGACTTATAATAATAGTAATTAAATAGTCATTTGTTTTCATAGTGTGTGCGGAGGCCTTTAACCCGGATGATGAAGAGGAAGACTCTGAGCCGAGAGTTGTTCATCCAAAAACAGACGAGCAGCGTTGTAGATTACAGGAGGCCTGCAAGGACATTCTGCTGTTCAAGGCTCTAGATCAGGTACACACACACCAACACACACAGATATGAGGGCTATTAAACTATATACAGACGTCATCCAGGTTGTGTGTACAGGCCAGTCAGTCTGGTTTGGTTTGCATGTGCGACTGATCACACGTGCCTTACTTAATCAGTCACTGTTGGTTCATTGTTGGAGGAAATTATTGAACACACTGTTACTTGAACTGATAAGCACTCTTAATTTTCTGGTGATGTCATATAACTAAACACAGTTTTTCCCTGTTTGGTGCACACATGAACATGTGATGTTGACTCTTTTAATTTTATATAAATAAAATATTTTTAACTGTGGTAGTTTCACGGCAGTAAATTAAAAGACACAACTTAGCAGAGAGTCAACATGGTAAAACCTGCTTCAAAATGTTACGTCTTTAAATTCACCTCTTAAAAACTTTTGTAATGAAAAGTTGTCTTGAATCTTCAACCATAGATTTCAAGAAAATTACGATTTATGTGAAATAAGTTTAATGTCTGTCAAATGATTTTTTCATTCTTGCATTCATTTTGCTCTTAAACGTTAGTTCGCTTGCATGTGGGTATCTTTTGGCTTAGAACTGCATATCACTCTTTTGTCGCCCCCCTTCCTCGTTCAGCATCGTGCACTATGAGTGTTGAGGTTTTAAGATGGCATGTTGAGATAAAATAAATAGAAACATGACTAGACCCTCACACTTTGTTCCATTCTGTTGCACTCTGTCTAGCTGTTGTGTGAACCATAAGAAACATGCCAATATACATTTTTTATTAAATATGTAGTTTTGCATAAATCTGTACAATATTATTCAGAGCACAATTCCTTCATTAGACACTTTGTCTCTCTCTGGTACAGGAGCAGTTTTCAGAGGTGCTGGACGCCATGTTTGAGGTTCTTGTGCAGCCACAAGATCACGTCATTGATCAGGGAGATGATGGGGATAACTTTTATGTAATCGAGAGGTGTGTATTTGAAAGTGTTTTTTCGAATATTACCGTTTATATAGTGTGTAGTATAGCTGTTTTTGAATGTAAAAGGTCTGCAAAGTTTCAAGGATCAAAGTCCACTATAAATTGAGCTGTCTCCTGAAAGAAAGAATTGATTCTGACCTACCGAAACAAGTCGTCAACAATTCCAGTTTTACTTCCCATTACATGCCCAATGTAACAACGTAACTTATTTCTTTTATGCCTGTGATCATCATTGGCTGCCTGTGAACGTCTACTTTGACCTGCACTCATACACTGTAGTTGTAGCTGAGACTGAAACAAATTTGCATTTGTTTGGTTCATGTTGTCGACGTGTTGAGACTTTGCATGCAATTCAATGGGATCAGGACTCATGCTGGAATTGATACATGAAGACCGACCTCATCGTTTCTGTTCTTATCACTGTGTATCAAGTGCTGAGAAAGCCTCTGGAGCTGAAATTGAAATATGATAATAGGCATTTACCTGCAGTGTAATTGCTCAGTAAGTGCAATCAGGGTGGCAAATTAATGTCAATCTGCTGTCTCTGCTAAATATTCTGTTTAAAAGCAGCAGAATCCCGCTCTCATGCGACGCACATAGAGTAAACCCAAGTGTCGTTTACTCTGCTGTGCATAATAGCATCAAATTAATAAAAAACACAATATATTATATTATATTGATTGTTTTTATATTGCACGTTTGTGATATGGCGTAAGATGAACGCATTCAAGTTGAGTGTGAAACAGGAAACACTGAGAACAGTCGTGCTCTGACCGCAGCAAACGTGCCCAGTTTGAAAGCCCCCTGAATCTTTGAAGAAACTGTTTTTAGGCCCTTTGAGGAATGAAGTAATGTGCAATGTATATTCCCTTCCCGATACAGATTCCGATATCTGGACTCAGGGTATAAATAATATATGAAAATAACTTCTTTATAACTTAAAGTCCAGGAACAATTTTGTTAAATAAACAACATGAACACACACTCTTTGAAGTGAATGGGAACAGCAACATCACTCGCTTAATGTTAGGAGAGTTTATTCAAAATGGCAACATTTGCATTATTTTGAATTTATAATTACACATTCACATGAATTTTACAGAACTATTATGTTATATTACAGTAGTATCCCATGTCCTGGTGAAAAGCACATCTCAACCACATGAAACTGCATTTGACATGGCAACTTGGCCAAGCAAATCTAAATATGGTTATAACCTTCTTTGAACTGACTTTTCACTACTGCAAAGTTACATGTTTGTCAATTATTTTCAGTGATTTTTATTTAATTATAGCAGCCCTAATGTAGTTGACTCAATTTGTGATTTGAAAAAGGAACTGAGAGTAAAAAAATATATTGTATATCTAGTATGATAGTAATGATGTTCCCCATTTTAAATGTCAATACCTAAAGGTCAGAATATCAGAATGAAGTGTAGCAAGAATATAATTGCCACCACAGCACTAACTGAATGTATGTTTTTGTGTATTTGTAGGGGCGTGTATGATATTGTGGTTAAGACGGATTGTGTGGGTCAGTATAATAATAAGGGCAGTTTCGGAGAACTGGCCCTCATGTACAACACTCCACGTGCTGCAACCATCATTGCTACAGAGGCTGGAGCCCTCTGGGGACTGGTGAGTGTGTGTGTGTGTGTGTGTGTGTGAAAGAGCATGCCATACCCTGTTGACAAAGTGCTCTGTAACAGCGCCGCCTTGTGGTCGGAACACTGAATGACTGCTGCTTCACTTTCAAATTGCTTTCATAGCAATTATGAAATGACAATAAGTGTGACAGAAGCATAAATACAGATCCTAATTCAACTGAGTTTCCAGCTGAACGTTATGTCTGTTTCAGGATCGGGCGACTTTCCGTAGACTCGTTGTGAAGAATAATGCAAAGAAGAGAAGGGTGTATGAAATCTTCATAGAGTCTGTTCCACTGCTGAAATCACTGGAGGTGAGAAAATGATTGTAAAAACATTTAATCTGTTAGCAGATGTGTTGCTTAGTGGTTCTGTGAAAGAGTTTCAGGGATGTATTGCTGAAATGAACATTGAAGAAAAACTTTAGAAGAAAGAGAAGAACATTGTTGCATTCTTAGACTGGTAATGAAATGATGAATACTTACCCCATCTTACCCCATGTGTCATAGTTATCTGAGAGGATGAAGATTGTTGATGTGCTGGGTGTAAAATCATTTCATGATGGAGAGAGGATCATTATGCAGGTGAGCTTTGCAGTTGCCCCAAAAAGTACGACATATGTGTATAAATATAATGCCAGACCTTGAACTCACATGAAGCAATCTATACTACATGGCAAATCTCATCTGAATGATTGTTCATATTTAAACTATCGCCTAGCTCTAAACTGCTAAATGGACTATATTTATAATAAACTATAAATATTTTCATTATGAAAATTATGATAAATTCATATTCATTTTTGTAAAGCTTCTGTGAAACAATGTGTGTATGGTGGAAAGTTCTATACAAAGTAAGTTGACTTAATGAGAACTTAATTATATAATCTTAATATAAATAATTATTTGCTTTCAAATCACACCAATTTTTGTAAGTCAGTGGGCCGTGCCATTGAGAACCATTGAGATATCCTCTGTTCAGATCTTACATACTTGATCATGTCTAAAAGAACCAGGTCTCTCTCTCACACACATACACACACCGCAAGTGTAGTTCTAGCACTATAATAATAGAGCAGAACTGAAGATCAGGACTCTGACTTATGCTATTGTATCATTAATCATTATTAATATTGTGGACTGCTCTATTACCAGGGTGATAAAGCTGATTGCTTTTACATTGTGGAGTCTGGAGAAGTGAAGATTATGATGAAGAGTAAAGTGAGTTCTTTATCTTTCTCTTTTCCCCTCTCTTTCATTTTTATACTGTTCAATTTTTGGTAACGCTTCCTTTTACAGTCCAGTTACCCATGTAAATACTATGTACTTATTTTAGTAACTACAATTACTGGGTAATAACTAGTACTAACCCTGAACCTACCTTTGTTCCATGTACTTACTTTCTAGGTAAGGTACACTGTAAGTACTGTACTGTAAAAGGAAGCATTACCCAATTAAGGTTAAGGTTGTTTATTTGTTCGATTGATTCCCCTAAAATTTTAGCATACTGAGTCTGACTAGCTGGAGACTTCTGCTTAACCAATGGCTTAGGTTTGGGGCGGGACTATTTGATTGGCTAACCAATACATTATGCAGTTCTACTTGGTGATTGTAGCAATGTAAAAACTTGCTTTAATTTTCCCTCATTAATGCCAACATTTAATTTTTAAATGGTTCTTTCTGTATTCCTGTGTCTCCCAGACGAAAGCAGACAGACAGGATAACACTGAGGTCGAGATCACTCGCTGCAGTAGAGGGCAGTATTTCGGAGAACTCGCTCTCGTCACTAATAAACCACGTGCTGCCTCTGCTTATGCTATAGGGGAAGTCAAATGCTTGGGTAAGTGTCTCTGTGGGCATTTGACGTATATTTATGTCTTGAAGTAAAATGTGTGCCGAGTGCTCATACTACATCACGTGACTGATGTTTATGTATTTCAGTGATTGATGTACAAGCCTTTGAGCGCTTGCTGGGACCCTGCAAGGAGATCATGAAGAGGAATATCGCCCATTATGAGGAGCAGCTGGTGGCGCTGTTCGGATCCAGCGTGGACCTGAGGGACTGAGACAGACTGGCCGTGCCTTACACACACACACACACACACACACACTACACAACACAACACATAAGTTATACACTCGAAACATTTTGTAGGCACACATTCCTTTTTATGTGCACTCATACTCCATCAAACACACTCACACTTTCAAATCATACCTCACAAACACACACACACACACACACACACGTTATTGCGTCAGCTGTTCAGTACGAAATAAAAGCATTACCAGCTCAACTGCTGTGACCCTGAACTAACCACAGCCTGGAGAGGACATATGCGCACACACACACACACACACACACACACATTCACTTTCACCAAAAATTCCTAGCCAAGGACCCATCCTTTCTCATGGTCACTTGCAGTCACAACAAAGAAAAAAGAAAAAGAGACCAGATAAAAGAATCTATGTTTAAACAAGAAAAAGTTGATATCTTTCAATAAAAAAATGCAAAAAAGCGCAAAAATTTAACGTTTTAGAGCATTTTATGATAATGCAAAGCTTTGATAAACTTGTTTAAATATGACCTGTTTCCTTCCCTGCTGTTGGTGCATAAAAGTTTTTTGCTGGTGGTATCCACAGTGACTCGTTCTCCTTACTTAAACTCCACATTGTATTGATTAATGTATTACTATTATTATTATTATTACATATTTTTGTTGAAAGGTTGACTCGCTGTTACACCGCCCCCTAATTGGAGGATGCGAGGCCGAATCTAGTGCGAATTTTCCCCATTAGTCTTTCTGAATGAGTCGTCCTGAAAAATAAATAAAGCAGACATTTTGGTAACCTGCTAGACTCTTATGTTGTGAATGGTTGTGTGTGTGTGTGTGTGTGTGTGTGTGTTGGACGATGCGGTCTGTTATTACAGGAACAGTGCCATTTTAAATATCAGGAATCGGTTTTGTTTGTAATCTTGATTGGAGACACCATACAAGTGTTTTGGAATGGAGTGTTTTTTTTTTCTTTAGGGCGTTAGCTGGCTATTGTTAGTTTATCACCTTTGAGGGTTGGCTAGTTTGAGCATTTACAGATTGTACTTTTAATAAACTTTGGATAAATCAGGGTGTCTACTTTTTTTGGGGGGGGATTTTTTTTTTCATGGGAAGTGTTCTGAAACACAATACCTTACATGGGCTACATTAAATGAGTTGATGGAAATGTGCCTTTATTGATTATCATTTACTTTTCCCTACAATTACCAGAGAGTAAAATATTAAATGGATATTTTTTCAACTTTCTAATGGGTTCTATTGAGGACCTGAGCCATTTTGTCTCTAGTTTATCACAGGTTAATTGTGTTTAGAAACAGTGTGGTTGTGTCCTACAGTTTGAGATTAAAACAGTCTTCTCAAGAGACACTTGCAGGAAAACTCCTGCTCTTTTCTTAGCAAACTTCACTCATCATGAAATGAAAGCCTGGAGTGAATGCCTGGTTATTTCAAGGAACTTGTCACAAGTCAATTCTTAGTGAATTTCTATATTATTTTTTTTGCTATATGTTCGCGCTTAAAAATAATTTGGTAATTCTCCTGTACCATTTTGTGCAAAGAAATGCTCTGGCAAGTCTTACCCAACTGGTTCCATTGTCTTCATCATTAGTCCGAGAATGACTCACTGGGCTATGTAACACTGTCAAGAAATGACACCTATTTAAAGGTTTTGGTCGAAAATACTCACCTGTTAATCAAAAATGGCTTTTATCTTGACCAGAAATTGGGTTTTATCCCCTATTAATATTGACAGGTTTTTTTGTAATGGATCTACCAGACTTGTTGGAACATATACAAGGAAGTTGAAGGAACATTGAAATGTCTTTAGGTAAAGAGAAATTGTTTAACTTGTTTAGATTCAGATGCGGTGCTCACACTCATTTATTGTGTAGTATAACAAGGCAACTGTTAACTTGCAACATTTCTGTCACTTTTGCAACAAAGGTAGTCATTTTCAGGACGTATTAGCTCCTCGGCATGATTCGGTACTTGTGGGGTCCCTGTCACAAAGGTTGTCCTCCAGCACTGTGTGTCCAACCCTTTTTTCCCGTGGAATCCACATACCTCGTCTGGATAGCAGTTTTAAATAGAGAAAATTACAGTATTTGTTCAATATATATATATATATATATATATATATATATATATATATATATGTGTGTGTGTGTGTGTGTGTGTGTGTGTGTAAGATGTATGGTGACTTCTGGTTATTTAAACACTTTAAAAATATATAAATATCATACTTTGGTATAAAGAAGACATTAAAGTTGTATGTGATTGCAAATGTTTTGGGCTGTAAAAATATGAATATATGGTATAATTATAATTTAAAAACAAACTTTATACGGTATAATAGTAATAATATCGATCATCCAGAATGTACAAAGTTATGTAGCCTATTGTATGTAGGGATGTATGATAAGGGCAGACCTGGAGAGGTGGTCCATTAGGTGGCAGTAAAACGACTCGTGCTGTTTCATTTGCTCCACTAGAAGAAGAGGAAGACCGCTGATGTGACAGCGATAAAGTTTTCATTATGTAGGTATCACAGTTTAAAACTCATATTAACTAAATGTAAAATAAATTGCATGTGTTTCTCAAAAGCAGTCGAACGGGAATCTTAACCACTTGCTGTTTGTTTATCTGTTCACTTCTCTGACTTGGCAATGTCGTGTTGTGCTCTTGACTGTTGCATGCTGTTAATGTTGTTTTAAAGAAGAATATTTTATCAATTAATTTTATAAACGTAATACGATAGCACATAACCTATTGCCATATTTCAAAATGTTAAATCAAACTCCCCTCAATTCTTGTCAGAGAGTCGCATTGCTTATTGACGATGAGTGACTCCCACGTTGGAGAATGCTGGTGAATTTGGGACACTTATTTTTACCATTGAGATGACCGATTCTTTTTTTTTATTATCTCCAATTATGCTGAATAGCCTAAGTTACACCCCTACTTGAGAGAGAGGAAAGCTATTTCTGTCCAGCTGAGCATCACTATCTGTCTGAATGAAACAAATGGATCATATGGTTCATTTTAAAACCAAAGCTCAATTGATTTAAACCAGACAAAATGGACGTGCAATTCCTTAGACTTGTTAAATTTCTTTTATTAAATATGGCCTCTCACCATGTTAGGGCCTGCAAACATTTATAGCACAACCCTTTCAAAAACCCACATACTTCCCATCAGCATTTCACACTTGTCATGGTAAAGATAAAAAAGCTGTTGAAAGCGCCTTCCTTTCATTACTGATCTAGAACCAGTCTCTCCACACTAAAACCGTAATAGTTAATACCAGCTAAACTGACTCCAGGCCAGTGTTAAGGGAAGAAGTGTTACAGAGAAATGGATCTTGTAAGCTTCTTGTTTCCTGATTTTAACCCTCAGTTGCATGAGAGATAGTTTTGAAACATTAACTGGCAATTCTGTCTCTCCGAGCACCGCAGGTGAGGCTGGTTATTTTATTCTCAAACTTTTCTGTGTTTTCGTTAACAAGATAGCTTAAGTAAAACCGAGGGACTCTGCCTAGCAGAGACTTCTAAATAAGTTGGTACCAGTGAGTTAAAGGCTGAGTAGTTAATGACGGCCAACCGACTAATGCATAGAGTTCGTAGTGGTGTGTGTTGTAAGAGGCATTTGTAACAAAATGTATGACCCTATAGTAAATCACGTCCAGTTTTTTAGCAAAAAAGTTTGAGGCAGTTTTATAAATGACATCACCAAAGTCGAACATTGGAATGATAGCCATTTTCGCCAAAGCAAGTTTGGCAGCATGAGTGATGGAGGCCTAGATTTAATTTTAGATCTTAATTTGCTGGAAGGAGAGAGAGCTGTCTAACAAGACACCTAGATATTTATATGTATCAAAATATTCTAGTTCAGACCCAACCATCATGGTGATTCTAGGTAGCCTATGTGTGTCCTAACTAGTAATAAATCATATTGGCCGATATTTTTGTGATTATCAGCTGACAACCTTATCCCCTTGCTCAACAAACCGTGCTTCCATTTGTGAACTAATCTAAAATAGAAGTTTTTTTATTTCAGCTGTTTTTTTTTGTGTGTGTGCTTATCATTTGGGGTCATGAACTGCTATATTAGGCTTATATATCAGTTTTATATCAACAACTGCCCAACCTGCTCTTTAGGTGCATTGAAAATATCATATTAGATGGTTACTAGATATAAAGGGGGTAGTTCACCCAGAAATAAAAATTCTGTCATCATCATTTACCCATAAATAAATCGTATGTTGTTCTTTCTCCTTTGAAAAAAAAAAAACATATTTTGAAAAATGTCTCTTTTTTTTAATTTAGGTTTGGAAAATTTTGAAGGTGCATTTCCTTTAAAAGAAAAAATCAGTAAATTACTCTTTCTCTCTCATTTTAGGTGATTCATTAACTTCCATTCATTTAAAGTTTGTATCCAAGTTATTGAATTTGGTGAACTCTGACCAGCAAATTCGCATAGCTCTGAGACATACTGAATATGTGTCTAAACTGAACTTGAACACAAATTTCAAAGCTACATTTTTTTTATAACTTATATATATTCTTTTTTAGACTAGTTCATAAGTCAATGTGGCGTATCAGGAATCACACATTCAGACAAACCCAACAGCCACACATCAAAACCACAGCTGCTTCTGCTATTTTAACTTCAGCTGAGAAAATGTGCTATGAAAAAAAAAACTACTCATGAAATTGGCCGTTGCCATTGTTTCTGCTTGTGTTTATTGCTTCAGTGCTCAGAATTACTTACAATGATTTTATCAATCTAGCTTTAGTCTGCATGTGAAAATGAAATGTGGAAGTGATGTTATGAAAACTGTTGAGCGTTGAAAACAACTGACTATTGTTGCAACAAGTTAAAGAAATAACTGTAGACAATAAGTGATTGTAAATAAATCAAGTGGATGATACTCCTCTGTGTTCTGCACATTGCACGGCTCTTAAAGGAGGGGAAAAAATTAATGTTTGCGTGTAAAATCCCTTTAAATGGAAATTTGTCATTTACTCAAGTGATTCCAAACCTGTATTGAAATTTCGGTACTTTCCTGTTATCCGGACCCCACCATATACCATTTCGGAACTATTCGGTTGTCATCCCTGATTGGTCTTAACCCCAGTGACGGGTAGGTTTAGGGGCGGGGTTAGGGGTAGGCCATCGTGGGGTCCGGATAACAAGAAAGTCCCGAAATTGCTTCTGTGGAATACAAAAGGAGATATTTTTAACTGAAAGATGTGTTTTTCTATCCAGTTAAAATCAATGGGGTCCAAAACAACTTTCCACAGAAAAAAAAAGTAATATAGGTTTGAAACATCACGGGGTTAGTAAGAAATTAACTTTTTTTTAATAAAGACATCTTTAAACTGCGAAATTACTCCTAAGCTGATCAAAAGCGGCACTCTGACCCCAGTGTTGACCCCGTGTCCTTGGCGTGTGTGCAGGTGCGATGGCGACGTGAGCTGCGCAGTAGTTCGAACCGAACCTCTACATGAGCGCTGGGACTTAGTGGAGGCGTGTGCTGAATTACTCAATGCCCAATGGCAACGCAGTATGGGAGCGCGAGTTCACTCGCTCCGCCAGTCGAGCCACAGCTATCCTGTGTGTCTCCTGCTGCTGAAGGGGGAGAGGCGGAGTCAAGACGAGAAGCTAATAGGCCACGCCCGCTTGTCTCGTGTTCTGGGGAGCCGTAGTTTGTTTGTGGAGTCGGTGGTGGTGTGCAACACGCTGCGGGGGAAGGGGTACGGCCGTATCCTGATGGAGGCTGTTGAACGCTATGCCAAAGGACGGGGCTGCACCCGATTGTGCCTAACCACCCATGATAAGCAACACTTCTATGCCCATCTGGGGTTTGTGCTGTCCAAACCTGTCCAAAGTGTGGGGACGCTGGCCTCCTTCATGCCTATGGAGGTGTTGCACATGTTCTGTAGAAGCACAGAGAACGAGGAGGAAGAGATGAAGAGTGATGTTAAGTTGTTAAGCAATCCTGCACCATCTACACCATCTATTTTACCACCTCCACCTCCTCCTCCTCCTCTACTTTCCTGTCCTCCTCCCCCTATATCTGCTCCTCCACCTCCTCCATCTTGTCCTCCGTCATCCTGGGCTCCAGTAATTCAGACTTTGGAGCAAACGCCATACACGGACAACCGAGGGTTGCCCATCTTCTGGATGCACAAGGACATCTGAAACTCAGGCTACACTCCTTCAGTCTGTCATTATTCAGGGATAATCAAACATTGTTAACAGGTTTAAGGAAGATCTTGTTTGAACTGTATTGACTGTGAAATACTGTGACAATCTGAATGTGCCTTAATCACAGTTTACTTTGTGTTAACTGTTATTTATTTTCTTTTAATATTTTAAAAATGATTGAATTGAAAGGTAAATCTTTTATCACAACCATCTAAAGGAAATGTATTTGCTGAGATTTTCTTCAAATGGTTATTTAAAAAAATAAAAACATTCTATAACTTCACATTTTGTGCTTGTCATTTTGGATCACATTTGAGGTTTGGTTGTTGATGCGTAATGTTTCTATGGGCATTTCATTTTTATCAACATTGCGGTTTTATGTTAAAATCCACACGACTGTTTAAAGGGGTCATGACATGAGAAACCAAATTTGCCTTGATTTTTTGGTGTATAAGAGATCTATGTGCTATTAAAACTTCCTGCAAGTTTCATAGCTTAAGATGTCCTCCCCATTATAAACGAACCATTTATTTTGGGTTCAGGTGCTCCATTGGGGTCTCCATGCTCGCGGCTCATTCCAGAATACAGTAAAACAGTAATATTGTGAAATATCATTACATTATAAAATGACTATTTTTGTATTTGAGTATTTTTTTTAGGTTTAGATTTAGATAACCTTTGTTGTCATTATAAACAGGAAGTGCCTCCCTTTGTGCCAGATCATACAACTCAAACAATGTTACATACGACACAAATATTAAACATACAGTATAATACAAAAATAATACATTTGTAGTAAGTTTTAAATATATCAGTAATTAAAAGTATATTGCACTAAACCTGTGAATTGCAAAATAAAGAATGAAAAAAGAAATAGCACCCTGAGACTGTATATGTAGCAGAGAACGGTGCTTATTAGATATATTTATAAATATATTTTAAAATGTAATGATATTTTATGTTTTAAACTCATATTGTGTTAGAGATCCTTCATCTTTACAGTATAAACCTTCCATGTAATATCTCATGTCATGAGATCATAAAAATGATGTACAAATAACTATTAAAGCATTAGCAGTTTTAGATGGGGTATTTGTTCTTAATGATCTTAGTTAATTTCTTAAACTAAATTCACAACTTGAATTGTTCCAGACACAAGATTATTTGCTGCAAGGTATGTCATTTAAAATGAAAACTAATTGTGTGTATTTCACAGGCATGCATTTGAGATCTTCGATTCATCCCATCCTCACCTTAGCCCTGTCAGCCATTTTGTTTCTCAGCAGCCCTGTTCAGAATATGGTTCAGGGGGCGGAGTCTGTCATCGGGAGGCGTGGCTTTTCAGTGATCTGGAATATGCCCACAGCTCGATGTCAGCGTCGGTACGGAGTCTCCCTGCCGCTGCGCCAGTACAACATTGTACATAACTCACAGGAGAGATTTCAGGGTCAGAATATGAGCATATTCTATCAGCGTCGTCTGGGCCTCTACCCCTACATCAACCGTCAGGGGTCAAAAGTAAATGGTGGCCTGCCTCAACAAGGATTCCTAAAGGCTCATCTCTCATTGGCTGAGGCGCAGATCATTGAAGTGTTGAGACGGATGTTCAGCGGATTAGCTGTGCTGGATTGGGAGGCGTGGCAGCCCATATGGATGTGGAACTTCGGGACCAGAATTGCATATCGTAAATTTTCGAAAAAGCTGGTTAGCTGGAAACATCCAGATATGTCAGAGGAGGAAGTGAAATCCAAGGCGAAGGCTGAGTTTGAATCAGCAGCAAGAGCGTTTATGGAAAAGACTCTTCGCCTTGGTGTTCGCCTCTGCCCAGAGGGATTATGGGGGTTTTATGGGTTTCCCGGTTGCTATAACAATCATGGCCAAGGACAAAGCGGCTACACGGGGCAGTGTCACAATGGCACAGAGATTTTGAATGATAGATTGGCGTTTCTATGGCAACACTCCACTGCCCTATATCCCAGCATTTATCTGTGGCGTAAGCTGGCAGGACATACACATGCTCAACTAATGGTGAGACATCGCGTACTTGAAGCCCTCCGAGTGGCATCCCAGCATTCACTTGGCACTGAAGCACTTCCTGTTTTTCCCTACGCCAGAGTGGCGTTCACACACACATTAACGTTCCTGAATCAGGTACCTAACAAAACACCCTGAGCTTTCCGCATGGTGGTTCTCATTGTGAAGGTCAGAGCTCAGAGCTCCAGTCTTATCATGCAGTAGTGGGTACTTCACCTCCACCCAGAATAGACACTGAAAGAGGAGGGGGTTTAGTTCTGAGCTTTTGCCCAGTACAGTAATATTGACTCCCTTCATCCTCATCTTCAAGTGGATGGTTCTCCTTTAGCCCAGATCCAAGCTCAAGTATGTGAATTATTGGCTATGAATTGTAAGCGCAGGAGAATGCATTACTCTACAAACTTAGCAAGCATTTTTGTTACGGTAACTAACCTCCGTACTCAAGGGGGCGATAGATTCAATCAAGGTAATCTTTAAAAAAATATTTTATTATCACTGTTAAATATAACTTTTAGCAAATTTCAAAATAATTATCCATTTAAAATGATAATTTTCTAGTCTCACTTTGTAAAAAAAAAAAAACTAATTATAGAATCTTGAGGCCACGAGATGACAAAGTGGGATTAGGGGGTCTCCGTATTACACCAAATATTAAAGCATTTTTATATAAGACCTTTTTATTATTTGTTATTGAGAATATGAACATTATTCAAAAACAGGCAGAATATAAAATTTGTGATTCCTTAGTTCTGACCCCTTTTATATCATTTATTATAGATAGTTTTTCCATATAATATTTACATTTTATTTAATCTTATTTCAATTAACATTTTTTAGTAGTTTCCTTAACTTCAGTTTATTATAGTACTTAACTTATTTCAGTTATTTGCAAAGCAAACATCTAATTTTCATTTGGTTTTTCATTTTTTCATTTAATCATATTCATATTTTATGGTAATTCAGCTTTATTTCATAAACAACATTTCAACAACACTTGCTCTGACTCATTCTAAAGCATTCACATACTTTCGTTTCAAGCTTAGAGTGCCTTAATTTAGGCTGATTTGACTTTAAAAACTATATTATTGTGTGAAACTTTATCATAATATGTGTATATCTATCTTTTCAGACAGATTTGGAGCACACACTAGGTGAGAGTGCTGCTTTAGGTTCTGCTGGAGTTGTGTTATGGGGCGAGCTGAGTTTCGCCAAGTCCAAGGTCAGTAGGTCAACCTGTGAGTGAAAGTTTATGGTCTGGATTTACCACGGTGTGATAACCTAATGAAATATTTCTGTCATATACAAACTGAAAATGTATAATATTCTATATACATGCCTCATCATTAGTCATTGTTGGAGCTGTTATGATAAATAATACATTTCTGTCTTTCTCCAGCGACAGTGCGCCCTCTTGCGTGATTACTTAGGCTCAGTATTAGGAGACTATGTCACCGCCCTGCAGGCCAGTGTGAGGAACTGCAGCGAAAGAATGTGTAACGCCCAGGGACGCTGTGCTCGTCTGGACCCTCACTCAGGTTACATGATCCCTCTACTTGATAGCCATGAAGCTCTCAGCGACATGAGGTCAAAGTTCAAGTGCGTGTGTTATAAAGGATGGAGCGGAGAACAATGTGACCAAAATAATTTCTAAGAACTGTTTGCAACCCATTTTACTTTTCTTTTCTGTAATGTGACATTTATAAGATAACAAACGTATAGTGGGACCATCAGGAATTGGTTAGATGATTAAAAGAGGGTGTTACATACCAGAATGGAGTCAGATTTTAATATTTGCTAAACAGTGCCTACGTAAATAGCTATTTAGCTGTTTATTAATATGATCCGAATTGAGTGCAACAGTTCTGGAAGGGTTTTTTTTAATGCTTATGCTTAGTGACATAAGCAAAAAAGGAAAGTAATTTTAAAAGCACAGATAAATCATAAACAAAAAGACCAGGGACATAATTAATAGTAAAGTGGGTCAATTTTGATTTCACGTCAACTTTAAATTGCTTAAAAAACTCAACAAAATGTAAGATCCATGTCATGTAGAATTTTTTACTCTTTAATTCTTTTTAAATTATTTTTTTCTCATAAATAGAACATCATTGTCTATATAACTACTATTTACAGTCATTGTGCTCTCACAAGCACAAGCAATGTTCTTGCTCATTCAAAACATCATTGATCAAGCATGATTTATGTCACAATCTCTAATATGTTTGTTTACAGTGATGGACTTATTAAAATATATTTTACATATCCTTTTCAAATTTCCTAATGTGGCTTTGTATTACCATTTGCTGTAGTGAAACTAATGTAGCCAGTTGCCAACACGTGTACAAAAAATATTGGTAAAAAACAACACTTAAATCACTATATTATCTGTTTAAACTCCACAAACAGGACAAGTGAATGTTTTTGAGCAAGACAATTGACTCATGGATTCCACCAGAGAAATAGAAGCCTTTAAGACAGAAAGTCACACACATTGATGTAAATTTCTGGATCATTAGCAGACTCATAATAAGTGTTGATTATTCTTCTCTCAGTGTTGTCACAGTGCAGGAGTGTTTCTGCTGTCGAGTGATATGTTCTTATGGTCTCTGCTCTGCTGCAGCTGTTGTAAGAGTTGGGAGATTTCCTCAGCTGTTTCCTGTTTCTGTTTCACCATCTCCAGAAGTGTGTGGAGAGCATTGCTCTGCAGTACTGGAGGGTTAGTAAAAGAAAACACATGTTATTTGGTAAAATAACAGTTTAACAGGCCCTCTAAATTAATGTTCCGGTGTTCAAAAATCTCTCTGGCCACAGCATCAGTGGAATGAGGATTACCACAGAAAGTAATTTTGACAATTTAAAGGGTAAGTTCACCCAAAAATGAAAATTCACGCGTTCCATGTTCGTCATTATGTTGTGCATCAAGGGTTAGTCTTCCACCGTAAATCGATGCATCTGGCCATCTGCCGGAAGCTAGTTATTTTAGTCGATAAAGTTTTAGATATGGATATTTTTCTTACACTAACACATCGCTTCACTTCAGACAGCCTTTATTAAACCCCTGAGCCATGTGGAGCACTTTTATCATGGATGAATGCACTTTGAAGGACTTTTTTTAAAAAAAAAAATAACTTTTTAAATAAATAAAGAAAGAAGAATGTCATACACATCTAGGATGGCTTGAGGGTGAGTAAATCATTAACTAATTTTCATTTTTGGGTGATCTAACCCTTTAACCCAGTCTATGGATCTTAAATTATATTGAAGCCCAAACATTTTTTTTTTTTTCATTTTACCCTTAAAACACATTCATTAGCAAAACAAACAGATATTCTCACCTAAAAAACTGAAGATAAGAATGAGAATGAGGAGAAACGCAATGATGGCGGCACATGCTAAGAAATAGTGTCGTCTAGTGGGAGTGCAAATGTCATTCAGTCGGCTCCTACAGGCTGGTTGACCTGTTTGATAGACAACTGCCCGATCTTGCATCTGGAGGTTCCCGTTGGAGGAAGGAGGTGGTGGACGGGGTGGCTGAACACCTGACAGTGAGAGGTAGGTTTGAGTTGTATAGAAACAAACAAGGATTTTAAAGTCATACAAATACCTTTGCTATGCTGTTCAGAGTGTGTGCGGTGCAGGTCATTTATGGAATCGACCGAATGGAGCTCAATCTCTGTCAGGTCTCGCTCGCTAACACGAACAAATAATGGAGGAGGAGAAGGAGTGGACTTCATGATCACTCCCACTACAGAGAAACAGACAGAATGCAAACCTGATTTAAATATTCAAAAATATAAATTAAAAAAACATCCCATTCCAAACCTTCATGACTTTCTTTCCATGAAATATTGCCCGCAATTACATTTAATAGGGACTGGATGCAGACACCGAAGCCCCATATGGTCTGTATGGCTTTGTCATAGGCCTATGTGAACTTTATGTCAGAAATTGAAGTGCTCCATTAAGCTATAACAGTAACTGGAATTACATGGGACAGAGCAAGGAAAACAGTCTTCAAATTTTCTCCTTTTGTGTTTCCATTAAAGGGATAGTTCACCCAAAAATGAAAATGCTGTCATCATTTACTCATCATTTTGTTCCAAAACTATAAGTTTCATTTGTCTTTTGAACTCAAAGGAAGATTTTTTTAAGTATATTGGTAACCAGACAGTTGATGATAGCCATTGACATCAATGACATCAATGTTTTTCCTACTATGGCTATACCGTCAACTGCCTGGTTACCAACATTCTTCAAAATATTGTATACAGGCTTGGAACAACATGAGAGTTAATAAATGATGCCAGTATTGTAATGTTTGGGTGAACTATTCTTCCTAACAAATAAAGAGAAACATTTAGATGTGTTCATGACTACATATTCCAACCCCATGATGAATAAACACTAAATTGTGCCGTATCGTTTTACAGTTAAGTGCAGCTTTATTGATGTTAAATAATGTTGCATTATTTACCTATGTGATGCAATAGTGCTGTCTTTTTAACAGAATTAAATCTCCAACATTGTTGCATGACTAAAATCCATGCAAGTTGTGTTGTTAGTTTTCAAATCCTGGAAACAGCAGTGATATGCTCCTATATATTGAACAAACAGGAACAATTGTTTGTTTGACACACTGCCACTCAAAATCTAGTCTTTTCAACCTCTTATTGCCTATACTTCAGATAAAGACAGTAAACACAAGTGCACTGCATTCACCAAACATCTCATCAAATACATGAATATTGGCTGAATAGATTAAACTGAGATCGGGTGAATACATGTAAACTTTTTGATTACTTCTATGGCCCACATTTCTCAGGCTAACACATTTTAACATAGTAAACTGATCCCTGTGCTGTGCTAAACTTACCCTCAGACTGGCGTCATAAAACGCTAGAAGACCCCTGTTCGTGGTTGCGTTGTTGACAAACACTAAAGAAAAGTAGAAAGCCGTTCTGATATGGATGATCTTCTTCTCATACGGTCTTAAACGATCTGTGCCCGTCTCGTCCGCCTGGCACCTCTACCCCTAAACACAGCTCAAAATCCCCTGACCCAAAATAGCTACAGTCTCATGGACGAGAAGAGAGGTTATTTATAGATTTGGGGCCAAATAATCATTCAGTAACATGCAGACTGTGTGCATTTTGTGATAGAGCATAGGCATTAAAACTTTGACATTAGCTAGCGTTAGAGAAAGATTGAAATCCATTATTCTTTTATTAGTAAAAACTATGACAGAAATTCTTTCACAAACTGCTAGCGAATTATTTCCCTACAACTAGCAGAACAAGTTCTGATTCACATCGTGCGTCACAGATTCATAGATAAAATAAAATTATTGTATGTTGCCAATTGCCATATTTGTTTGTTTATGAGGGCCACCTCTTTTGTCACCTCTAATATTATATTTCTTGTCGGCTGTGGGAATTTCTCAACCGCACGTGCACGTCAGGAATTCTAACTAGCCTACATTTCCCAGGATTCTCTGATTTCATGCGGCACGCTCCTTGTTTTGCAGTGAAAGCAGAGATTCGAGTTCAAACGTGCTGACATTAAGGTGTTGCCTGCCTTGGAGTTGAAGAGTTGGTGTGAAACTAAACAAAACAACATGCTTGCTCGGGCTTTTGTAAACGGACTCTGTTTCCGACTTTCAAGGGAAACCACGCGGACTGTCGGGTTGGGGGGAAAGGGGAGGCAAGACAGACAAGCTTCCACAGAGGTATGTACGGTACTGGGATCATCAAAATCATCCGCTAACTACTTGTAATAAACAAGTCTGTGCAAAACCATGAACAAAGACTAAAGATGTATAATGGGGAAGTTTGCATGGTGCATTTCAGTGTAATTCTCATTTTAAATGTATTGCTTTTAACCGGTCATGCACGAGGAAAACGCATCTGTCAGTGTCCGCTCGAGCTGCTTCGCTAATTAAGAGCACGAGAGCGTTCATCTGTTCAGGGTCCTCGCGGCTTTCACTCTGAATCACTGAAAAACACACTGATGCACTGCTATTCATATAGGGTCCCTACGGAGTGTTCACTGCTCTCTCACTCACTCTTTCTGCTCTCTTTGTAGAAGTTCACTTCAGTTGCCAATATTTTAATTTATACGGAACACCCTGTAACGTCATCAAACGCAGACAATGAGTAGCGCAGTTTGAGTTTTTTGTATGACAGATGAACAAATACGAAATTGTATTAGATCATGCTCTGCTATTATTTCTGCCTTTGCTAGTTCGTTTCCAATGATCCCGGTGTTACAAATTAATTAAACCACATAAAACCTAGTATCTCATATCTTTAGTATATAAATAATATGATCTTATGAAAACGAAATGTGTACTGATCGCAATAATTCATATTAAAATCAACTGGTAATAGGGTGGTGGGACACTGAATTCTCTCGAACTTCTAAACAGTGTGTGACACCTAAAGTAATAAAGATAAAGTCTCAAACACACACACTCAGTAGATCAGATAGTGTCCTAGTCTCTCATTCAGACTTCTTAGTTGACTTTGGACTTGTTTCGTAAACTATCAATAGCTAATGTGGCCTAATGTGATGTGAGTGGCTGGATGGATAGGCAGGAGGCAGTCCTTCAGGTCAAAGGTCACAGTACTACATCATAAGCTGATTTAGTATCACACACATGATCTTATTCATTGTGGAATTTATTTATTAAACCCATGCTGAACAACATATAAGATTCTATGGAAATTAAAGTTTTTTAAAAAATTTAAATATTGTACTTTATTATTATTAAATAACTGTTAGCTGACTTTGTCCTAAATTATTTATTTACACTGCTTTTTCTCTGTATCTAGGTGGCACTGAAGAAGACCCCGCTATATGATTTCCACAGGGCTCAGGGTGGTAAGATGGTGGAGTTTGCGGGATGGAGTATGCCTGTGCAATACAAAGACAGTCACATTAACTCACACATGCACACACGCCAGCACTGCTCCATCTTCGATGTCAGTCACATGCTGCAGGTCAGTGTGTAGACATTCAAAGGACTGCTATTGTAGGTGTATGTAGACCAATCCATGTGATTTTTTTTTAATTTTTTTTTTATTTACCCAATGCTGATTTTTAAAGAGTAAAAATTGTGACATCTATCAGTTTAAAGTGCCAATATTCATAACAATATTGGACATTCTTTATTATGAGGAAGTAGCTTGAAACACATCTGAATGTGTCTGATTTGTTGCTTTCTCCTCAGACTAAAGTCTATGGTAGAGACAGAGTGAAGTTTATAGAGTCTTTGATTGTTGGAGACATTGCTGAACTAAAAGACAACCAGGTATGATGCACACACACAGTGGTAATGACCACAAATTCAGTCACAATGAAATCAAAATGGATAATTCTTGTTTTTTTAATGGAATTTTATTTGTAATATTATTGCAGTATATATTATAAATGAATTATCGGAGTACATCATTACTTTTACTTGCAACTTCCATGGTTTCTGTGGCTCTCAAAAAGGTCTTAAAACGTCTTAATTTGCCCTTACATTAAGAACTACCGGTACACACCAGCTTTAAATAATAATACAAATTGCTTAGTCATGCAAAACATTTTTTCCTAGGGCACTCTGTCCCTCTTCACAAACACTAAAGGAGGAATCATGGATGATCTGATTGTGACCAAGACAGATCAGGAGTACCTGTATGTTGTCTCCAATGCTGGCTGTGCAGACAAAGACTCTACTCATATGAAGGCCAGTAAAATTTCATGAAAAAAAATCTCATCATTTGATTGTGATTTGTTGTAAATATTTTTAATAATGACTGAAAATGTAATGTCGGTATTGCAAAGATTATATTACCTGTAAACACCACAAGGGGGCATCCAAATTCCTTAACATTTTTTCACTTCCAGTTTTATTAAATAGAATTGTGTACAAATCTGGTAGTTTAATGTTTATTTATGAGTAATTATGTGCTTTTTGCTCAAATGTTTGTGTTTGTTTGTAGGCCAAACTGCAGGAGTTTAAATCAGCGGGTCATGATGTAGATTTGGAGTTCATGGAAGAAAGTCTCATTGCTCTGCAGGGTAAGTTGTGGTTCTGTGATATATACTGATCAAAAATATAAACGCAACACTTGTTTTTGCCTCCAATTTAACTCAACGATCTAAGACTTTTTTATGCGCACAAAAGGCATACTTCTCTCAAATATTGTTCACAAATCTGTCTAAATCGGTGTTTGTGAGAACTTCTCCTTTGCTGAGATAATCCATCCACCTTACCGTGGCATATCAAGATGCCAATTAGACAGCATGATTATTGCACAGGTGTGTCTTACAACATGGGTCCGTGCATTATCATGCTGCAACACGAGGTGATGGGCGTGGGTGAATGTATGATGTACATTCTCAGGCTTTCGATTGATTGTATATTTATCCATATGTACCTAGGCCCATCAATGGCCCAGGTTCTGCAGAAAGGTGTGGGTGATGACCTCAGGAAGCTGACCTTTATGACCAGTGTTTTGACCACAGTGTTTGGCATCCAGGGCTGCAGGGTCACACGCTGCGGTTATACAGGGGAGGATGGAGTTGAGGTGTGTGATCACACACCTCAACTCCACTGTTTTCACAACTGTTTTCAACATTGATAATAATAAGAAATGTTACTTGAGCACCAACTCTGAAAATTGTTTTCTGATAGTTCTGAAATGGTTATTTTAAATTGTAGTAACATTTCACAATATAACTGTTTTAATGTACTTTTGATCAACAATCTTGGTGAGCATAGGATACTTTTTTTTTCAAAAACATGACTATTATAAGTAATTTGAGGCACAAATCTCATATTTTGTTTTTCCAATATAGGAACTATTAGATCTGATAAAAAAAAATAATCTAACATAAATAATTAGGTAGTTTTAAACACTTTTTGGTGGGGCTTGGTGTGTCTATTTTTGTTGCATGCATGTAAAGTTACATTTCTTGTCTGTACATGTGATTTATTCAGATATCGGTACCACCTGGAGACGTTGTCTCGCTGACTGAAAAGCTGTTAGCCAATAGTGAGGTGAAGCTCGCTGGTCTCGGTGCCAGAGATAGTCTCAGGCTGGAGGCAGGACTTTGTCTCTATGGCAATGACATTGATGAGACCACCACACCTGTGGAAGCAAGTCTTGTCTGGACTATAGGTGCGTAAAAGACTTTTATTTTCAGTTCTCATGAAAGTGTATTGGTTGTTAATATATTGGTTTGTGTTCAGGTAAGCGCCGTCGACAGACACTAGATTTCCCTGGTGCTGACATTATTGTTCCACAAATAAAGGCAAAGACTCAGAGAAAGAGAGTGGGACTGATCTCCACTGGACCACCTGTCAGACAACACACACCCATCCTGTCAACTGACGGGAGGGTTATAGGTAACAAATGCATTTGTGTTTAAAGTGCCACTATTATGATTTTTCAGATATTACCTTAATGTATTGTGTTTGTGAATGTAAAAGGTCTGCTAAGTTTCAAAAATCAAAGTGCACAATAGTTATTGTCACCAAAAAAGAAAGAACTGATTCTGAACTGCCTGAAACGTGTTTAGAATTTAATCATACTTTCTGCATGAACCTTTCTGAATGCAAATTAATTTTGGGGATGAGGACTCGGGCTTGAATTAATATAGTATAGATGACACCATTATTACTGAGTTTGTATCATTATGTAAGTACAGGGGAAGCGCTGAATTCTGATATAGTAATGTTTTTCGACATGCACTGTAAATGGTAGACCAATCATAACAGACTGGGCTGTCATACCAATCAAAGCAGAGTAGGCTTACGGAAAGGAGCAGTTTAGACAATGTGAGAAAAGAGGTCATGCTGCGATGTACAGTATATTAAAGTGTTAAAGAGAAAATTAAAGTGTTTTTTGACCTTGGATGCATGTAAACATATTATATCAGACCTCCAAAACAAAATTAGGAACATTTAAAATAGCATAATGGCATAAAAAATAATTATTTACTTACCCTCATGTCTTTCCAAACCCATATCATGTTATTTCCCGCCTGCTTTATTTTAGGTGAGGTCACCAGTGGATGCCCCTCCCCCTGCCTCAAGCAAAACATTGCCATGGGCTATGTGGAAGCTGGCTTCAGTAAATTGGGCACATCAATCCAGGTGGAAGTGAGGAAAAAAGCAGTGCCAGCAGTGGTCAGCAAGATGCCATTCGTGCCCACAAAGTACTACATGGGCCAGTAGACCTAGAGAGGGTCTGTTGTAGATTTGTCTTGCAGAATTTAGCACTGGATTAGCACTGGAATGGAAACCAAAATTTGAGATTATGTAAAGCCTGAGACACACGTCAACATTGAGCATTCCATAATGCAAACACAAATGCAAACTTTAAACACAATTTACTTTTGTGTTATTTCAAGTAAATTGCATTCCAGAACATTTTGTAATAATTGCACAACGGTATGGCCACTTCACTAGGAATTCAAATCAAATGGACTTTCTAGATGTGGGATAGGACCACTTGCTGTAAGTGTGTGTGTGTGTCTAACATAGAGCACTTAAAATGTGGGAAGGATACATTGTTTTAAAGAGAAGTCTGTAAGATTCATTTAAAAAGTTTTCTACACATCTGGTTCATTTTATGCCAGTGTCCTTTTTAGTGTTATAGTTCTATGATAGACAATAAGATTATTAACAATATTAGTCTGAATTAGATATATACTGTAATCTTAGAAAAGTGCCTAATTCCTCGGATATAGTTTATTGTGATGTAGAAATAATTAATGTCATCATCTTTTAACTTCAGACCACATCACTGTGAAACCTTTCTGTCTGAAAGAACATTTTCATTTTGGGAAGTGATTAAATAATACAATTTTACTTTATAGAATTATAAATCTTTATATGATTGGTAACAGTAATACAGTGATAATACTGTTTGTACTGTGGGCTGTGATTTAAAATAAAATATATTAAAAATAAATATAATATATTAGATGTGGGTTATTTGCACTTGCAGACAATGAGCTTGATTATTATAAAGGAACTGGGTGTAAAGCAAAGCACGTAACGTTTTACGAAGAGAGGATGAATTTTAATGGCCGATGTTGTACACCGGTGACGTGTACCACCGACTCATTCTATGAGAATTATTAGCGCCATAAAACCATATATGTCAGGGTATACTGGCAGTTCTGATTAGCGTCGTCGTTTTCAAGCAGAAAAAGTTTATAAAACTGTAACTTTCTGCAGACTGTGCAATCCAAACATTTCTAAATGGCTCATCATTGTTGGAAATGTAGTTCTAGATTTTACCTCTGTCGCAGACTTAAACCTATTGAAATTCTACTGCGAACTACATTACCCCTAATGCCCAGCTGCTGTGTGCTCCGTAGAGGAGGAGCGAGCGTGCCGGGTGTGCGAGCGTTACCGATGGGAAGATGGTGGAATCTGAAGCAGCAACGTGCACGATACTCCGTCCCAAACATTTCCAACAACATTTACCATCACAACCTGGTATTAGATATCAGTTACCCGGGGACAACCATAGATAATATATACTAAAACTAAGATAGAATTTTAAGTATTATTTTGATTTCGGTGCGAGACGCACCTTACATTGTGGTGCCTGAAACGTGGGGCCAAACTGCACACATCACAGTATTTGATAGCCTGGACAGGATTTCTCGACTGGAATTGTTTATATAGCAGCTACAGGTTACTGTGTACCGTGTGTTGTTCTCTATAATCTGTGTAATAATTTGGTGTTTGGAGCGGCTGTCAGCATGCCACGAAGCAAGAAGGGGAAACGCGGTGGGAACAGTTCGAGTAAGGGTGAGTTTATCTGTAACACCTGCTGTCATAGGCAGTATAATAACACAATCACACGGCAAAATATCACCAATCAAATTTTTGTCTTACACATTTATATTGAAAACAATATCATCATACTTGCATAAACTGTGTAAAGAGGCGTTTTCAATCTCTCTTGAATTATTGTTCCTACACCATTGGGTTTTTTCTTGTAAGAATACACCTCACTAAAGTGTCATTTATGTTAAAACAAGAAAATAATGTAACCTATATAATAGGGTGATATGTAAAATCAATGTTTGGTTGGGTGACATTGACCAGCTGGAAACTTTATTTTCTCTCTCTTTTAAAATATTGAAATAATAATGCATATTATTTTACAAATTTTTTTCAGACATTACCCAAATAGTTTTCATTTAGTCTTGCTGATGTGGCTGTAACCATTTCAGCACCTTACAGCTGAGCTTTCAATAACCAGCCTTCTAAAAACTTGAATTATAAATAAATTAAGTCAAATGATTAAATAATATTTAAATATTTACCTATGCCTGTTTAGGAAACTGTGTGTTCCCTTTACCTCAGAAGTAAGGATAGAAGCAGAGTGATTGACTGTCAGGGTTATTCAGTCAGCAGCATGACAGGTGAAGCTCATGCCGGCTCGTGTATATTTAGCCCAGTGTTACGAAGCCACGAAAACCAGGAGCACTCACGCGAGGTGTATTACAGAAATTTTGGATTAAACATTGAAACGTTCGTCTCGAACAATAGGTTTTTCCTTTTTTAAAAAACACTTTTTTGGTTGTTAAGTTCACGTGCAGAGCAGCGTCACGTGCAGTGTAAGCAAGCACGACTCGTGCGTGTGTACCTGCATTTTTCTCGTCACCCGGTAAGTGCAGGCGTGGTAGAAACTGTTTTTTCTTTGGGTGACCATATTTTGATTACCAAAAACCAGGACACTCGGCCGGGCAAACAGATACTCAAATGATTCTCGAAGTTTACTCAAAGATGCCTTATTAATTTCAATACATTTAAAGCAGGTTATACCTGTTCTGTATGGATAGAAAATTGTTAAATTACAAGACACAAATTCAGATAGGCTTCTCAGAGGTTACTTAACATGTTTTATTTAGACAGGTTTCAAAAATAATGTTTGAAATAACGTCTCTTCTGTGATAATAAATGAAATAATGATAGAAATAATGTCTCTAAAAGAAATAATAGTAACTAAAATAAAATACCGCCAGATTGAACAAAAATAGCTCTCACAAACATATAGGCTATATATTAAATATACTCTTCATCTTTATCCTGTTTTTCTTCCTCATCCTATTCGTTTGCTCATCTATATTTTGCTGTACAGCTGATCTTTCCCAGCAGTTTTTTGAAAACCAGGACATTTCATCACTTTATTAAAAGACAGCCAGGACAGGACATGAAAACAGGACATGTCCTAGTTGGTCACCCTAGTCTTTCTCGTGACAGAATTCACTGCAACGAGTGCTGAAGAGTTTTGTTTTAAAGTTGTCAAATCACTTGATTACATTTCTGTGTGATTTGTCCTGGCTGAAAGAACAAACAGGTTAAACTAATCTTCTGTGGTTTTCTGGTCTTCGCTGGTTTCAGGGATACTCCACTCAAAAATGAGAATTCTGTCATCATTTACTCACCCTCAAGTTGTTTCAAACCTGTATGAGTTTCTTTCTTCTGCTGAACACAAATTAAGATATTTTGAAGAACGATCGGAACCAAACAGATTTTTGGCACCACTGACTTCCATTTTAAAAAAACTATGGAAGTCAATGGTGCCAAAGTTCCCATTGTTTTTCAAAATGTCTACCTTTGTGTTCATTAGAAAGAAACTCATACAGGTTTGCAGCAACTTGAGGGTGTGTAAATGATGACATAATTTTCTTAATTGGGTGAAGTGTCCCTTTGTTGTTAGTAGAGAGTTGGTGGACAAAGTAAATTCCCATCCTAATCAGCTGAAAAATACCAAAACCAGCTAAACAGCTCCATTTTAGGTGTTTTTCAATATGGGTGTAATTTTGAAAGATTAGGGAAGTCATTTGAGGCTACTGCAATAGTTACTTTTCTGTGTTGGCTGGCTTTGTCTTACAGTTAAAGTTGAAATGTCAAACTGATCTCAAATAAGATCTGTGAGTAGTTTTTAATCTGTCTCTTCCTCCTGTTCACTGTGATCAGGCTCACTTCGACAGGAAGTGCTTCAGTTGCAGTTGTCAAAAACTGTCCTGTCACGTCCAGGTAGCGTGACCTGATCTGGATTGTGACCTCATGCCTCTCACCCCATTAATGTTTAATGAGCAGCTGCATGTCAATGTCCATTCATTTGTATTTGTTTACATCTCTCATTTCACTAATGCCTTTCATGACTTGAGAACCAACATTCCCCACAAGCATCACTTCTGCTTCCTTGTGAACGCAGACCTATGCATCAGTGTTTCCCAACATGTGTTGGTTGGTCTATTGTACAACCAAATCAGTAAAGGTCAACTACGTTTTTTTTTCGTACCAAGCCAGAAATGTGTTCCTTTTATCTCTTATTTTACTGGAAATAATTTATCAGTTTCAAGGCCTATTTTCTCACCAATTAGCTGCTTCTGTAATAAGCTCATCTTTCATGAGTTTTGACTGCTCTTCCAATCATAAAGAAACTGGGATGATCACCAAAAGTAGTCATTTGCACTTTTTCAGTGGTAGAATTGAAATACCAAAGGACCCTGGGCTACACAGCTCCACTATGTGATGAAGCTTCTGGAAAGTTCTGGAACTCAAGTCAAAATATTTGGCTAACTGTTTCTATCCACATTTTGATTTTTTTTTATTTTGTCTCTGATATGTTTTCCACCAATTCCCAACTATTCTGGAATCCTCCACATGGAATCCATCCATACTGAATGCACTACTGCTTCCCATCTCATTCCAGCTGATCTGTTATTGTTTTGCTGATGCATGTATTAGTACAGCAGTTAGTATGCACCAGCACCACAATTTCAAAATCTATTCAGCTGTCACATTGATATCAATGAGTGATTTAATTTATTGTGGCCAGACTGTGAGCATAAGAGTCTTCATTAAAATATTAATTAAAAAAAAACATTAGGAAATCTTACTGACCCCAAATGTTTGAACAGTATTATGTACATTAAGCAGACCAACTTATAAATGAGGAATATCTTCACTAAAATTCTTCTCCCAAGGGAATCAGACTAATCAAGATAAATCATGATTTAATTCAATCTAACTATTTCATTTTGAACAATATCTAGTAAAGTAGCATAATAGGCAGATAAATAAGTTTCAATATTGATTTTTTTTTCAAGGGCATTAACTATATGGACCTACCTCTCAGAGATTAGCCTGTTTCGGTAGATTCTTGATCCAAAGTGGATCAGTGAAGAGACACTGATTGATTTAAAGAGGATGGAGTCTCATAGCACTGGATTATTGATTCATTGTTTTCTTCACTCCATTTTAGGCCATTTTTAATCATGATACTTCCATGTTATGTTATGTTCTGAAGGTCTGCTGCTAGTATCTCAGGGAAAAATAGTTAGGCCATTGTCTGTCCATGTGACGAATGTGTGTTTGAGAGACGCCCCATTGAACTTTGGCTTCAGTTAGATCTCTGTTTCTTAATGTGGCTTAGGGTTCCTGAGATTATATGTGAGTGAAAAGGTGTGTCTTTCTATTGGTTTCCTATGTAGTCAGACTGTTCAAACTTTGTCAAAATGTCAATCTAAAATCAATGGTACACTAGATTATTAAAACAAATGGCATGAATTGGTTTTGCAATCCTACATGCGTGTTTGTTTACTTTTATCTGAGCACTGAAGTAAATCATTGTACATAGGATTGTTTCAGGTTAGGTACATGAACTTTGTTGACCATTGAAACATACATTATCACTCCCATCTATCCCCCTAACCTATTATCATTCCCTTCTGTGTTCCCTATTTTATTAATTTAAACTACTAAACTAATGTTCAATGTGTTTCTCTTATTCTTGTCACTCTCTGTTTCAGGGAGGAATGGGGTGAGAGGCGATTCTGGTGTGAGTGATGACGATTTAGCGTCTGATGTTCTCAGTCACTGCAGCAGCGCCAGTGAGTGCGCATCTGTTGTAGAAGAGGGCACAGGTACATGCACAATTACAGTTGCATAAATGCACAAACTATCACAAATATGAATTGCCCCTAGCACATCCACACATTGATTCTTTGTGCAGGTGAGGCAGTAGATGAACAAACTGCTCAGGAAGAAACAGAAGACAAACTGAAGCAATGCATCGACAATCTGATGGACAAAAGGTATCAATATGCTAAAATACAACAGTCTGAAATTACACAATTACTGAAAAGCGTATAAGCTCTGCAGCTGTTTCACTCTGTTTTTTTATGTTTCTCAGTGCTAAGACCCGTCTGTCTGGATTAGAAAGTCTGCGCTTGGCGTTTTCCTCCAGAGTCCTGTATGAATTCCTGTTGGAGAGACGTTTCACCATTAGTGACTGTCTGGAGAGGAGCTTGAGGAAAGGTTGGAATTAGGACTGATTTTTTTTTTTTTGGTTTGCTTTTATATATGCTTGTTAAAGGTATACTCCACTTTTTTTGAAAATAGACTCATTTTACACCCCCCCCCAGAGTTGGGTTTTACCATTTTCAAATCCATTCAGCCGATTCTCTGATATTTAGAAGAATATCAGTCACCAGACAGTTTCTGGTCCCATTGACTTCCATAGTATATATTTTTTCTACTATGTGGAGTATCCCTTTTTTTTAATCAAAACTCATGTTTCATTGTTTTTAATTATTCATTTTATTTATTGTTTTACACAAATACTTGATTATCTTTTGTGAATTAGTAAAACGGGATAGTAAGAATTTAAGTAAAAGCACTGTAAAGATAAAAAATGATTTTTTATTTTACATTAATTTGCATTAAAGGTGCCCTAGAATGTGCTT